>JAOUQX010000035.1:9644855-9662538 GCA_028566295.1 Liobagrus marginatus
TGGGAAAACATGTATCGGTATACGAACGTTTCAGTGTAAGAGTAAAGTCCCGGAACGGATTAAATGCGTAAACCGAGATGCCACTGTATTTAAGGCAAATTCCTCTAAAATAGTATTAAAACAAAGTATTTAAACAATGTCCATTTACTAGTTTAAATTTAGTAACTCAAATCAGCACTAATTAAAATGGGATGAATGTCACGAAATGATTTTGCTGAATCAAAGAAAGATGGAAGGGAAGGCTTTGTCTATATATGAAAATAAGCACTCAGAGGGGTGTTCCTTATAGACAGGAATATAAGAACTTCATGTGGAAGTCTTAAGATAAAAAAAAAAAGGATTGTGCTTTTGTGTTCATAAAACTGTGTTAATCCCAGACAAGATTATGCAGTCATATTAGTTAGTTAATGTCAGGGACATTACAAGTATATAATGATGAAATAAAATACATTTTTAAAATATATATTTAACCACTGATCTGTTGCTATAAAAGTAAATTCTGTATGACTTCAATCATTTTTAGTCAAAATGCAGGAAGGAGTATAAATTGTAAAACTTTTTAGACCTCTATTAAGTAAGCATTAATTCTTGGCCAAATGTGTACCTTACCTACATGTGTGGGTGAAATATGCTGAAATGAGATTTTAAACAATTAGTAATCAATGTGCAATCAGCCAATTATTGAAGTAAATCAGTCTATATTTTTTACATACACATTATTTCACAGTAAAATTGGTTTCGTTTCATAACCCAGCTTGTAGTCAGATCACAAGGTCAGCCATAATAGCACTGGCCCATGGATTTAAGATACTCTATTAAATTCCTAATCTTCACTGCCAACACTTGACTTGGTAAAAAGTTTGAAATTACACATGTTAACAGTAAAAATATGAAGTCATATCAATTTTTGTTATGTTTTCACCTGAAAGAAGCCAGAAAACACTTTTTGCTGAATGCCGTTTTAAAATACGGTTTTATTACTACTCACTCAGTCACGCTCAGAGTTTATATTTAACCTCGTTTACTGAATATTCAAACGGGTCTATCACAGATATTTTAAAAAATTAATCAAAGCATTGAGTTGTATAAAGAGCTTTTATTTCAGCTTTATGTAGAAAAACCAACCCCACACAGGCCAGGTTTAAAACACTTTCATGTAATTTATTTCAAATATAAACCCATTTTGAGCACAAAGTTCCAACAAAGGGGTGCCTTACCTTCCAGATTAGGATTAAACATGTTTTACACCAAATATAATGAACCAAAACCCTGCAAACTGAAACCCTTAGGGACAGGGACAAGCGTCACTCTTCCATTCACGCCCTCAGATACACACACACACACACACAACCAAACACAAAATCAGCACGCTGATCCAGAAGGTCTTTGTCTGTACATATGCAGTTGTGTCATTCTGTCTCTGCCTGTGGTGTGTGCTACATAAGACGTTGTGCCGATTTAACCCATGAGATAACCCCTGCAAATGAGACATAATACACAATTACAAATGTGTTACACTCAAAACATTCTTACTGGTTCATGAGAAAACAGCATGCATCGAAACTTTATTTGCCAAAACAATAAAGCAGCATGTATATGACCAAGTAGGAACCTTTTCTGGCTAAGAGGATTCAATAAGATTAGTAAAAACAAACAAACAAACAATCAAAACTGCTTATATGACTAATTTTTTACCATCGGATGATTATTTAATCCTATTTAGGATTACTAAATGAAATGGATTTAAGGATTAAATGTAAACAGTATTATTCAGGTCTTTAAATGTATTTTGTCTTAAAAAAAACATTACTTGTACACTTACCGGCAAATCTATTAGATGCACACTAAAGTTTTGTGAACACCTTACTAGCACAACCAATTAACTCTCTCTTTCCCAATATGTTGGCACAAAGTTAGAAGCACAAAGTTGTCTAGAATTTCTTTGTATGTTGTAGCATTACATTATTCCTTCGCTAGAACTTAAAGACCCAAACATTGTTCCTGCATGGCAATGCTCCTGTGCACAAAGCACCTGAGCTTCATAAAGACAATTTGTTATAGTTGGAGTGGAAAAGCTCTAATGGAAAGTTTTTTCTGAAGTGTAAAGTTTTTTAAAAATGTTTAATTTGCCTCTTCAGACAAAATAATTCTGTATTCATACACAATCTTAAGCATTACCTAATTTCATGCCATGAATCCTTTAAACCAAGTCTGAATTAGTAGAATCAAATATGGAGAGAGAAACTTGATATATTGAGACTGGACTTACGGCAACTTCATCCTCATGAACACACGGGCCATGAAGAAGCTCAGCAGCACACTCACAAAGCCAATAAAGAGCAGCAAAAATCGGTTGAGTTTAGGAATATTTGGGGCATTGGAACGGTCCAGAATGATGAAACCAAGACCACCCATAGTGAAGAGGAAGCTGGACGCCAGACCCTCCATGATATATTGGCCATTTACCCTTAAAAACACACAACAGATGTGTCAGAATGCATGTAAACGTTTTACACATATTTGCTAAAGAAAGGCTGGGGCCAATGTTAAGCCTTATAAGACTAACCTGTAAGCCAAAAATGCCACAGGTCTCTGGTGACCGTGTTCATCAGTCATTGAACCCACACTGGGTGGCTCAACAATAACATCATAGATGATACCTAGAATAAAACACAACTGGGATTGTCAACTGAGTGAAACAAACATTAATTTTTTACTTTTTTTTATGATGTTACTTTGTAAAGTCGCTGTCAACAAAAATAGAATAGCGTGAAACCATAGACTGCTCATTTTAGAAAATCGTGAACTTAACATACTTTGGAAGATGCAGCAGCATTTAACCTATAGTAGGTGCTCATTGTCACAGTTTTAAACACCACGGCTTCCATCTTCCATAAACGATCTAGAGCAGGGGTCACCAACATGGTTCCCGCAAGCACCAGGAAGCCCGCAAGGACCACATGAGTAGCCCACAGGTTTTAAGAAATAGCTCACCATAGCACCACTTACCAGTGAGCTGCATCTATATTTTTCGTTGCTATTCTATATTAAATCAGGCTTGCATTAATGCAAATTTGAAAATATAATTACCTATAAAGTTATAGAAATAAAGTGTTGCATATTGCTATTTATGTTTCCTACCCTGTTCAATCATTGCTGATAATTATTGTGAGAAATCATTAACACGATCAGTGTCTTCACATATATGAATAACATTAATTATAAATAATAACATAATTAAAGGTAAATTGAGAAAATGTTATTTCAGAAGTGAATACCAAACTGGTAGCTCTTCGCATTAAGCGGTAGCCAGTTTCAAAAAGGTTGGAGACCCCTGATCTATAGGGTCACTGCAACTTTGTTTCCAGCGTGTTTCCAACACGCATCTCTTGAAGATCCAGTAGAACCCAAACAAATCCAAAACTTTTAAAACCTTATATTAGGTCAGTTTTGTTTGTCAAATGAATCAGACTTTTAGTCAACGGTTTGTGAAAGTAGTGTTCGTAATTGTGCCTACGTGTATATATATGCCCTTAATCTCTGAAGTCATTTTGCTCACTTTGTTATTGTTAAAAATAAGATAAAACAATCGAATCAAATCTGACTCTAGAGCTGTTAGGAGTCGAGGAATCAACTTTCTTTGAGTCGACTCCCTATCACTAGTTTCAGCTCAGTAATCTTTCTTCCTTCGGAATGTTTTGACAATTCTTTTTATTATCCACATGCATTCAATGATCTGAGTCATCTTTATATGTCCTTGGATACAACGAAAATGTGTCATCTTTAACCGTAGTAGTATATACTAGCTATTCGTATCTAATTTTAGTAATAGATGTCGTTAGTAATACAGTAGTCTAGATGTTATGGGGTTTTATTATACGTTACTGCACCTTCGGGTCATTATTCATTTTTTGATTCCAAGCTTTTAGGCTAATACATAAAAGAAAAGAAAATAGATAAATAAATAAAAACCCGACACCACAACCAGATAACTCCACTTATACTCCAGTCAACAGCTAACGTTAAATAAATGTTAGCTGTAGCTAGCTGGTTTAGCTAGGCGCTTTAAACATTAATGAACGCCAGCGCAAAACTATTAATGCGAAATGTCAGCCATCGTTTTAATGCCGACTTCGGACTAATGGCATATTAATATTATTAACGTAGCAGTACAACTGAGCTTCGAGTTATATTTCCCCTGTTTCTTCCCAGAGCGGCAGCAGGCTAACACTACAGACTCACCCCCAGTGATGAGAAAGTACGACACAATCACCACAGCATACACGGTCATAGCAGAGGGCATGTGCAGCCAGGACGGTTTCTTCAGCTTGACATTTGGACATTCTAATACAGCAAACGGCAAACCAATTAAAGTTTCCATCTTTTCTTGTATCGGTTTTTACACCCCTGGCCGCTCAGTGCAGCGCCGTGAAAGCGACGTGTACAGGAAGTAGCTCAAGCACACAGGTTTAGGCATACACGGCGAACCGCCACAATAAGGGACTCTAAAATTTATAACACGAGTTCTTTAGATAATGAATGCTTAAATTACTTCTGCCCTATTTTGTTATTCTACGTTGGTTATTTTTTCTTCTTCTGTGATTGTTAATATAAGTTCAAAAACTCAACATTATTTTTTTTAATAAAAATTACTTTAATTTACTTCAAATATCAAAATAGCAGCACTCAACCTGTGCTTTGAAACATCCGGTTGTGCTCTATTCGATAGTTATCGTGACTATAATGGAACTACGCTCATAGCTATCTTTTTATTTAACTATAAACTGCAGAACAGCACTAGGTGCAAATATGTGGTAAAATGTGTGTATGGTACCCAGATCAGGATAAAAGTCATACATGGTAAATTGGTCTAAATAAGCTGACATTGAATGCTATTTTGTTTACAAAAGTAACGTTTGTTCAACGTTCCTTGTTGGATGGCAGACGAGAATTGATGAATGTTGAATTATGTTTGAGGAAAAATTATTCCCAAAGTGGGAGAAACATTATAAAAATGTCTGTGCTTGATGAGAATTCTGTCCAATAAAGTTTGCCCAATTTATTGGATTGATTTAAATAGACCATGGACTAGTATATAGCTTTTGGCACGTTGCCATTAAAATACATATTAGTTCAAGTTCATTATTACTTGTCATGGGTCCTTATTTACAGCTCAACACTGATTGCTGCTTCCATTTTGTTTTTTATTTAGGTATACAGCAAGATTTTGAAGGTAATGACCTTTGATTGACATGAACATAGAGTACACTATACAATTAATTTGAATCCCAATGGTATGTGCACATCACTGAATGAATTAACTTTTGTTTCATGTTATTGGTAATCAATATAGACATGAAGAGCTTAGAATTTGAAATTTAACCTAGAAGAATTTTTTTTTATTCAGCCCAAACACTTGAATCGATTTAGGCCCAATGAATACTAAACTCAGATCTAAACTCAAACTTTGATAGCTAACTTGCTTAGCTTTGCAACCCATGGTGTGCATGAAGGAGCACGGTTTTATGAACAAAAACATTTCAAAGCATAGCATGACAAATTTGTTCCAATACCTTTATTTTAAAGTACAATAACACACATTTACTTTGATTTCTGGGTCTGTGCCTGTGCCTTGAGTACTTTGACAACAATCTTCTGCTCCTCAATAAGGAAAGCACGCTTGATCCTGAAAGAAACAGAGTGCATTAGTTACTTTCTATGTTCAAATGCATAATAAATAAACAATAAAGCAAGACAGGCTTACAACATAGAAGCGCATATGCACAGCAAGGTTATTAAGCATAGTAGCTAGTGTTTAATGCTTGGATTGATCCAAATTATACTGCCAGTGTAATTCTGCTCAGCTTTTTTGCAGTAAATTCAAGAACATTAATGAACAGTCTAATAGCAAATGTAACTATCAAATCCATAAAAGTTTACAGGTTCAGAGATTTATAAGAATGGAAAAAAATACAAAAGCCAGCAATGGAAAATTGTTCTTTGCCAGTTCACCCATGACAATTTGAAAGACATTTTCCCACAATTTCACTTTGATTTCACTATGCACCTATTCCATTGCTGCATACAGTGATGTATAAATGGTACTAAATTCAGATTCATGTATACACACACACACACACACACACCGTGGAATTTACATTATTCAATTCATCAATTAAGCCCAACCACATTTGCAATTACATGGACATGCAATATTTAAAAAGGTTTAGTCGAGGAACAGCTACGGGATGCAGAAAAATATAAAAGCACACATGCACAAAAAAAAAATTAATAAATAAATTTAAAAAAATTGTGATTTCATTAGTCTACTCAGAGCAATACGTTAAAGCCCTTACCTGTCACGCACACATTTGGCACACATGGAACCACCATAAGCTCTGCTCACATGCTTCTTGGTCTTTGAAAGCCTCATCAGAACCTGAGGTCTCACTGCACGGACCTGTTCAAAACAAACATTTCAACAGTGTGACCACAATACGCATTTATGTATTCATTTATCATTTTAATTTAATATAACAGGAACAAATTCTTACAACTGGCCACTACTGAGGCTACTATATAATTTGAATCCAAACTCTTCTTGTTAATTATATCCTTCAAACACATGAGTGCTACAGAGTAAACAAGCTTGATAGAAAGTAATACGTACACCCCGCAGTCTACCAGGGCAGATTCCACATGCTGACTTGGGAGCCTTGCCGGTCTTCTTGGTGTAGAGATACACAATCCGGTTACCCGGGGTCCGGGATCTGGAGGTACAACAAATGACTGTTAATAAAATTCAGCATCAATGCTGAATTAACCACCAGGTAGCCAACAAGTACTTTAAGTCCAGTGGTGGCACAAATGGTATAGCTTTTATAATGAACAAAATGTCAGGTTTCAAAGTACCAGCACTGCCAAACAATCATTGTTGCACCCCTTAATAAACCAGACTCAAGACTCTTTTCTCTCTAATTAAGGCATGACACAATAAGGCTACTTCTTCAGGACAAAACAAAGTGACATTTTGATGCAACTCTGCCTCCACGCCAACGTTGATTATTTCCATAAAGCACATCCCAAAGTTTTTTCTAAAGCTTTAACTAAAAAGATTTGTAAACAGTTATCGTTTTAATTAATTAATGCATTAATTATCAACACTGAACCATATTTAAGCACAACAGACCTCCTTTAATGCTTTCTATTTTGTACAATATTCTTTTATTAGCTAACAAATAAAAGCTTAAAACAATTACTGCTCTATAATGTCATGGGCCAACATGTATTATTACATGCTTGTTCATCATCTATCATGCTCGCATTAGTCCATCGTCTTGTTTTATGTAATCCAGTAATCTGCTTTTATGTTCAAATGTGTATTGCTGGTTTGAGCTAAATCGGAAAAAAGATTGTATTTATTTAAGGCACTTTCATTAAGACATCTCAGTCTCAAAGCACTTTACAGAAACACAAATTCAGACGAGAAATTACAAAATATTAACCTGTTTTTATCCCCAATATGCAAAGCCTAATGTTGCTTTTACGCCATATTGTTAACGTAATTACAATATTCCAACTTGAACATAAACAACGTAAAAAGCATCATCCTTGTAGATTTTATTACAACTTGCAGGGTGGGAGATTTCCAAGAGCTACATCTTATACCAAGTGAGCGCTGCACCTCATGTAGAAGCAGGGAAAAGTGGCACTGCTTCCAGTTATAAAATGACATTGTGCAAGTTATTGTGTTTAGTCTGCATCATTGGGCTTTCAGACGCAGCGCTACGCTCACTTTGCCGACTCTTGCTACAGAAACAGGTCATTTCATTCCTAAGGACAGGCCGGAGTTGAACGTTACGCGTTGTCATCTCGGCATTACTGTAATAACGGTTTGGCATGACCGCAGCATTTGGCAATGGTGCAAGAAGAACCAGACTCAAGACATGCATCATTAACTGGGTGACACCAGAGTGTGGGATTATGTCCTGTCTACACATTTCTAGTAATCTTAGGCATACTTGGAGAAACCCTAACGCTTTCTGAAAGGTGGACACCTTGTGCTCATAGTATTTTTCTCAGCATCTAGACCTGACACAATCTTACTAATTTGTAATTGGACATGCTTTGGATGCAGACAGGTTAGAAATCCTTCCAGTGCTGTGACATAAGAGTGGAAAAAAGGGAATTGAGGCTCGCTTACAGTCTGGTCTTGTTGGAGGTGGTGTTGTAGGACAGCCTACGGCGGTAAGTCAAGCGCTGTACCATCTTGATCTGAAAAATAATAACACACAAAATTATAAGACGGCAGTGTTCGTTTAAATAATAATAACGTTAAAATTGCCCATTGCAATTGGAATGGCGTTGCTGCCTACACGCATGCTGTTTTACGGAGCTCAAGCGCGTCAAATAATTACATTTTACTTTCAGCATGTAATATTAATAAACAAACGCTCTGAAATCCATATGGCTCACAAATATATAAATGCTACTATGTAAAGCAAGTCTATATTATGTTTATTTATATTATGTATACTATGTTACAACGGCCTCGATTTACACCGGCTTAGCCAACTGCCTTACATATTAGCTAACGCTGATGCAAAGTTGATTAAAAAAGCTTTTCGACATGAAAACGAAATAAATATTATAATGGTTTATGTATTTACACTGAAAGTAATACATATATGTCAAAACATTTTGCGGTAGATGCTCTAAAACTGGAGATTACACAGGATAAGTTTTCTGTCTCATTTGCGAAAAGGCGAAATCCGCCATACCTGTTGTCACCGAAAGGAAAGAGGAAGATGGTTTCAGACCAATGAAAGTAGAATGAAAGCGTAAGAGTATTCGAAAGCGGAAATTGTCAACTTAAAAGTCCGTCAACATGAAGCCTATGTACATTACTACGTTTCTCAAATTTTTTGTGTTGTTTTTAAAATATATAATGTAAATATAATAAATATTTACATACAATATATATACACATAAATATGATATAACATATATTTATATTAATATAAATAAATCGTATGCAAACTCTAAACAGTTTAAAAACAATTTAAACTCACAACCAAGAGTTTGTAGTTTTATTACAAAGTTTGGGGTTTCAGCCAATCAAATCAGTCCATTGAATTGATTTTATTCAATACAAAGGAATACATAAATAAATAAACTGTAATTCCTAAATAAAAAATGTAGGAATAACTTCATGAATAAACTATATGTACACAATACACAAACATATACAGTACCTCTGTATATTTTACACACATTAGTAAACAAAAGAAAAAGGCAAAAATATATATTAATAATGGAGAGAACGGCGGACTTTATTGTACAATTAAATTAGGGGTTGCCATTCGGTGTTAATAGAAAGAGCAAATCAACGAGCCGTGTGCTAAAACAGTTTTGTGATTCCGACATCTCTGCGAACAAAAACTTTTATTTTGAAACGCGAAGGTGCTGCTAGCTAGCCCAGCTAAGTACGGACTGTTGTAACTATCAGCAAGTTGCATGATATTTATTTTAACATTCCAGGAAGTAATGTGCAAGTGGACGCTCGTGTTTAGATCGAACGCGTACACTCTTTGAGATGAACCTCGAGGTTAAATGCAGAGCTGAAGGATTTTGGTCTGCGGTTGATATTTGGATAAAGAGACCTCATGTAGTAAATAAGCGGCTGTGTGGAGCGACTGAGACAGAATACAGAGATGTGAGCTGTGACGAGCTCGAGCTCCGTCTCTGCAGCTTCACCGGCGTCAGTCTGAGCGATTTAACGGAAATCGTAGCTTTCCTGCACGCGCACATCAAGGCCTCGGACCACCGAACTGTACCAACCTGGAGTGTGGGAGGGAGAACCATAATCCCTAAAGCAGGTCTACAGAGTAATGGAGTAGTGGTTTATAAAGAGATTGTTGTGAAAGGTGAGATAACAGACTGAAACAATTTGAGTAGTTTTATTTTAATGTTTTAGTTTGGTTTTGTTGTTTGACGTTATGCCAAGTTAATTCTTGACCCCCAGACCTGAATGGACAAACAGTGACATTTCTGCCACTTGAAGAGAACAGTGAAGGCCACATCCTTGTAAGGAAAAGTAATGTATATCAGATCCAGCTTCATGAAAAGACTGAGGATGGGTGAGTGCTCCTCAGAATGTGTTAAGTATGATTACACAGAAAAACTATCTATAAAATGGAAAATCGTACTTTGGCTGATTCATTAATTTAACGTATATTTATTTTAGGGTCAGTTGCTAAATTGGATTTAAATGAATTTGTCATCTGATCTGTTATAGAGAGAAGCGTGCAGACGGCAGGAACATTTATTAAATGGATGCATAAAAAGTATACTTATTAGTACAGGTGTATTTAACGTTTATGATCATGTTACTACTTCACTATTTGGACAAAAGAATTGAGGCACTTGGGCATCACATCCATAATATGTTTTTCCAACATCCAATTTCAGATTTAGTCTCACTCTTACTTCTATAATAAACCTAAAAAGATATGTTCTTTCAGCTACAATATTATTAATGAGTTCTTTGAGAATATTAGAGTATGCGAATATTATTATGAGAATATATGACTGATGAGAACATTATTAATGAATATTATTAATGAGTGCACTAATGTTGGGTGAGGAGGTCTGGAGTGCAGTCGGTGTTCCAGTTCATTCCAAAGGTGTTCCGATTTGTTGAGGTCAGGACTCTGTCCAGGACACTTGAGTTCTTCCACACCAACCGCAACACACCTTGTCATCATGTAGGGAAGTGGTAGCGCAGAGGTTAAGGTGTTGGACTGCTGATCCGAAGACTGGGGTTCGATTCCCAGCACTTCCAAGCTAGCACTGCAGCAAGGCCCTTAACCCTCAACTCGGTTGCAAGTCGTTCTGGATAAGAGCTTCTTCCAAGTAATGTATATGTAAAATGTAGCTCAGGGGGTTTGCAAACAGGGGTATTGTCAGGCTGGAACAGTGTTTCTTAGTTCAAGTAAAGGAGTAATGAAATGCCACAACATACAAAGACATTCTGAACAACTGAACAACATCCTTTAGACTGTGGGGGGAAAACACACCTGCTTGTGTTGGCTAATAAGGTATATATACGGTAGTTTTTCATTAGAATTACAAAACGTACTGCAGTATATTTCAAACAGTTTGTGTGGAATTTTTTGGAAACCCCACAAAACACTTAAATGCACTTAGTTTGTAGTTTCACTACAAATGAAACACCACTGCTTCAGCTCTGATTTACAGTTGATGAGTTGTGCAGGCGTGTTATAATGCGTCCTGCAGCTTTATTATTAGACTGCTGACTATATATTCCTGTCTTGCTTAGGATACTGTCTCTGCATGCCCTGAGCGCTCATCTGTGGTACAGTGATGGCGTGGCCTATCCAAAACTCACATGGCTGACCTATGAGCTCCTCCCTAAACTAGCACGATGGGCCACAGAGAGCAAAACCCCAGAGTTCAAGAGTACTCTATCTCTTATTTCTGTCGAGAAGTACAGCATACTCTACCAGCAGCTGAAAAACAAATACAAAGTGATGGTCAAGGTAAGGAAATGCTCGTCACATTGTAGCTTTGGCATATAAAATGTTCTTTCTTGGCTTGTCTTACAAATAGTAAGTAAATGTTTTATGTTAAGTATTATAGATTGGTTGCAGGGTAGCAGAGGGCAAAAACTGCTATAGGACGACAAATGAGTTGAAACTATAAGAAAAAACCCACTTGTGTTTATTGCTACTATAACTGTGTTTTAGGTCTGGCCTGAAGTTACTGATCCTGAGAAATTTGTTTTTGAAGATGTTGCCATTGCTACATATCTTCTTGTAAGTATAACCTTTATAGTGTAACCTTTTTAAAATTGTTGTACTGTCAATAAAGTTTGACATGTTTTCATATCGCAAAGTTATGCTGTACCTTTTGTAAAAACTATGTGGACAAAAGTATTGGTCTTACTCTTACACCTATAATAACCTCCACATTTCTGCTGCTGCTTTTCCCTAGATTGTAGAGTGTTTTTTTGGGAGTTTACTTATTCAGCCATAAAATCATTAATGAGATCAGACACGAATGTCGGGTGGGAGGTCTGGGGTTCCGTTGGCGTTCCAGTTCATCCCAAAGGTGTTCATTGAGGTTAAGATCAGGCTCTTTGCAGGACATCATATAGAGACAATTGTATGCTCCCAACCTTTGGCAGCAGTTTGGATATAACACAGTGTTTGGTTATGTAGCATGTATATATATATATATATATATACAGTATATATATCAGTAATATGCTAATTTAAAATATCATGTACAAGTGAAGTGCTGAAAGGAAATCATTCTGGATTTAATGTGACTGAGCAGGTTTTATGGGATGCAGAGCGAGCTGAAAAAGGAATAACATCCAAGCAGTCTTTTGTGGATCTGGGCTGTGGAAATGGTCTGCTTGTCCACATATTGAACAACGAAGGGGTATGTCTTCAGTTTTATTTTCAATTTTTGTGCCGTTAAATTATAAAACCAATTCATATGCCCTCAATCCAGTTTTTGAATGACCTTTGTCATTGAGGTCTTCTAATCTACCCAGATTTATTCAGCATTAAAATCAATGGATGGCAAAAGACAGGTGAAGAGGATAATGAAATTGACTTGCTTTTCTTTCGCCTTTTTAATTTTACGCCGGATTAGAAATCTGTACCCTTCACAACCCCCACATGCAATCGCACTCAGATGCTAGAATGTAATTATACATAGTAACCTTGATGTCCATGGGCAGATTAGTTACTGATGTGGTTGCCTGGAAAAGTTGCAGACTCTTAAATATTTTTTTTAAGTAAATTGTACATTTTTTTTTTTACAGCATCCTGGAAAGGGAATTGACATTCGCAAGCGCAAGATCTGGGACATGTATGGACCGAATACACATTTAGAGGTAAGAGCTTTAAAATTAGCATAAGTTCTTCATTTCTATGATAAAGTAGGTTGCTCTGACAATGAGCTCTGCTCGGAAAGCTGATAAGGATTTACCAATGCATACAGTATGCGTGTATGTTGGTAGTAGAGAACGACTGATATTGATTTTTTTTATAACGGATACCGATTATTTGCATGTTTATGTGGATGATAACGTATATACAGAAATGATGAATTTATTTATAGTTTGATTTCTGTTTTTGACCCAAGGAAAACAACAGTACTGAACTAAACAAGCGTTTGTATTTATAACACTGTGAATCCCTTATCCAGAGTGACTTACATTCATCTTTAAATATTTATATTTAAAAATCTAATTCTAAACCGTCTGAATAAAAAAAAAAAAAAATCTTTTTTTTGCTACTTTGGCTAGTACTCCCAGTTGAGCAAAACTATGCTATATCATAGTAAATTATTTAACAGTAATGTTAAATAAAGTATATCAATTAAAACAAATCTAGTTACTTTACCTGTTAGCGTGTTGTTTACTCGTCTTTCCTCACACTGTAATGCCGTAATGATGGTCATGTGTTCACGTGATGTGAAGTGATGGTCATGATGGTCACGTCCACAAGATTGCGTATGCCGTTATTTTGTTGGATTCGATATTTCAAAACTGATATCCAATAAAAAAAATTGCTAAATGCCTTAAATAGCGAGAAAAATATCGGTAAAACTGATTAGCAGTTGATTTCTAATTTGCACCTTACTGTTTAGCTTTAGAAATTGTATTGTACTAAATTGTACATTAAGGGTTGTCAGTTCAGTACATCAAGTAGCCGCTAGATGTCGCTCATTCTACAAAACTCTAGGACTAATTGCTTGCCTCATCTTGTAGGCAACATAAATATGAACTGGCTGGATGCTTTCATCAAATAAACATATTGGTGTGTTTCCATGTAGGATGCAATAGTCCAATTGTTATATAGCATAGAAAATATTTTGACCGCTTTAGTATTGTTTCTGTTAGTAAACTGTGTGAAAAACGAAAGATTTAAGAATAAAAATGGTCACAGAATTGATGGGGGGAAAAAACTGCCATTGCATGCTCGCGAGTTTAAGGAACTTCTACTACCAAAAACAAGAGCTATTCTTTTGAAAGTTTCAGGAACAAAGACAGATAAGCTACAACCGAGGCTTGCCTTGTATCCAAGAAGGCACTCATTAGTCTTTACCTTA
This sequence comes from Liobagrus marginatus, assembly GCA_028566295.1. Lineage (NCBI taxonomy): Eukaryota > Metazoa > Chordata > Actinopteri > Siluriformes > Amblycipitidae > Liobagrus > Liobagrus marginatus. The sequence goes on from JAOUQX010000035.1 coordinate 9,659,004, forward strand.
TCAGAACAGCTGTGGAGTCCTTCATTAAGGAGAAACAGCCATGATTGATGCTCGGAAGAGAGAGAACAAAGCAATAAAATGTCTTTCACGGCTTAAAGAAAAACCCATTTTTTAAAGCTAAAAGCCACACTTTTATTATAAGAGTTAGAAGAGTTTTAAACATGCAGCCATTCCTTAGAGTACTCCCATAATGCCTGTCTGGCCTCAAGATAATCTTGGGTTCTTTTTTAAAAATCCCAACCTTGTGGTATGGTACCTTATCATTAATGCAATTTTAGCATACAGGATATAGGGTAAAAAATCTGCTTTATATGTTTAATCATAGTTCTAGCCCTTACCTTTGTTTCTTTATTTATATTAAACTCCCTCTGTAAATGTTTCTGTTACACCAAAAACCTCCCTGATCCTACTTCTGTTCTGTACCTTCTGATTCATTTAGTACTAAGGGCAAACAGAAAAAAGGTGTTGTATTTACAATACTGAGGAATGTGACCCTGATGTTTCCTGTAATTGTAATGGATTTAAAATGTAAAACGAAATGAAGTAGGTCACTTTAATTTAAAAGATAACGTGGCAATTTTCCAGTATTAGAGATCTATTATATGGCCAGAGATTTTGAAAAACTGACCCATTCTAAATGTATTCTCCCCAAATTCACCCCCCCCCCCCCATGTGTAATGTTTGTTACTATAATAATATATATATCATATTGCTAAAATACTTTGCCTGTAACACTTTTGATACTTAATCAACATTTACGTTACACGAGAATGTGTTTTTCACGGATCTGTAACCAGGAGGATTTAGTATTCAATAGAAATGTAATATTATATTTATCCTTCTTCGTTATGAATTCTGTTGTACCTTTCTTCCACCTTAGATATGTTATTCTCTCTTCTTTATTTTTGAAGAACCATTACCTTTAATGCATTCTCATTACAAAAGCAAGTCCAAGCTGGATTATTCCTAATGGTTTTCTTTAAAAGGGACACAGAGTTTATCAGCAGCAGCTGATGTGAACCCGATGTGCTTTTAGGGTGAGCACCCATGCACAAGTGGAGTCCCTGTGGTGCTAAAACAATAGTCAAAAGACATGAGGTGTCCATCAGCATTGAGCCATGCTGGGAGGAAAATAGGATGCTGTTGAAAGTTTAGTTTTTTTCCCCACTCAGTCTCGCTCAATGATCCGACGTATACACATTTATCAGCATTGCGTGTATTAGCATGGTTTCTTTATCTTGTTCAAAGTTCAAAGTTTATTTGTCACATGTACATTATACGTGGTATAACATACAGTGAAATGCTTTGATGACTAACTGTACGTTTGCTATAAGTGTGGGGGGGGGGAATTGTAGGGGGGGTTGCATATAAATACTATTAACCATATAAATATTATTAATTGTTTTAATTCTTTTTGTATGTAAGGTGATCAGATGACCAGTAACAGGGAAAAGCTCCAGTATTTCAGGAGCACAGGAAGTAGAGCAGGTTGATTCTGTATTATGTGAAAAAGATTATTTTTTTTCCACATAATACTTCCTGTAAACCATCCGTAAAAATGTATCTACAACAACATATATTTAACAGTGTGGAAGAAAAGATAATATATGCTATATCTTATAGCACTTATTACACAGCGCTGTGGAATACTTGATTCTGATTGGTCAATCGCAGCATCCAGCGGTATGTTATTCCCAGATAACAACCGGCAAAACGAATAACACACCGCTCATCCGGGTCCAGCGATCTATCTTGCCCGGTACTACTCAATGCTTAACGTGTCACTCTGTTCTCTTCACAGAAGCTTTGCGTAAGAGTTAATAAAATATTTCAACTCGTCAATATTCCGTGTCTAATTTACACATGTCTCTGTTTACTTGAGACAAGTCGCCGTGTAATAAGCGGGATAATGTACATCCAGTCATGATCACTCTGTCTGATCCTAATCACTCTGTCTACATTATCTATTATGTAAACCCCTTCAGAGTTCCTGAACACTCTGTCAGGGTTTATTCTGCGATAACAACCGGCTGAATGTACATTATCCCTTAGTTATGAGCACAGTAGGGACCTCTAATGCACTATTTTCACATAAAAAATTGTTGAATCCATTCCCAGCGTGAAACTGTGATCATTCGCCCACACCGGCTTCTTCCTTTTCCATTTTCAGCATGAGACGAGCGACTCTCAGTGTCATTACACTTTTAGCCACCGATAATGAAATGCACCGGCCACTCTTGTCTATTTCAGGAAAAGGCAATCACGCCTAGCTCTGCGTTCCTCTTTCCTGAGACGGACTGGCTGATTGGAAACCACTCAGATGAGCTCACACCATGGATCCCCGTTATAGCAGCCAGGCAAGTCGTCAGCCTCCAATTTATTCCGAATGCTCAAGTACCACCTGATCTCCACTAAATGACTGTGAAGGGGTTTGAGCACTTATTGCTGCTCCTTGGTCCCTTGTTTAAGATTCATTGTTATGACTTTAAAGCTTAGTGTCTGGATTTTAGACCCAGAGTAAGGTTTAAAAAAACAATTGTCATCACTGTCACATTTTATGACCTTGGTATAACTGGGAAGGTCGTTATGAGGTAATCCACTACTGCTTGAGAGAAAATGGAAATAGTGTTGACGTCTGTGAAAACCCTTATGGGTTATAGTTTGTATTCTGGGAAGTGGTAGCTCAGTTGTTACGGTGTTGGTTTGCTGATCGTGAGAGAGTAGGTTTAAATCCCAGCACCACCAAACTGCCCATGCTGGGCCCCTGGGCAAGGCCCTTAACTGGCCCTTAACCATCAACTGCTCAGTTGGATTAATGAGATGAATGTAAGTCGCCCGGGTGAAGTGCATCTACACAATGCCATAAATGTCAATGTATTATTTATAGAACAGTTTTACACAACTTTGAAACAATGTTTAATGATTTAGATCCCTTTTTCTATTTTCTAAACTGAACATTTATCTACCGGTAATTACAACTTTATCTTTACATTTTTTAATGGCAACTAAACACAACAAAGATTGTACTTACGTTGTGCATCAGCATCATCCTTCAACCAGCACCATCAGCCTTTGCTTTAGTACCCGAGGTAAAAGTCGCTTGCAGCTTTGAACATGAGCCTCAACAATGGACATTGTCCCAAAGTATCTTTAGAGAAAGTTTCTAAATTTAGGGTATGTATTTAAAATTAGAATTATTTCCAATGAACAGTCCAAAGGCAATGTACAATGAACATCTCCCATCAGGAAACCAATCATTTTCTGATTGACACCAGATAAGTGTGATTATAACGAATTTCCATTCTACAACTGTGTGGCAAATTGTTAATGAAAGTGTAGTTATGTAGTCCGGAAACTTACTTTAGTTTAAACTCGAGTACAAAACTGTTTGTGGTAGTTGCAGTCTTAATGCCGTCCATGAAAATCTCTTTGACTGATCTTAGTTTTGTTCTGTAGGCTAAATTTCAAAGTTCAAAGTTTATTGGTCACATGTACATTATACGTGGTACAACATACAGTGAAATGCTTTGACGAC
>JAOUQX010000035.1:9707449-9720012 GCA_028566295.1 Liobagrus marginatus
GTGTGTGTGTGTGTGTGTGTGTGTGTGTGTGTGTGTGTGTGTGTGTGTGTGTGTGTGTGTGTGTGTGTGTGTGTCCGCGCGTGCCAGCACGCGCACGTGTGTTAAAAAGCATGTGAGTGAGTGTGTGTACAAATTACACAGAATAAGAGGTTTGCTCTGCCTTGTTACTTGTTTTACCCTTTAGTCTACCTTTGACCTTTCAGGTTGGAACTACACTGTAGGCATAGGCATGATGTATATGTGATTATACCTTTAGCTTCACTGTTCATGGACGCTGCTCATTTCTGTACAAAGCTGTGGGAGTTGTCTTTTACTGAAGTTGGTAAGCGGTATAAGGTATTAGGTTTCTGTGGGTTTACTAAGTGAAGCCCACATGACACTGGCTGGGGCCCTTCATTCAGCTGACTGGTGTCAGGTTTAGCTGTTCCTAGAGGGGGCAGGGATAGCAGGACAGCCATGGCTAGAAAAAAAAAAACAGTAGAGGTCGAAAGGAAAATGTGGATGATGTGTAAGCATGCAGCGACCACTAAGACAAAAAAAAGAGTCTTGACATTTTCCACTGCTGTCAGACTTCTCTACTCTACCACTGAACCACACTGACCTGAGTCCTGTGAGACCACAATGGTACAACTCACATCTGAGAAATACCTGTTATTCCATAGGGAGGATCAGTCTTTTTAATGTAGGATTGGGGTGAGTTGAGAAGAAGGAGGGTGGCTCAGTGTGTGACCCCTTTGGCATGTGATCTAAAATAGTAAGAGATTTATTTGCAGCATAAGACAGACAATGGCAAACAGCACTTGGCATTAAGTTCTAATTACATCATCATCCTTATGGTGCATGTTAACCTTTTGAACTTTTCTATTTTAGAAAGTGAGTGTGACACATGCAATTTCCGTGTCCGTACCTTTCCTATGACTTTCTGTGTATTTCTATGTGTTTCTTAAAAAGAGACTCAAAGTATAGGACATTAGTGTTCCTTTGTGTGAAAAAAATAGGAAGCAGGACAACTTAAAAAAAAAAAAAAAGAAACGTGCTTGGCTCAGTTGTGTGGTACTTTACGCGCGGGTGAAATACGTCTCGCTCCTCCAGCCAATGACAGAGAAGGTCAAGGCGTAAGAACAGGACAGAAGATGACCGGCTGTAGCGTTACAGCACGAGGACGCGCACATACGTGCCAATGTGCGCGCGCACTGGTCAAATACCCAGTTCATGTGTGCGCGCTTACTGCGTGATTGGTCGTAGAACTCGAGATCTTTTTAGAGTTTAACCTTTTTGACTGAACATATTGGTCTGGGATAACAGATTTATTTTTTTATTTCTCCACGTGGATCGTGTTTTCGGAGGAGGGATTTCATAGAAAAACGAGAAAACAGAAAAGACTTCATCATGCCGCCTGGATTTCAACAACTTGGAGGAGAGGTGTTATTATTATTATTATTAGTAGTAGTAGTAGTAGTAGTAGTAGTAGTAGTAGTAGTAGTAGCATTGATAATATTAATATTATTGATAGTAATATTAATATTGTTAATAGTAATATATATTGTTGATATTAATATTAATATTTTGTGGCTTGGTTAATGTGGTCGCAACTTATAGGAATTGAAAAATTATGGCAACAGAGACAAAATATGGTTTAAATATTTAACCAAAAGTAAAGTTATATAAACACTTGGAAACATATGCTTTATTATTATTATTATTATTATTATTATTATTATTATTATTATTATTATTATTATTATTATTATATTCTAAATGATATTGATTACAGTTGTAAAAAGTGTTAAACTAAACACTGGAAGTACACACAGCAAAAAAAAAACACCCTAACTTTAACCTTTTTCAAAAATCTCATTTGGCTTAAAAAACCTCTTGAATTAACCTTTTGCGTACATTTAAAGTGCTGCTTGGGTTTCATTCTGTAGAAGGGCTGCTACCCTGCTCTCTTACTGTGATTTTTGCATGTCAAACTCTAACCATTTCAGGCCCTTATATTCAGAAAGTGACCTTCACAAGGAGAGCAGGCTGGTAAGACTGGTCAGTGCTGTTCTGTTCGCACACTAATCAGAATTGTGTTTGCAAAGAATACTTATTAATAGAAGTTAACATCATATCAAAACAACGAATGAGTCAGACTGTTGATTCCTTCAATCCGTACCTAATTAATTAAAATACATAGTTACTCATCTTTAAGCATTTTATTATGGAACTGCTATGAACTATTTTATTGGCTGTAGTGAAACTAAAAGGGAAAAGTGTGTAGTTCATTTCTGAAAGTGTCGACAATCTAGGAACAGTTAAGGGGTTAAAACTTAGCAGTTATCAGAAAAAAGTTGAAGTTAAATATCCAGACTCCTGAGGCTGAGAGCTTTAGGAGTATCTCTGTACTGCAGTACTACATGACTGTTGTACTCTCAAATCAGAGGGTGTTAATGAGACATGAACAAAGTCACACTTGCTGAGGTCAGATGTTATTTAAACATGACTGAGAGCTTTTCCACGCATGATAGACAGCAACACAACTCTAAATCTAAAGCAGCCAAGATAAGGTCGGATACGTTTTTTAACATCTAATGGTAGTGAACGTTAGGTAAAAAGTGTGAATTACATCTGTCAAATTACAAGCGCTTCATTTAATATGACTTTTCTGTGTTTAAATGACTGATTACAGAACAACACCTAAAACTGCAGAAAGTCCATGTTTTCTATCCACAACATTCACTAAACGTTTGATTTCAATACATTTTCCTAGTGTGTAAAGGTAAGGTTATTTGACCGAATAAATCAGGTCATGGAGACAGATTGTATTCCTTTTAAGTGCAGAGGTCAGCTCAATGTGGGGAGTCTACAAAAGCAGGTTGTGTTGCCAAAATAAAGTGCTTGGAAGCATATCTAAAGCGGTATTGCATTGCTTAGCATTGAGCATCTCTTGCGCTGCTGTCAGTCAGTTCTAGGACAGGTGTGGAAGCTCCACAATGAACACACAATGCCTTCCACGTCACTAATGTTTACTGATTGCATTTATTCATACGAATCATCATTCTCAGCTCAGAATAAAAAAACCTGTTTACTCGATATACCTAAAAGTTCGTTGCCTGCCGACCCATAACAGTGTCTTTCCAAAATGTTTGCCACAAATTTGGAAGCACACAATAGTCTAGGATGTTTCTATACGCAGTAGCATGAAGAGTTCCCTTTACTGGAACTAAGAAACATGAACACTGTTCTAGTATGACAATGCCCCTGTGCACAAAGCACCTGAGCACACAAGAAATTGTGTCCTGCACAGAGCCCTAAGATTAATCCAACTTTTTGGATAAACTGGAACAACGACTCACCAAATATTATTGCCCCAATGAGCAAATTCCCATAGCCATTATGCAAAATCTATTGGAAAGCCTTTTAGGATGTGAGGAGGTTGTTATAGGAGTTAGAATGAGACTAAACCTGCAATAGGATGCTCAAAAAAGCACACATGGATGTAATGGTCAGGTGCCCAATAACTTCTGTCCTATAGTGTATTTCAATGCATATTTGAATGCTTCTGCATACAAAAAGTATTTAATAAGTAAATGGCTAGTGCATTACAGTCATGTATGTCAGTATTTTGGTATTTTGCAAACTCCAGTTTATTGAGCAGCTTGAAAAAGACAGCAATAAAAATGATTTTAATACATACGTGCATGCTTTGGTTGTAACTAATGGACTAGGACTTGATAGGCCTGATATTATTAAATGATGATGTGTAAACGCACAGCTGCGGCAATAACTTGACTAACCTGCTTAGTAATAAATATATGTTATGTTATGTCTTATTCAACGTTGCCTACTGTTTTGAAATAGGCAGAGTTAAAAACAATGTGAAATGGATTCAGAATTTGGAAACCCACTTAATCGTATATAATTATATTAATTATCATATAAAAAAAGCAAGCATTTAATGATGCGTTACCTACAGTGTTGGGTATGTTACTTTAAAAACGTACGGTAATTAGTTATCGTGACTAGTTACTTGTCACAAATAGTATCTGAGTTAGTAACTGATTTACATCATTGTAAAAGGAACTAATTACGAGGGAAAGTAACGATTGTGTTCAAATATGTCAACTAACTTGGATGCCCCCAATATTAATTATGTTAAATGATTGAAATGGACTTGACATCGCTCTGACTCCTGCTCGCTGGTGTGTATGAGACTGTGCATATTCTTGTGTGTGTGTGAACACCCGCACTAGCTACTCTGCCTCTGGTTGGCAAATGATTGAAATTTACTCTAACCTAAGCCAATCATCGTCAGTTGTGGTTGTCATACACATACACACCAACCATCATCAGTTACGTGTCCCACCCCCCCCAAACAACACACACACACAGACACACACACCAGAGAATAAACGGTGCCTGGTCGGATGAAAACCGCTTCAATGAGCTCAATTATAGTAACGTGCGCTTTATTATCAGTAACGGTAACGACGTTGTAACTGGGAAACAGTCATTCGTTTGATTACTCGTTGCTGGATCAAATAATGCCGTTAATAACAGCATTTATTTATAACTCTGTTATTCCCATCACTGGCTACCAAGCTATATTACTATAGAGATGCATCGTAAATTCTGATGAACGAATATCCCCATTTAGAACCCGAGCCATTTGAAGGTTCACATATACAAGGTGACATTTCGCCAGTGTGGTCTCTGGCCTTTTGTGATTGAAGATTATATCATGCTAAATAGCATAACACAATCAGGTTAAAAACAATCATTTTACGGCAAATAGCTAAAACAATAGCACCCTTGTTAACAATCTGTACAAATCTTGTGATGTTTCTGTTCAATCATTACTACTGTAAGTACGAGTGGTCATATACAATTTAGAAATATATCTCCATGATACAAATTTTGTTTATTCTTGGAATTTCCTATGACCTAAAAATATAGCTTCTAATTAAGACTTTGCTTGTTTTTGTGTGTGTGTGTGTGTTCTACAGAGAATAACTGGAACTCTTGCACTATCAGTGTTTACAGCGGTTTTGGGTTCTCTTCAGTTTGGGTACAATATCGGCGTCATCAATGCTCCACAGAAGGTAACTTTAGAAATATTGATTTTACATATTTTTGGTAATAAAATCGGTGTAGCCACTACCACTGCATATTGTTACCTGCCATACATTTCTAGGTGTCATTAGAATGTTAGTAGTGCTATATCTAAGTGCTTAAAACTTAAAACTTAAAACTTTTTAAACGTTATATTATTCATTCTACTAAAGAAATATGACAGATTTTTCTCATAACGCTAATCAAATAAAGCATTGTCTAGGGCTTGGAAAAGATGGACAGAATCATACATTTTTCCTTTTCATTAGCAAATCTCAAATAGTATTTTTTTAAAAAGTAATAGTTTATTAAAACATAATGCAAAGGGTGCCGAGCAATTTCTTGTTGGGGAGGGAGGGGGCGTCTTTGGCAACGTTTACATTTACATTTACAGCATTTAGCAGACGCTCTTATCCAGAGCGACTTACAACCGAGCAGTTGAGGGTTAAGGGCCTTGCTCTGGGGCCCAGCAGTGGTAGCTTGGCAATGCTGGCACTCGAAACCCGGTCTTCGGATCAGCAGTCCAACACCTTAACCTCGGAGCTACTACTTCCCCACTGTTTAGATATCAAAGTCAACTTGTTAACCATTACAATGCACTCGGCCAAACTAGGCAGCATGATAACATACAGTATCTGTCATTGAGCTATCACGGCAGTCATTCATTTCAGCTTGAATTTTGTCTATGAATCTAAAAAAGTCTAGAAATTGGTCTAATAGTTAAAAGGCTAAATAGAAATAAACAGTAATAATATAATAATGCCATCAGGTCAACCTCAAGATACAAATAAAGATTGGGTCAAATTCAAATTCAGATCTTATTAATCACATACACATACATGCAGTGAAATGTTTTTATTCCGCATATCCCAGCTTATGTATTTGAAGGCTGGGGTCAGAGCGCAGGGTCAGCCAGAACATACGGCGAACCTGGAGCAACTGAGGTTAAGGGCCTTGCTCAAGGACCCAATGATGGTAGCTTGTCAGATGCAAGGCTTGAACCCCCAACCCTCTGATCACTGATCCATTGAGCCACCACCCCTACCTTTAGAATATTCATGTTTCTCATATATTCTACTATATATATATATTAGATATATTATATTTCTTTACTGTTTACTGTAATGTGGTAACGGACACCCAAAATATCCCCCAAGTGTCTACATCCGCCCCTCAAGCTCAAATGTCACATTCAGAAACCTCCAGCCATGGTGGTGTAATGGGGGAAACCTTTAGAGCTCCTAGAGGCAGAAGAAGTAATTAGTACCTGATAAAAACACATGCCATGTTTACTTTACTAGTACTGTAATTTGTTACTAGTAAATATTAGGCCTCAGTCTCCAATGTTAAGTCATTTTGTTTGATTAAAAATCAGCATGCTTATAAAATGTATTATTCAGTCATCCCATGCCCAAGGTTTTATTAAATCAACTATTGCTTTATAATATGGGTATGTAAACATTTGGTTTTTTTCCATAATTATGGGATGGCAAGCTGGGCAAGTGGTATGAGCTCAGGTAAATCAGGCCTGCCAAACATACATATCAAATGCAAATTGAAAATAGCTGAAGTTGATCAAAAAAAGATTTAATACAGCATTAGGCGATAATATATTTATTACTGTCTATTTATAAGGGAATAAACTGTTCCTGGTCAAACGCGACCGGGAATACTATAAGTGTTATATGAAACGAACACAATGGGAGGGTTCAAGTTAACATTTTCTGTAGGCGTCTTTAACATTATTTTGAAGAAACGTTGTCCTCTACTCATCTTTGCAACATTGTTTTCATTCTTTAATGTTTATGGCCATTTGCTTATTCATATGAATATCCTCTTTTATTCATCACAAATAAAGCCAGCTTTGATCATTCACTCTTACATACACCGTAATGAATTAGCCGGTTTGTTTAAAATCGTTGTCCTGTCGCATTACCTCATTTCAACACAGATTTGGATGCTAGTCAGATGGCCTGCAAAATAAGCTCCGCTCTTCAACCCTACCATCGTCTGAACAGTAATGCATTTCTCCGAATAGAGCAATGGGTATAATGAACAAACCTCTCCAGCATGTCAGATGTAAATCATTACCTCTGATCAAGAGTCTTTCCTTAATGTGACCATCAATATTTCAATTTGTTTACAACCTGTAGCTCCCTTGACGTTGAGTTTTTCTTTTTATATTACCAAGCTTCATACAGAATAATGTTGGCCTGAATTCGCCAGGGCATTTCCGTCCTGGAAACTATTTTGAAGCTCTTATATGTAAACAATCTTGTTCGGAGACTAATGAACAAAGCTGTCATTTCCTCTTGGTTATCAAACTGTCAAAATTTGGGATTTATACGTAGTCCCATGTCTAAATCTAGTCGTTCGGTTCATTAGTAGCACTTGCTTGTGTGTTATATAAGCTATTTTTCCAAATGTCTCCAGTTTAACGTATTCATTCTCACACTCATTTACATGTCAAGGTGCTTCTTACAACAATTAACAATCTAAAATGTTACGTCTCAGCTCATAATGTTTATACTTAAAGTAAAGTTACGTTTATTGGTCACATGCACATCATACAGTTCAACTCTTTGGTTCCGCATATCCCAGCATACAAATGTGAATGCTGGGGTCACTGCGCAGGGTCAGCCAGAACGAACGGTGCCCCTGGAGCAGGTGAGGTTAAGGGCCTTGCTCAAGGACCCAATGATGGTAGCTTGCCTGGTGTGGGGCTTGAATCGCCAACCGTCTGATCACTGACCCAGAGCCTTATACCGCTGAGCCACCACCACCACCCTACTTATGAATAGCTACAAGACAATAAGTGGGGTTTATTGGCCATGTATAGAGTCTATGTAGGTGCCTTAGTCTTGGGCTAGAAGAAATTCTTATTGACCCTGAGATCACAAGTCTCTGTATCTGTATTAGAGTGCTGATGAATATATTTTGTAAAACAAGAGATTAATGTTGCATTTTAAAAGGAAATGGCATGTGCAATTTGACTGTAGCATGCAAACAAACAGCATATTGTGGGACTTTTGGACAGGTAATATTCAAACTACTATCACTGTCTTCCTGCACATGTAACGTAATAACATCACTATGCAAACAGTGTATTGTACACTGTATTCACCCAACACTTATTTTTATGGCTTTGAAGTATTATTAAAAGAAGGCCTGGCACATCCTTTTAATTAATGATTAACACAGCCATCACTTTGTCTTTCCCTAAGAATGTTGTGTAAATCTAATGTAATTTGCCAAATTTGTCGGCCAGATGCTGCAAATATAATCTGCCTTCACATCTTTCCTTTCACATCCCCAGATTATTGAGCACGAGTATAATTCAACATGGATGCACCGGTACTCGTATCCCATTCCTGATTCCACGCTTACTTCTCTCTGGTCTCTCTCAGTGGCCATCTTCTCCATCGGCGGCATGCTGTCCTCTTTCAGCGTAGGAATCATTTCAGAGTGGCTTGGCAGGTGAGATACCATCATGTTCAGCTACGTGTGTGTGTGTGTGTGTGTGCATCCATGTGCGGAATAATATGACAATAACAACGACGCATACGTTTGTATTTTCATTTCTTTTTCTTTTGCTATTATGTAGAGAGTATATAGCATTTGTGGATCGGATACAATTTATTAAGCCATTGTTGCCTTCTTGTATTAGAGTTATAAGCAACACATCACTGTTCTTTTTCATTTAGTTTACTTAATGTACCTAAATGAGGAAGAAAAAAAATGGAAAGGATCAAACACTCAAAAACAGCTTTGTTTATTTATGGATTTATGTTCAGTTACTTTAAAGAAATGCAACAGCTGTGCAACGTCAATTAATCCTTTAGCAGAACACTATTGTCAGCTAGGGAAGCCATCTAGTGATAAATAATCAGTACTACATGCTTATGTCGCACTTACTAAAGTTAAAGTTAAGTTTATTGGTCACATGCACATCATACAGTACAACATACAGTGAAATTCTTTGATTCCGCATATCCCAGCATACAAATACAGCCTTCATAAGTGTTCTTTTCCTGGTTTTCTATATTATTTTAGTAAAATAAATAATTCTATTTTTTTATTGTCATTTTATTTAAAAGAGCAGAGTGGTTAGCACTCCATCCTAACAGCAAGAAGGTCATGAGTACGAATCCCGTCCAGGGTGTATCTGTGTGGAGTGTGCATGTTCTCCCCGTGATTGCGTGGGTTTCACCCGGGGTAATCCGGTTTCCTCCTGCCTCCAAACACATGCGATTGGGCATAGGTGAATTATCGACTCTAAATTGTCCATAGGAGTGAATGTGTGTGTGAATGGTTGTCTGTCTCTAAGTGTTAGTCCTGCGATTAACTGCTGATTGTACCGTGTGTATCCCGCCTCACACCTTAAATTAGCTGGTATAGACTCCAGCGCGCCCACAAACCTGAACAGGATCTAGATAAGCGACAGATAATCTTAAGAATGAAAGGTCAATTCTTAGCGATTTGAATGAAGACCGTAACAACTGCAACACCTCCACCTCTAATAGCAGAAGCAGACGACAAAAATTTTCCCTGACATAATTTTTTCCGCCAAATCTCGGCACACAGTAGTTTTTGCAGTCCCAAGATCAGATCCTAGTTCTCACGCAGCCAGACACCGATCTTTCCCGTACATCTTTTTACATTCTTAGGTATTCTGCTGGTTGCAGGCCTCTCAGAGCATGGAATATTTTCAACAGATTCCTGACCATCGTTGAAGCGTTTGTGTCAGTTACATTACATGCCATTGTCAAATATGGTTCTATTGACAAGAGATGGATCATTTCTGGACAGGAAATGTGTAGGAGCATACAGAATAGTTACTGTATGGAGGTTAACACACCTTTAATACTCGATACTTAGAGAGGATTACAGCGTACATGCTTTAAAAGGAGTGTATGTTGTGTGTTTTGATAGGAGGAAAGCCATGCTCATCAATAATCTCCTGGCGTTCATTGGAGGAGGCTTGATGGGACTTTCTAAAATCAGCAAATCATTTGAAATGCTGATTTTAGGACGGTTTACAATTGGAGCATACTGTGGTAACTATCTTAGTAAAAAAAAAAAAAGTAAACGGAATTAATGGAAGAATTGCACAAATCTTTTTTTTGCAAACATTTACAGAATTTGTCCTTTTTTTTAATCCTATTTAACGATCTACCGATCAGCAGTCCAACATCAGACCCACTGAGCTTCCACTCGAATTCACTTGCATGTAGTGTTCATTTCAATACATAAGGTATTATGTAAAGTATTATGTAAAGTAACATCAAATCAGTCAAAGTTTATACTTTTAATGGTTACATTATTTGCAAGCTAACTATGAAACATTCCACATATACTTTCCAGTTTAGGAACACACACTTTTTGTAATTGAAGTGATAAGCATTGATTTTTTTTATTTATTAAAACTGCCCTTTTCAGTACACATCAATACATATTGCCTTAGATATTAGCGGTAATCCCTAACCCTTATCATCATTTATCCTACTCAACGTTAAGCAACATATATTTATTTATCTTAGAATAATATAATTAAAAATAATAGGGTATTTACAATATCTTCTATAATCCTGTTTCTATTTTGACATTCACAACATACTTAATAAAGGGTATATTTACTTTGGAGGTCAATGCAAATTTTTAACTTGCAATGCAGTTTTATCTTAGTTCGTGTTTGATGATCCAGAATTTATTCAGGCTGATGACAGTGTTTTATCTATATTTGATCATTCTGATACAATCTACTTTCAAAAAAATTTGTTTTGGTCAAAAATGGAGAAATTCGATTTCAAAATTCGGATGTGTTCTCAGGGCTGGCATCAGGGCTGGTGCCCATGTATGTGGGTGAAATAGCACCCACCAGCCTAAGAGGAGCTCTGGGCACACTACACCAGTTAGCCATAGTCACTGGCATTCTCATTGCTCAGGTAATCTCATAATTCATTTATTGGCAAAAACACATAAGTATACATTAATAAATTCTGCGTTTTAAAACTTTTTTTTGGCAAACATGACGGTAGCTCTGTGTTTTTCTGTGTAGATATTAGGTCTGGAGGCCTTGCTGGGCAGTGAGGAGTTATGGCCTGTATTGTTGGGCATTACAGTGATTCCTACGGTCCTACAGATGACATTGTTGCCGTTCTGTCCAGAGAGTCCTCGCTTCCTTTACATTGTCCGCTGCCAGGAGCACCATGCCAAGAGCGGTGAGGCGACATGGCGAATAAATTACACAGCACTGAAAACAAATCTTTACCTGTTCAAAAGCTGCACCAAGTACTGTACAAAGGCAGTGAAAATGTATACATACATGCATCTATTTGCCATAAAAAGCAGAATAGAGCTACAAATATTAAATATTATATAATTTTTAGAAAATATAGATATATAAAATACAGAGTGTATGTAAAACATTATATGATATTAAAAATATCATATCCATAAAACAGCCACAAAGTCCATTCTTCTTGACTTACAGTACGCTGCCACACCCAGTATTAAACATTTCATTAAATCTAAAGAAACACTTTAAACACAAACAGGTTCTGTAACTGGATATGTCGGATGTGTCAGCCGAAATGATTAACTGGAGAACACACCATATGTTTATTTTTATACTCTAAGCTCAACTTCTAATTCATTGACCTTCTCATTTAAATTAGTAATATAGACTCGACCATAGTTGATCACAGTGCTCGGGTCTGCATCAGTGGACATCTGATGAAAGCTTTAATTTCTAACTTGCTCAAACCCTCCTGGTTATGCAAAGCTATTTGGAAATATACATTTGTATATTATTTGGACATTGTTTATAATATATAATACACCCTCCTTTGTCACCTTGATAAGGATGGGTTTCCGTATGAGTCTGCTTTCTCTCAGTGTTTTTTCTTATATAGTATCAGGGACTTTTTCCTTGCCATCGTGAGTGCAGTGTTGCTCATTTGGGATAAAAAATAAATGTCATTTTAAACTAGTAATTTTTATTCCGGATTTTTATATTTCTGTAATGCTTCTTCGAAACAATGTTGATTCATCTGAGAAGCTGAATATGAATTATTAAGCTTCATGTGACTGACATCAATCTATAAACAAATCAAAATACTCTCTGCTTTCAGGCCGAACAGTGCCAGGTCTAATGAATATGAAACTGTGATTAAATGATGATAAAGTGTAATTATTCTTATTATTCTTATTATTATTTATTATTATTATATTATTAGGGGTCAAGGCCCGCAGTGGCTGCCCCCAATTGTAATCGTACACGAAGTACGTACACGAAGTTTTCCTACTGAATGGAAGTCTATGGCAGCGTCCATTTTTTCTAGGTAAAAAGTTATGAAATTTGGCTTGCCAAGAGAACGCAATATTATGTGATACCATGCCGACTTTGAGGTTTCTAGGACCAACGAGTCAAAAGTTATTTAATATAAAATATTGGAAATATTGAA
>JAOUQX010000035.1:9741937-9768823 GCA_028566295.1 Liobagrus marginatus
TTTAATTTCAGAGTACATTGAGACATTAAACTGCGTAAATTTCAATAAAAACCGGAAAAATGGAGGCATTCTAAAACGTTTGACCTGTAGTGTACACAATAAAATTCAAGCTGCTATCGTTATTGTTTGCATATGGGTGAATTCATTCTATTATCAGTGCCCAGCAAACTCAAACTAATGATTCTTATGCATGTGGTTTAATTTAGTGATAGTTACATGACAAACACTGGGGCCACTGATTTCATTCTTACCTGATGGACAAATACATCCTCCTTTGTGTCATTCCTACAAGGCAAATACACTTTTACACAGCAGACATTTTCACAGCAATTCTAAATGAGTCATTTATATTCTTAATTATTTCAAAGCTGAATACTGTTGAGTAAAAGGGATCATAAGCATTTTCCACATACCTGTTTATGAAGCCATAACCATTGCGTACATTGAACCATTTCACAGTTCCTTGCACCAAAGTAGCTGCAACAGCACAAATGGAAGGCCTGCCATAAATGACCGACACTTTTACACAGTACAGGATCGCAATCCTAAGGTATAAATGTACTAAGCAGAGAACTTAGGCCTGGAGTGTAAATAATTAACCACATGATTGGAAAGGGTTGTAAATGTTTTAGTTCAGTTCACCACAAATCAATTTTAAAAAACCCAAACATGACGCACAGAATAAAAAAATTATATAGAGAAAATTATACAACACATGGCAGATACCAAGTATGATGGTCACGCATAAAGAGTTGGGTGTGAACACCTGTACACTCAGGTAAAGGCCCATTACAGGCACACATAGATGAGCAACAGGCTGTTCAGAAATAAACGTTTATCCACAAATACTAATAATACTTCATATAATACTTTTGAGTCGTTATATTGTCAAAATGATAATTTATGAATTGTTTTAACAGGGAGCAGATTTAAGCTATAAACTAGTGATTCAAGCTCATTAAAAAGACGCTAATCCAAACAACGCAATATAAAGATGGTGTACGTCTCAGCGTGGTTAAAGTAACCCACTAAACACGATGCCGAGTGGAAACGAGCAACACGTGTAAGTGCTCATGAAATGTGGCTTACTAACTTACAACCGCAGGGGAAGTCAATTCCGCTTAAAACTTACTCTTGTTTTTGAACGTGGTGTGCAAGTTTGAACACACGAATTCAAGTAACAAGTTCAATTTAAGAACCATTAAAGCACGACGTGTCAACAAAACCACTTTAAAAGCGCCGAGTTTTAGTGCGTAGACAGGATTCCGAACATGGGTTGTTTTTGATTTCTTTTAATAACAGTTGACGCCGAATTGTTTGAAAAATTCCTACCAATCACTTTCCGCTCTGGCTGAGTCGGTCCTGTCGCCGGGGCTGACAGAGGAGCGCCTTGCACTTCTGTGTCCGTCATTTTGGCTCATTTGACCCCCTCCCTCCTACTTACCAAAACTTCCCTGCAGCCGTTACCTCAATCGCTTTATCCCGAGCCCATGACTGGAATGGGTGCTCGAGCCGCATTCTTATTGGTACGCCGCTGACCAATCCGGGAGCAGCATCTGCGCCCCACGTCATCAATTTGGAGTGGGAAATAAGTGATAAAGTATGTCGGTATGTGTACAGATTTTTTATTAACTTTTGAACATTTACTCGGCAAAAGTCCCTAAAATATTGGGACTCTAAATTAGTGTTCGCTCAGCTCCATTCCAGGACCGGTTTAACGAGAAGCCTTGTCAGGTTTTTATGCATTTCCAAACACTATTATATTACAGTACTACAAAACTCCATCGATTGTCATGAGTGATCTAGTGGTCTTCTTGAAGTTATACTTCATTAATGTAAATGTAAATAATTGGACCAGACCTTCTTAGGACCTTTGTGCCAAAAACAACCTACCCACAAACATACAAAACAGCATATTTAGTAATACAATAAGCCCCTTTTAGTAATGTTATTAATGTATTTATTTTTATACTTGTGCAGAAAGTATAAAATAAAGTATAAAAATAGCACTATGCACGTATGGTGTGAATTTAAATTCTTAATGTTTGTAAGGGGCTAGTTTTTAACTTTGTGTATTTTTTTCGTCTATTTGGGGTTTTTAATAATAAACTATCTTAAGTATACAATATGTATTATTGTTTGTTCTTATAGTTCACACATTCTGTCTACGATGTAAGCTGAAGATCATCTTATAAATGTTGTATTTGTGTTGTTTTTGGGACGTACCTGTCTTTAGGTGCACACACCACTTGACATGGTGTACATGTTTAACAGGTCGACTCAATCATGCTTTATTTAAAAATTCATGAGTTATCTGGCTAAACTTGTGTTCATCGTGTTATTATAAAACGCTGGTCCGTGTTAACGTTGCACGGCGCCATCTGTTAAGCACACATCAACTCGTACAGCCGTCAGTGATAAATTACACACGAATGTCTGGGCCAAAACATTGAGAGCAAACTCTAGTGTCGGTTGAGGAAGAGGCCCGTCCTTAAACCGCCTAACTCTATCGCCGTCTGCAAAATGAAGAATCGCGGCGTGCGTAACGCAGCTTACGTATAGTTTTGACGAATATCTTTCCGTACCTAACTAGCGGAACCCATATGAGGTTGTCAATAAAAAAAATTGAGATATATACTTAACACAAACAACAGTTTAAACCATTTCATTGAGATAGGAATTACACGAAGTATTTTTTCACTGAGATCAACCGGCCACGAGGCAGAACGCGCGACTGCGCACCCCACCCGGCCTCTAAATTTAAAGAACGAATGGAGAGCGCGCATGCGCAGTGAGAAGGAAACTGCTGAGGTTTGGTTCATGGCTATGTGTGGATGAGTCAAAGACCGTAAACGAGAAAAGCTAGCGCGCAAGAGAGTTTGGGGCTCGAACTTGTCGGCTGTTAATCTGGGCGTGTGGCTTCTGTAAATGCTCGGACTTGCTGTCGGAAAAAGAGAGCGAGAGAACGAGACAAAGAAACGCCTGGAATGACTGTAGCATCGAAAGAGTTGATTTAGGTCAGAATAGGGGCAGTGCGCAGCCACGAGCAGCCGAGATAAGCGAGCAGTGAAAAAGTGAGTCGCCCAACAAGACTAACTCAGTTTGTGGATTGCCCCGTAACGTCTAGGGTGGAAAAGATCCCCAATTAGGTAAGTAGACGAACTGAGGCTGTGAAATAACCGGGTAACATGGTGTGAGCTCGTTTTAGAGTAGTCCACTCCTTCCAAACACAGTCATTCACAGCCGCTATTTATTTATTATTGAACTTTAATTTGTTTTACATTAGTAACTTTAAACAAAGCGAGTTTTTAAGAGGGCCTATGGCACGTTGTAGTTGCGCTAATTGTCGTGGAATGGGAAATGTCGGGCTGCCTACAAATATTTTTAGGCCTCAACTTCTAAGTTTGTGGAACTGAAATGTAGAAATTCATCCCCAAAGAGCTAGCCGTTAGTAAAGTTAGATCAAGCGATGCATTTACTGGGATCATACGTATGCAGTGTCGTGGATTAGCGCAGCCCGCTGCTGTTAGAGCAAACCTCGTGTTCGCTTCATAGGCGTTACCAGGCTAAAGTTAGACACTCACTTTCTAGCTCAATACGTCGCAGTGTTTGCACATGAGTTTCCTCGGTGAGCGCTGAGCTCGGTGAGACTCGAGTGGGATGACTAGGCCGCAGTGAAGGAAAACCCAACCTCAGTCCAAGCCGCTTTGTCTTGGTGTGTAACTCGCAGCGTATAGCCCTAGAGGGCCTTCTCAGACACACCGACGGTGACTAGCATGTTAGCATGCCGGCGGATTTGCGCCACATTCTGGAAATGGACATCTGTGACCGGTTTTGTTAGCGCTCCAAATGTCAAACTATTATATTGAATCTGATAAGAAATTAAAACTGCTGACACTGCGTGCAGACATGCTAACAAGATGTTTCACGTCGACACGCTGATAGCATGCAGACAGCATGACTTGACGTTTGGGCCCTTCCACGTGAGCGCGTGCGCGCAGACCTGCACCGCCATTGCAGGCATTATTCAGTTTATTCCAACCTGCTGCTGGTTAAGTCTAAGATTAAACATGCTTTTTGAATTTAATAGATATTGTTATTGTTGCAATCAATTTTTGGGATGAGTATAGTTTCCAGGAGTTTTGCAGCAGTATGGCTAACAGGTGCCATACCCGTGTTACCTAATTTAGCACTGCTGTTCAAGGTAGCGAGACGCAATGCTTAAAATGTATACCTTTAAGGTAAATAAAGATTTAAGGTGGTGAAAAGGATAGTGAAATATTTCTTAAACTTTGACGCTTAAACGGTCAATAAAGTAGAAACCATATGCAACTTGACTCATTTCCAACTTTTTTTTGTAACAGTGGTTAGTGATTGAACACCAGCATGATGGATATCGTTTTCTTGACCTAGGAGGAGAAGATACTGTAGTTTCATGTTTAATATTTTTTGGTCTGTCTTCCTTTAGGATACAAAATGGCAGATGCGGATTTGGACTTCACAACAGGTGATGCTGGGGCTTCCACCACTTACCCCATGCAGTGTTCTGCCCTGCGCAAGAACGGCTTTGTGCTGCTGAAGGGTCGACCATGCAAGATTGTGGAGATGTCAACTTCCAAAACTGGCAAACATGGACACGCAAAGGTGACTGGTCATGGAGAATAAAATTAAGTTAGGTTCAGTTCTGTGAAGCAAAATCTTCTTTAAAAGTCAGTAGAAATGCTTGTAACTACTTGCCATCCAAAATTCAACTTGGTTAAAAGGTTTGAAATGAAGCTCTGGTCTTTTGTCAACAGGTCCACATGGTTGGTATTGACATCTTTACTGGCAAAAAATATGAAGATATCTGTCCCTCAACTCACAACATGGATGTGCCCAACATCAAGAGAATGGACTACCAGGTACAGAATTCCGATGAACCACTGACCCATGTTTCAGAACAAAAAAAAAAAGTACTTTTCTGGCAGTCAGAGTTGTGCGTGTTTAAAATGTATTCCTAACTGTATCTCAAATCTTGTACATGTCCACAGTTGATTGGCATCACAGATGGCTACCTGTCTCTGCTCCAGGACAGCGGTGATGTTAGAGAAGATCTGAAAATGCCTGAGGGAGACCTGGGCAAGGAGATTGAGAGCAAGTTTGATGCTGGAGAGGAGATCCTGGTAAATTATTTTTTTTAGATTTTTACTCCTTCCACCTTGCATTTCTTTGTGCAAAAATGTATGAAACTAGTGGACTAGATGCTTTCTTTACCTCTGTTTCAGATCAGTGTCCTGTCTGCAATGAATGAGGAGGCTGCAGTGGCCATTAAAGCCATGACTAAATAATACGGAGCAGGTACACGGAGCTCTCGTGTATATGTGTTCGTGTATGCATGCTCACCTGCTTGAGAGGAACTGTGCTAAGCTAGTGTGCCAACAGCAAAGCACTAAATCAAATGTTTACTATATTCCAGCAATTAAAGTTTTTTTTTTCCCGTCAAATAAATATCAATGTGGTCATCTCAATAAAATACTATTTAGTTCAAAAGAACTCTTCAGTCTCTTCAATTAACTGTGTATTCTGGGGGACACATTTCTGTACAACACAAACAGGATGACTGTTTGCTCTTTGCACACTGGTGCCTGCATTACCACCATAGTAACATGGAGAGTAAAGGATAACATTGTTCTGGCCATCATAACAGATATAATGGATGAACAAGTTGCACTACATTGTTTCTGCTTACAGGGTTAAATTTTGAAATGCAAGTCTCAAAAGACTGGTGAAATACAGGAGCTGTAAATTCTTAACCAGTGGTGTACTTGGCATAAATATTCGCATAGTCCCTGTAAACACAGCAAGTTTGTAATGCCTTCACATACCGACAGTTTTAAAATTGCATTTCCTATTTAGTTGAAATTTATAGATGAACTAAACCTGTAGCTTGGAGGTTATTAAAGGTTTTTGCTCATACTATTTACTGATGCTGTAAATTTTCCTCTTCTTTCCTCTCTGTTTTTAATTCAAAATTTCCCCCTTCATAGACAAATGTTCTCTTTATCTTAATTGCCCTTGAACCCTTTGCTTTGTATTCTGACTTGTGCCTTTACTTCTGCCTATTCTTTTTCTGCCTTCTCTTTCTCACTGTCTCTCAGGTATTGGCAAGATGCACTGGACCTGAACAGAAGGAGAGAATTATGCCTCAGCAAATGCTATTCCCCGTTTTTTCCCCTCAAATTTTTAAACTGTCTCCCCTTCTTTATGTACTTAGCCTGTATTTGGGTTGGACAATTAGTAGAAGACTTAAAATAAACAATTGGAAATGGTTGCAAATGGCCAAAACTCTGTAAATACTCTGCATATACATTAATCAATATTTTGAATGTATATATTAGAGGAAGAAAAAGGCAGAATGACGCGAGCTATCCGACTTGGGAATTGTAAAGGCATGTCATATATGTATTGACTAACATGAGTGTCCTTGTTTTGTCTCTGGCTTGTTTTATCATTTTTGTTTGTCCCATTTTACCACCCTTCTTTTCCCATTATGAATTGGGCTGTTGAGTAAATGCAGAGGTCAGTTCCACCACATGCACTGTGGTAAAAGTCCACGTGTAATAGGACGTGGTGTGGTCTTCTCTCTCTCCTCACTCCTTTTACTCCTGGTAGTTAAAATATAGACGGAGAAGCCTCCCTGATTGAGTAAGCAAGTGTATTTAGTGAGAGAAATTAATGAGGTGAATTGAAAATGTCCTGTTTACACATACTTAAGCATTAGTTATTCAAGCAGTTGTTGTCTAGGGTACTGGTTTCGCCAAATGTTGAAAACTGTAGTCTTAAAATGATTTGTCCAAAATAAAGTGATTGGTGGGAAGGCATTCTGTTATGTGGACAATATGTGGATTATAGCAGGCAATGAGTTTTGTCTTAGGCTAAGGGATAACCATGAGGTTTAACTGGCATTCCCTCATCACGCTTTGAAAGACTGGTTTCTCCACAAATAAACTGAATTTGTTGAATTTCTGTCCCTTTGGGTTTAGCTCTCTATGTTGTCTCATATCTGATTACTTGGTGTTATGGCAATTTCCTTTTTACTTTCGTATTACCTAAGCAAAACATTTGTTTGTACCCTGTGATAAACAGCTGTATTAAACCAAGAGATTCCCATACCCTGATATTAAAAATGAGCACCTACATGTTGCCTTTCTGTTTTCAATGTCTGATGGGGCATTTGTTATTGCGACACAGTTGTATGCAGACATTGTACAGAATTTCTGGAACTCATAATAAACAAGCAAAATATTTGTATTGCCATGAATAAAAATACTATTCAATCCTCATTACAATAAGTAGACTGGAATAATAATCTTAGTTGTAAGGACATTTGGTGTGGTGCTGGTGTTTTGCAAGTATATGTTATATATAGAGGGAAGTTTATTTTATTGGCCATTTTGTGTGAGTCTTTTGAACATTATCTCTTGTTAGCGTGCACTGATGTAACATTGCAATCCTACACAAAATTCAAATTACTGGCAAAAATATGTTGGCAGTATAATATTGTCAAGATGATTAAACTATTGTAATCACAAGCCCTAGTAGGAGGATTTAACGCGTTTCCTTGTCGAAGTGCAAGGCACCATTTAGTAAAATAAGCTTGGAAGAACAGGCTAGACAAGATGGCAAAGTATTAGCCTAGAGCTTTTTCCTCCCAACACACACAAGCCAAAAAAGAGGTCTTGTAAATAGCGTTGAAGATTTAACGTGAATATGGAAAATGTTTTGCATGAAGGAGTCTCTCTTAAATCGAATTGTGTTAATATTCAGATCATTCTACCCACGAATTGCTAATAAGCTACATGCCGTGTTAACGCGTCTTCTTATTCTTCCTGAAAATCAAACATCTTTTAACCAGGAGACTGCAAACAATTATACACAATTACATAATCTTCAAATACTAATCAAAATGTAATTTCCTGTACAAAATACTGGAACTATTACAGTGGCAAGCATCAGTCATTGTTGTAAAATAGATTTACAGAGAGATGGTTACAGTCATGTCAGGATGAAAGCCTGTACAGGATATGCACAAATAACTATTCATGCAAGTGTTTTATTCAGCCCAAACAAAACTGACGACAGTGTCCATCATAGACATTTATTATTATATTTTAACAAATGACAACAAAAGTAGTAAGCAAAAGAAAAAGCAAATAAGCAATGCTTCGAATTGAAACAATTCCCTTGCTTACTTTTTCGATAGAAAGCCACAAAAGATCCACATGAAAAGTGTATTTACATGGGTAGCATTCAAAGCAGATCTCTACACAGTTATTTGAACTTTGCTAACCCAGGGTCATGGTCAGTTTGGTTACTAGCCCCACTTACATTTTTTCTCTCCTTTACATGTTCTGCTTTTGGTTACTTGCTATGGTGATAGAATCTCTGGCCAGGTTGTGGGTGGGACAGGAAAGTGTGACGAGGAGCTGGCTGAGGAGAGCTCTGAAAAGGGGCCTGACAAATACACACAGAAATATTAGTGTTACACACTTTTATGCAAAGAGGAAACTGTAGAAGATCAATAAAACGGCACAAGAACTGTGTGGACAATAAGAAATCAGCAAATGGTAGCTCAGAAATTAAGGTCTATTGATCAAAAGGTTGTATGTGAGATTCCCAGTAAACTGGACAACTTCCACTGCTGGGCCCTTAATCAAGGCTCCTAACCAACCCATAACTGATCAGCTGTATAAATAAGAAATGCGATTTGCTCGGTATTAAGCGTGTGTCTGCCAAATATAGTTATGGTAAACAGGTTTTAAACAAGTGAATTATGGGTACATTGGAAATGTTTTCATTAGGTCTGCAACAAAGGGTTAGTTTGATAATCGATTAGTCAGCGATTTTTAGAATGAGTAATCAGCAATTATTCTTTCTTAAGCAATTAATTTAATTATGTTATGCCCATAATAACTTATTATTATTAATAATAATAATAATAGGAAAACAGTGTTTCTTTAAAAAAAAAAAAAAAAAAAAAAAAAAAAAAAAGGTCTTCAACAGGGCTGCAAATATTTCACTGAATCAATAGGCTTTGGTCGTTTGTATTGTAATGTTTGTATTAACATTAGTTACATAACAAGTACCGGTGTTGTATGATGTGCATGTGACCAATAAACTTAACTTTAAACTTTACTTCTACTACTTCTAGTTAGCTGTTATACCTGTAAGCTTGGAAATGAGGAACTGAGTAAGCAGTAATTCATGCGACAATGATTTTATTTTTCGCTATTTACAACCATAAAATGTTTAACACAAATATACCATTAAGTTTACAACTTAAACATTTGGGCGAGAGTTAATTATACCTTAACAGTGAGCTTATGTTAACTACACTGAACATTACAGAATGTGGAGATGCCCCACAAGTCCTGAGGGTGGAGATTCCAGGCAGCGATAGTTACGTTTTTTAAACTTGTTCATCTAATTGCAGATTTACATGTCTGTTGGTTCACATGAGGTTTTTATTAGAAGAAAACGTAAATAAAACCGTAATGAATAATAAATTATTCATCGTTTGCAATCGGTTAAAGCAGAGGTGTCGAACTCCTGGAGTTACTGGAGTGCCGTAGGCCTGCACAGTTTAGCGTCAACCCAAATTAAACACAGCTGATTCAGCTAATTAAGTCCTTTGGCCTTATTTAAAAACGGCATGTTGTGTAATGAAACAGGGTTGGAAAGAAGCTACGTGTTTGACACTCCTGAGTTACACATATTATAATTATATATTATATGTTACAAGTATTGTAATTAATAAATAAAACAAAGGAATCACTTTAAACAATTATATTATTATTTATACTCATGTATTTATGACATTTGGATCTACTAATCACATTCACTGATAACATTTACCATCAGCTAGCCCCACACTGACCGGAGAGCCGATTTATGGCAGAAAAACATGTCATTATTGAAGGAGATACAGACATGTTTTTCATATATGATACAGTTAAGATGATTTAAATCAAGTAGCTGGGCGGTGACTGAACTTTATTTTTCTTGTTAAGTTGCTGCAGAACATCTGCATCGATACGATCAGTTGCTTTCTTAACTTCTGTTTTGTCACCGTCGTTTTTGTTGCGTTTATTTCATTATAGAGTTCATCGAAACGACAGCAGATTTGTTAGTATTTTTGTTCAACCTGCCTCAAACACTACTGGTTCAGCTTTGTTTACACTCCAACGTGTTCTCATTAGTGCAGAGTCTTCTAGCTTACGCTACAGTGCCACGATGGTTAAAGCGCGCAATTGCAGGTCCTTACATTACAGTATAAACACCTATTCTGCAACTAAAATGTCAACAAATTTTTCTTTGTTTAATTATTTCCAGCCCTAGTTTAAATGCATACATTTAAATTTAATCAGACTGCAGATTCAAATATTGATTTTTCACTTGCATTACATATATTCCAAACAAAACTTTTGGACAAGCATAGACTGACGATTAAACCACTGCAGTGCGCAGCGTTCAGACGGCAATTTGAAACCCGATTCAAGCATTTAAGTAGTTAGTTTGTAATTTTCCCCATTTACGCACCTATTTCAGATGTAAACAATCCTTATTAAACAGGACCAAGCTTAATCAGAGTAAATGAGGTGTTTACACTAAACTTTTTAAATACGATAGATTAAGGCATCAATCTGAATGCTAATGGATTAACTGGTTACATGTAATATTGACGGAGACTAAAGATATTCCTCAGTTAGCTCACCTTTGCGGTAGGAATTTGAACAGCTAGTGAAGGTGTAGGGAGCAGTCCTGTGGCACTTACATGTAAAGCCTGTGCATGCATGGGCCTCAGGGCACCCTGTAACATATAAAGTCAGTTCTTCTCACATAAGTGTAAAAAAAAAAAGTGCTTTTATACACGTTTATGAGGACTATTATTATCCAAGAGAATACGGCCCTCGCTAATTTAGTGCAAACAATATGCTGAGACGTGTGTGGGGTTTAGTGCAAGCCTCTGCTTGCTATGCAAGTGTGTGCGCAGTTAAGTTAGCACAAAACACGCATAGTAGAACAAACCAGCAATGGACACTAATTTAAAACGTGAATATAATCTTTAGAAAAATCAAATGTAAAACCTATGCAGACATGGTTATCTATACAGGGACCACGTGCATTATGAAAGCATAATCACCGAATCGGTAAAGCCAGACTGCTGATTGGCATGTTCCAGCTGCTTCTGAAGGGGTATACTGGCACTGGAGAGGAATCCTGTTCAGGGCAAAAAGCGATTTCACAGTAAAATATAGCTGCAAGCAGCAATTATCGGTGTCAAGCCCAATTTGTAGCCTTTGTATTAAGAAAAGATTTATATAAAACACACCTAGAAACTAATATTTCTCTTGCTTCTAATTCTTTGGCTCATATCGATTCATATTCATCATAATCAAGAAATCTAAAGAGACCACTTTTAATATTAGACCAAAATATACAAAACAATAAAACTAATTATTACATTTTGCACAAGCACAGAGCATCATCCCAAGTGCATCGCGTTCTAGCTCAGTCATTTAACTTATGTAACACATAAGAAATAATACAGCAACTGTATGTGCGCACACTTCAATCACTCCGTAACACCCTGGTATCTCCGGGTTTAAGAATGAATGATGTGTAGGTGTATTGTCCTCGCGCTAAAACCCTGAGCTCAATAATTCCTTGAAAAACGCTTAACGTGGCTTATGTGGAAAAAATTATGGAGAGATGAGGCGAGCAGTAAATAATAGACTAAAAATATTAAATATTATAATGATATTAGGAGTAGCAAGACAATGTTTTTAACACACAAAACGTAACATTATTAATAAAGCATACAATGTTAATACAAGACAAGTTAAAAACATTTTATAGATTAAACCACGTTAAGCATTTCTCACGTTATGCGTTTTAAAATGTCCCTCTCGGGTATCCATGTGAGATCTGTCGTTGGGCTAAAAGCTAACAACATAGCAGCATTGTGGCTTCAATCCGACAGCTAACGAGATCTCAGTGACATTTAAACAGGGAATTAGAGAATTCATTCTGAACGTAAGGAACTGATACTACATTCATTTATTTCTTTAGCGCACTGTATTACGTGTTAGCGTAGTGACGCTGCAACGGCATAGTGGAACTTAGTGACGTATGCCTTTACTAAATTAACAAATATTTTTATTGAATCAATTTTTACTTGTAGGTCCTAGAAACTTCAAAGTTGGTATGGTATATCATCATAGTGTTCTCTTGGCATGCCAATTTTCAGAACTTTTTAGTGCACGGTTCTATAGACTCAGATTGAATCCAATGCCAGAAGAATAACAAACAGAATAAGAAAGCGTACGATAATATCGTACTTATCGTATGACATCATAACAATATCGTACCCTGCGGGGCTTGACCTCTAATAAAGCAAAAACACCAGATTAACAGTAGACAAGAAGTGCTCAGAAAAGAACAGGTCATAACCATAATCTGTGTCTACCTGGCTGGGAAGCAAAGTGACTGTGGACAGCGTAACCTTGGGGCTGATGGGTCAGGTAGGGCATGGTCTGGAAAGCTGAAGCACCTTTAAACAGAGTACCATGAAAATCTTCAGTGAGAAGCATGTCTGTACAGTACAGTGCCCAAACATGAATGAGGTGTGAAGAACACAGGCAGATGAGGGAAAGCCAACAGGAGGTCTACAGCCACTCTTCATAACCGTGCTGAGCATAAACGTATAAGAAATGACTTGTACGACCTTTATTGAACAGAATTACAGGAAAAATCATCAACAGCATGAATCCATATCTAAAGTTAAAACTTCAGGCTGGTGGAATGGTGTGGTGTTTTTTTTTTTGGTTTTTTTTAGCACTCCTTGGGCCCCTTAATACCAATTGTTTGAATGCCACAGCCTATCGAAGGAAGCGCGCTGACTATTTTCATTCCTTTATGGCCACAGTGTTTATTTGATCACAATGCCTATTTCCAAAGCGATACTTCACCACATAACCAAACACAATCATTTGAAACCGATTCCATGAACAGGACAATAGCCCCCCCAGTCACCATGTTTGAATTTTCCATATTCAAACCTTATAGCTGAACTGGTGCATAAAACAAGAAAGAAAATTATATTGTTGGAATCATAACACAATAACTAACATGGATCAGAAACTACTAAAGTACTAAAGTACTAAAATGCGTCTTTCGTGGCACTGCCATCACGGTTTCTTTTGAACAGTTCTTGACCCCTCTGAAAGAATAGCCCCGTTTACAGGGTTACAAGGTTACAGGCATACAGGCGATGTATTCCGGTTACACTTGGTTTAAAAGTCCAATCAGGATGAAAATGCGGCATGTTAACACCTCAATCGGAATGAACATGCTCCTTGTGAATGAAAAATTCCTCCATGTAAACGAGTTATTCCGAATACTTTCAGTGGATGTCCTTCTGTGCATGCCTGGCCCTGACATTTCTTGGGAAGTAACATCAGTTTCCCAAGAAATGAGCAGCAAGTCATGCAGAAGTTTGTTTTTTTTTAATTCCAGGTCTCTGGAATTTCAATAGCACAGCTCTTACTAGTCCTTATTACAGACTTTCATTCACAGGCTTCTGCTCTTCGAAGGGCAGGGGCAGGAAATGGATGGCTCATATCAAAGCGCCGCTACCAAAATGATATTCCTTGCAGCAAAGAGGGGAAAATTAGTCAAATTACACGGTCCAGTGTGACCCAAATAAACATGGGTTCCCTTAAGAGTCTGGTTCCTCTCAAGGTTTCTCTCATTTTGCCACTCAGAGTTTTTTCCCTAACATTTATATTCAAAACATGTATATTTCTGTATGAAATACAACGCTAGAAAATTTGTGTTCCTCAAATTTTTTTTTAAATAAATAAATCCCAGTTAAAGACCAGATTTTCCTTTATACATACCAGCTCTGATTTGCGTTCCTGAGAAACTGATGGGGACAGATGCAGATGGGCCATAGGTGGACGGGTGCTGAGCCTGCGTGACTGTGTACGCCTCATGAACTGCAGGGCTGGCGGAAAACTGAGCATGCTCAGTAGATCCTGAAGTGAAAGCAGGCTGACCAGGGAAGTGACGGCCCTAATCGACACAAACAATGATCAGTATTAAAAAAGAGAGGTGAAACCAGAGGACTGGTGTACAGCTGTTATTCTTGTACTTTTGGGAATGGATAAACCGGACTCACAGGGATGCCATGTGTCTGAAACAATTGTTTACCACGTTCTGCCAACAATCCTCCAGTCCTGTGACTCACAGGACTGCCTAAAAGGTAGACACATACACAATGTAAAGAACAACTCTACACGCCGGCGTTAAACGATATCGGCACAGTTGAGATTCTGATCAAGTTGAATTCAAATTTCCACCATGACACAGATTGAAGGGTCTTGAAACCCACCTTGCAAGCTGAGCAAGTGTTGCCCTGAGTGCAGAGGTATAGTGGGTTGGTAACTGGCTGAAGTCAGGGTTGTAATATCGCTGGAAATTAAAACAGAGGAAACGGTTCATTTCCCATAGCAATTCAAGATCAGTGAAGACGCAAAGCAAAAGCCACACTGAAGCGGTTTCTCACACACACCTTTGTTCTTTTCTTCGGCGCTTCTCCTCTTCATGAAGTACTTTTTTAAGCTGCAGGAAAAGCTGATGTTTCTCCTCCTGCAAACCCTGCAGTTTCTGCCCCATCTTCTGAACCTAAAAACACATCGCAGGGAGCCATCAGAATCCAATTCTTCTTAACTGACCGAACTCGTATCTGTGGTTTAAACAAAACTTCAGGAAACTTTACGAGCAAGGGCAAAAACTTTTTTTCTTGTGCAGCAATAAACGCCAAAATATTCCTCAGGAAAAGTGCTCAGTGTTTATCCTCATAAAGCAGCTGCATTTTTATTGCCTCTTAACAAGAACTCGTTTTAGTCTATGACTATAATAAGTTAAAGCTGCTAGATGGAAGACTTGTGAAAGCATATTTTGTAATTAAGGAAGCATCGTTATTTTGCTCTACCATCTGTTCTGAGAGTGAGCTCGGAGTGTCAAGCAATCCACAGAACACGCCAAGTAGTCTGCCTAAATAGTAACGATACCAGTGATATGGTGACATGCCATGTAGTACGGTTGTGTGATGTTTGGTGTGCAGCCCAAGCAGTCACAATTCAACATTCAGTCTTTAATTGAAAGGACAAACCTAATGCCTTATATGTTCAGCAAACATTCCCCAAACACATTGTTCTTATGGTGTAATATCACATTTTTACATCTGAAATGGTTTCCTCTGGATCGGTGTAAACTCAGCTTAAATGCAATCTTTCTAGATTGATGATCATACTTTACCAAAAGTTTTTCATTTATCCTGACTATTTATAAGCTACATGTCGATATGGTTAGATACCGATACCTGCCAATAAACGATTGATCAACCTTTAAAGCAAACATAACACACTCCAAGCAATATAGTGCTGAACAAAGTACAAAAAAAATCAAATAAAATTACTGAACAATAAAAATGTGCTAAATGAAAAATATATAAAAAGATACAAGCACAACACTGCCAATAATCTACTAATACAAGACTGTTAGGGATACTCACAGCGCTGGAACCTTTTCTATATTACACAGCATTCAATAGAATAGTCAGTAATGATTATGCATAAACGTAATTGTTAAATTAAAAAATCAATTTTGACTTAAAGATTGATGTTAGTTTATTACATTATAGATAACAATTTATTATCAGCAGCAGCCTCTAAACCAGGTTAGAATAATACATTCCTATATATCGTAAATAGGGACACGCTTAGGCAAAAGGGATTCTTGCAGCCGTTACAGAGTAGCGAATTCTTGTCCTGGTGATCGACCGATACCGATCCAGATGCTTCAAGCTTTACATAACTGATATGTAGCTCCCTGAACACTAAACCTTTTTTCAGATATAGCAATACAATAGATATTGCCTTTGTTATATTCTGATAATACTTGTAACTATTTTACAGTAATTATGTAATATATGTAACTATTGTTAAAACAGTAGTAAATGATCACAAAAATGATTCATTATACATTGAACATTTTAATATGCCTTTAAAATGGGGTTATGCAGAACACTATGCAGAATCGGAATACCTAATATAAGACAAAGATCGATCGGCCAATTTTAGTGAGAGACCGATCGCCGGCCAATCGATCAGAGCATCCCTAATTTTAAACACACTTATTTTACTACCTTCATAAATTAGAACGTGATTCTTCCAGAACCTAAAAGAGAAAAACGTTTGTAATAAGTTCGATTTTCTTTTCACCTGCTCTTTCGTTTCTTCCAGGGACATTCGTTCCTCCATCTCTTTTGTCCTTTTCCGTTCTTCTTCCTCCTTCATCTTCTGCTCCATCATTTTGTCCACTTCTTCTTCCTCTGCAAGCACGTCAAGCAGACAGAGTGTGTATCTGAGATGACTTCCTTTTTTTTATAGACAGCAATTACAAAAATCCAGGCAGTGTTAGTAGAACAGTTAAAGTTGGGCTAGTTGTAAAAAAAAGAAAAAAAAAAAAGGTTGATGGTAGAAAAAGCTATATTATAGGATGATATGGGGAACATATCATATTTAGGCTGCTTTCACACCGGTTTCATTTAGGTCGGGTTGAATTACACTAGAGTTCATTATTCCTTTTTGTATGGTTCATTTGGGAAGGTGTGAATGCAGTCAGCACACTCTGTGTGCACCAAAAGCGGACTATACAAGTGTACTGAGACCTCCTTAAAGAGGTGGTCTCGGTACACTTTCAAACAAACTCTGGAGCGGTTCGTTTGTGGCGAGAACATGATCCGACCACGAACAGACCCAACTGCAAAAAGTAATGATCATTTTTGGACTAAACCAGCTACCGTAGTCAGCTGCAATGTGCATTACAGGATGAGGACGTGCTTTGCTGACAGTTTGCACTTTAGCGTCACAGCTCGTGGACAAGCTTGAAGCTGTGAGGCGGTGCAGAGCCTCAAAGAAATTTGGTCTGATGACCAAATATAACCATATTACGTTCCAACTTTCGAAAACTCACAAGAACAGAGCGATCTTCTCATTGCTTAGCAAACAGCTCAGGAAAGGGGGCTTTAAAACGTTATTTTCCAACCGCATCCACGCTTCACTATAGAATTGTATTGTTTGCATATTGTAAAACAATGCAACATAATGGCCAGGGACAAAACCATCCGGTGCAGTTGTCTCACCATAGTTGTTGTCGTCTCAGTGTAGTTTGCTGGCTTTTCCTCTCATGTTTGAATTTTGCAGCACATTCATTCTGACCAATTTGAAACACAGTTTAGGTACAGGGGTGTAAAACTCAAATACACAATGGGCCAGAATTTTTAACTTGAACAAAGTCGCAGGCCAACATTGAACAAATTAACCTTTTAATATGGACCCAAACAAGTTTTGCTTGAACATTGAATATGAAACAACCAACGCTTATTACCATACAACATATAACTTAATAATGCAGTCATGCAAAATTAAAAATAAAGAAAGAAAGAAAACCTCAATGGCATCTATTTATTAAATAAAAATTGTAAGCCTCTTTTCTATTTGCAGCTTTCTGATTTAAATATTTAAAAAACCCTTTTTTCACAGGTTAATAAATTAAAAAATAAAATAATAATAAATCAACAATTCAAGCCCATGCCTTGGAGTAGCAAGAAAATGTGCATAAAGAAAACGTTAATTATTGCTCAGTTTGCTTCACACTGATCTAATCTGATGTGTCCAAGCCAGATACCTGGCATCTCCTCTTGGATGCTAGTTCATCAATGTCTGGGTTCAGGCTCTGAGCTGAGGAAAGCCTCAGTATCGAGCCAAGGTTTTCATCAGTCAGATGTCTCCTGTGAGATGTTTTGGTCAACTTAATATAGGAGAAAAGTTGCTCACATAGATAAGTGCTGCTGAACATGGAGAGCATCTGAGAAACTTGGGTGCAGAGCTGGGATTTGTAGTATTAGTGGCGAATGCGCCGTATAATACCGGCAGGCCAGCTCTAGTAGTCATTTGGTATTGCCTGGTGGGCCATGCCACAGTTTGACACCTATGGTTTAGGAAATATGCCAAGGCCAATGAGTGATGTGGATGTTGTCATGTGACTTCATTTTGGTTTGTTTCAACTGGTTCGGACCAAAGAAATCAATGTGATGTGAAAAGGAACCAAAACATCAGAAAAATGGTACAATGTGTTACTGTTTGCATCCTCAGTTCAGACCAAACGAACTGAATTACAGATATGAAACCCCCTAAATGGGGAGAGGGTGAAATCCCATTTTAGTGTTTTTTCGGTGGCCTGGCAACCCTGGTCAGAGAGTTCGAGACAATCTTAGCAGGAGCCTTAAATCCGTATAACCAAATTGTATTATTTTACACTGGATAAAAGCTAATGAATATGGACGTTCTGTGTATAGGTACATACTTTTAAAGCCGCTTGTGTAAGGAGAAAGTAAGCACGTGATCCCGCGTGGTCTTACCTTGTCTCTTCCGCTCTCTTTCCCTCATTATGTGTTTGTGTAAGGCTCTGGCCATGGCGTTGGACAGTTTCGGTCTCTCCAACAGAGCAGGCATGGTGACGGGAAGCGGAGGTGCCAGCTACAGAGAAAATACACGCCATTAACAAGACAGACACTTACAAAATAAACATATTTCATAGCTTACATTTCATAACACTTCGCAGTGTTAATCACCGAACTTTTGAATGACTCAATGCAACATTAAACAGAGTTAGCAAGCTAAAAACAGTTAACGTTATTCAACCACATTTGGAACGTTTCATAAATTGCTTTATACATGAAACACAAAAACTTACTTTCGATTTCTCTTAAATCCCAGAACTAAATCCAAGCATTCGTTGCCTTCTTCTGAAAAACACGGGCAAGTAGTATTTATAAGAGTGTAAGGATAACAGCTATCTTTGAGTTGTTGTGTGCAGCGGTGTGCAACTACTTCCGATATCACATCAAACTTCTGATTTCCTCATCCGGTGCAACGTTGCCAAAGTAAAAGGATTAAAAGCGTCATATGTAAGATAAGCATCGTCCTAAAAACAATATATATTTTTTGTCGATAAAATCCAGATCAAACAACGTCACCTTACTTGCCCCATTTTTTAAAAAATTACTCTATTCAGTATTTTTCTACTTTAATTACAGATGCGCCATCTTTTGGACAATAAGCAGTACTGCAAGACCACGTTCTAAAATCACACTGCACCAGAGGACGACACACGCCACTTTTAACTGTACCTCAGTAAATGTACACTCCAACGTGAGTGTAGGTTAATTTGGGGACAATGGTCATCATGACATAATATGGACGTAAACGTGGTTAGTCTTCTTGAATGACATGGAATTGTCTATCAGGGAATTCGGAGTCTATTTTAGGGTTCTGTTAGGGTCAAAGGTGGAGGACACCCTGTATGGTGTGCTACCCGTCTACAAGGCACAATAACATCCAGACACACACACCATGGACCATGATGCCAATCAGATAACGATGCATGTCTTTGAAATGGGAAGGAAGTACTCAGAGAAAAGCCACAAATCACATACTCTACACAAGCTACACCTAACTCGGAGCTCACTCAGTTAAACCAAATCCCTAATCCTAGAGGAGTGAGGCACACAGGCACACCACTAAGTCACCATCTCAATATATACTTGAAAATGTCTAGCACTAAAAAAATCAATTATATAG
Organism: Liobagrus marginatus; assembly: GCA_028566295.1. NCBI lineage: Eukaryota > Metazoa > Chordata > Actinopteri > Siluriformes > Amblycipitidae > Liobagrus > Liobagrus marginatus. Next base: position 9,761,689 of record JAOUQX010000035.1, read on the forward strand.
GGATTTGTTTAAGGATTGCAGTGTTAAAGTTGTTGGTCTTCCGAGTAACCTTCTGGTTTCATTCTTCAAGAATCCAGTTACATCTGGAGTTCAAGAGAATAGGAAAAAACTTGACCGTAAAATTGTGTTTATGCAATTTTATATGGTCATTGTACCAATTAAACTATGATTCAACATAAATCAAAACTAATTTGCAGCTTTCAATGAAGTATGCTAAGTATTTGCACATAACCTATGAAAAGGTGGTGTTGTATCTAAACAAGCAACATTGACTGACTCGCACTAGATTAAGTCACCTCAGTTTAATACAGTATTTCCATTTGATTTGTATTAGAACACCAAACTCACTGCATATCAACTGCTTCACAACTTTTAGGTGAAGTTTTAGTTCAATTTGTTCTCAGAATTATCCAAAATTAAAGTCTAGTAAAAAAAGTTTTACAGTGACTCACTGTACAAAATATCTGGACTAGTCACAATTGGAACTTTCCCCCAAAAAAAGCATCTCAGTATGCACAAAACTATGTGGATGAGCTACAACAGTCAAAGGTTTCAAGATACAATGTAATCGCAGGTACATTTACATTTTCAACCGTTCAGTTTTGTAAGGTCAATGATGGCGACACATTCATGCTTTTTGCTACAGTAGAATATGGCACGGCCTCCTGCTGAGTCACCTTCTCAAAGTTTAGTATTTTGTCATATTTGAAAATTGAGTACAGTCTTGGTTTCCTCAGTACAGCCAAGCATCCCTACTGCAAGTCCTTTTCTGATAGTTTCCAGCAAGAAAGGCATTCAAGTTCACAGGAGTAAGTATAAGGCAAAGACCAGACACAAGGTTACAGTGCACTAAGATTTATTTGAGTAAAACCCACAAACTTTTCAGATTAAACACAAGTTACCAATTTAAAAAAGGTCACAGCACACTACAGTTTAAATTCATCAAAAATAAAAATTGGCTTCTCTGAAGCCAGGTTTTGTTTTGTTTGTTTGTTTAAAAATACCCCATAAACAAGTAAATGCAAAGCCAAACACATTGTCATGAATCTACCAAACTACATAAACACTTGCAAATTCTTCCAGAGCAAATCCTGAGAGACGCCACACACGATTCGCCGGAACAGTTACACAGTCTTCTGTTGTCCCTTCTTCCCAATAAGGGATTTGTGAATGTGGGGAATGACACCTTGATTAAACAGGACAAAAAGAGTTAGTATAAAATACAAAGCTCCCACTAAAGTCTTATTTAATCAGCCCATGTCACAATGCTCCAAATCTAAAAACTCCAACCATACTAGCCAGATGTACAAAATTGGCATTACCACGATCTTCAATAGCAAATACACTGAAGTAAACATGCACGGATAACTTACCACCACCAGCAATGGTAGCTTTGATAAGAGAATCCAGCTCTTCATCACCTCTGATGGCAAGCTGCAAATGGCGTGGAGTGATTCGTTTTACCTTCAGATCTTTAGATGCATTTCCGGCCAACTCAAGGACCTTAATGCAAGAGAAGAGGCTAGTGAAGCATAATGAAATAAGAGGGCTGCAAAACAGCAAGTAATCAGATCAGCCACATAAGGCACCACACTCAACCCATTTCACTACTGGGGAAAATGTAAGACACTATTGTGGATGGTGTTGGACTTGTGAAAAGTAACACGCCTTGATTGATTCATGTGCATTAAGATGGAAAAACATGGCAAGTGTGACATTTCCCCATATTCTTTGGAAAGAAGACAATCAATATTTAGGGTTGCAAAAACGTAACAACCAAACTTGAATAGAAATCTTTTTTTTTTTTTTTTTTTAAAGAAACAGTGGTTAGTCCAACCGTGGTGAACAACTGCACTTTAAGTCTCTCTACCTCAGCAGTCAGGTACTCGAGGATTGCAGCGCTGTAAACAGCTGCAGTGGCTCCAACACGTCCGTGACTTGTTGTTCTGGACTTCAGATGTCTGTGAATACGTCCAACAGGGAACTGTACACAAGGGAAAATAAAGGAGGAGAAGATGGAGGTGGGAAAAGAAGTTAACTGTACAGTAAAATTTTGAAGATGTAATTGTCAGCATCAATTTATACATATTAAGATGGATAGATAATCCAGACTATTTAAATTATATTTTATTTTTTAAAACTCGAACTTAAAAACAAGCACAAATAAAACTTTATGGTTAAAATATAGGCTTAATTATTTTTATTTTTTTTGAAAACCGGGGTACAGACCTGCAGTCCTGCCCTTTGTGAGCGCGAAACCGCCTTGGCTTTCGCCTTGCCAGAGTCCTTTCCAGCTTTTCCTCCTGCCTAAGCACACGAGAGAAGGAGATTGTAGAATTTTAACGCACATTCGCTGCTTAACGACGTATCTGCAATGCTTTTAATGGAGTTAGTGTAAAACTTGCTTTTAATAGCAAGACAGCGTAGAATATGCCCTTTGGCCTGCATCACACAATTTACGTTAGCTTCTATGCTAAATAGCGTAAGCTAAAATAAGTCGGAGACAATAGCGTTGAAAATAAAACCGCAAAATAACAGAAATATAATGAAATACCAACGAACTTTGAAAAGCGCCACAAATGTAAAAACACTAAAACGAAAAATTCGTTACCATTTCCTTAATAAATGTCTCGTAAACCGTCCAGACAATTCCAAAATGTCTCGGTTTGAAACAGACTTCCCGCCTTCAGAGGGCTATATAGAGAGAAAGACAGTACATCCGGGACACAACACTGACAAAGCAACCAATCAGCTGCGTCCTGCTGTCGCGTGGCGGTGATGCGCGTCGTCATGTAAACTAGAGGGAGCCGTGCAATAGGTTCAAACATCTTTAAAACTGTTGTTATTAACATAGAGTTTAATAATGTTTCATTTAATTCACATTTAATTGCTGTTTATCAACAATGTTGTCGCTTTTAGCTTGGCTTGCATTGTGCCAATAGAATTACTGCCGTTTGGCCGAATCGAACGCACAAAAAATAAAGATAACGTTAATCTCTGTTAAATCATCAAAGGGTAATTGGTGCTAAAAAAAAAGAGTACAATAAAAGTAGAATAGTTCAAACTAACAAACAAACAAAGAGAGAGAAATTGTAAATATCTGTATGATGACACGTTTTCTATCGTTCTGTTATATTAAATGTATTAAAATTTAGCTATTTAAAGTACACTGATACTTCGTGTTCACAGCAAGAAGGTCATGGGTTCGATTCCCACCCAGAGTGTTTCTGTGTGGCACTTGCATGCTCTCCCCATGCTTGTGTGGGTTTTCCCTGGGTATTCTGGCTTCCTCCCACCTCCAACCACATGCGATTGGGCATAGCGGGAAGATGCTGAGGGCGTAGCTGTCTGCGCTAACAGAGTGCACAGAGGTATACAAATACATATGTTAACAGGCAGGTAGGACAGCCTATCGTTATGTTCGGACAGAACGTTTTGATTGGATGAAGTGATGTGAAAAGTCTTTCAACCAGCATAACAAAAAATGTTTTTTTAACAAAATCTTCTACCCTGCCTTTAATTTCAAAGCTGTGAATTTGAAATCAACGTACAGACCAGACGATGTTTTTTTTTTATCCCCTAAATGTTTATATTAAAAAATGTATGTTTGTAGTTTCCTTTTACCGCCACTATTAAACACCAGCTTACCAACACAAATTCCTTGTACACGTAGCCCTCGAGTAAATAACAATCTATCTGATAAATTCAATCAATATGCTCTAAAATTTATTGGTTTTTGTTTTAATCAGTGGAAGTTCTTTGTGCAATAACAAAAAGCTCCACAAGAGGGCTGCAGGAGCCACTAACCACATTCTTTACCTGTTTTCCCTCCCCAAATGTCTGAGAGCTGGAGTGTAAATCTGATCTGAGCCAAAGTCTTTTAATGTAACAGAAGCATTTAAAGAAAAAAGTAATGTGTTTCATCTACATGGCATCTAAACTCACCATTCTCTTTATTACAAATTTTAATTCATGCAATTTTCTAATCAGCCAATCATATGAGATGCAGTGCATGCAAGCCATGCAGATACAGGTCAAGAGCTTTATTTCATGTTCACATTACACATCAGAATAGGATAGGGATAGGAGTGTGAATAGGAAAAGTGTGATCTTTGTGGCTCTGATTGGGGAATGAATATTTATAACAGACATGCAGGTTTAAGATTTTTCAGTCGTATGATTACTTTTTACAACCGTGCAGAGCAGAAAAGAATTTCAGCATTCACAAGAAACCAAACGTTAAAATGGTAAAATGGATGGGTTACAACTGTTTCTGAAATTCTCAAAACAGCGAATATGGTACCAACATCCATGGCACATTTAAAGTCAGGAAGATCACATCCCAAACACCCCCTTTTATCTTAATTTAACATTAACAACAACCCATGACCTGTAACTCTGTGACTTTATTCACAGAAAAAAAATTCCAAGAAGGCGGTGCGGCAGTAATCACGCAGTGCGACTCCGGAACCAAAATGGTGCTGCTTATGTTTACAGCCCAACGACTGATATGACATGGATACCCGAAACAGTGGCGTCCATGTGTACGACTGCCAGACATTATTTGAGCTTAAAAATTATGCAGAAACCAACCTGCACAAAGATGTGTTGGAGAAGCTCCGTGAACTCGGCTTGTTACGGAGTCCAGGTCCTCAGCCCTTGGTGTGCCAAGAGAGAGGATGACGAAAGCAGTGCTCGAGGAAGCAGAAGCACGGCAGTCAGGCGGGCCCTAAGAAGAGCAAGAGCCGAACTGTCCCGAGCCATCAGAGAGGCGACGCGCGCACACGCTCAGAAAATCCACAGCCACTTCCATGACCACAAAGATACATGGCGCATGTACACAGGCAATCACCAACTACAAGACAACTTCACCTTCCTGTGACAGCGATGCCTTCCTCCCAGATGCGCTGAACGACTTCTACGCTCGGTTTGCGGCACAGAACAACGTAGCGGCGAGGAAGACCATCCCTCCTCCCAACGACCAGGTGCTCCATCTAACCACTGCTGTTGTGAGAAAAACTCTACGCAGAGTTAGCCCACGGAAGTCTGCTGGTCCAGACAACATTTCTGGCAGATTGCTCTGGGAATGCATAGACCAGCTAGCGGATGTCTTCACCAACATCTTCAACATTTCCCTGAGCAGCGCTGTTGTTCCTACTAGCCTCAAGTCCACCACCATCATCCTTGTACCAAAGAAGTCTTCAGTGTCCTGCCTCAATGACTATTGTCCCGTCACACTCACACCATTGTGATGAAATGCTTAGAGGCTCGGCATGAGACACATCAAGAACCAGCTACAACCTTCACTGGACCCTCTGCAGTTTGCGTATCGTCCAAACCGCTCTACAGACGACACCATCGCCACAACAGTCCATCTGACCCTCACCCACCTAGACATTAAAGACTCATACGTACGAATGCTGTGCATAGACTTCAGTTCAGCATTCAACACAATCATACCTCAACACCTGATCGAGAAGCTGAACCTGCTGGGCCTGAACACCTACTTCTGTAACTGGATCCTAGAGTTCCTGACTGGGAGACCTCAGTCAATCTGGATCGGGAACAGCACCTCCAGCACCACCACACTGAGCCCAGGATCCCCGCAAGGCTGTGTGCTCAGTCCCCTGCTGTTCACACTGCTGACTCATGACTGTGCAGCAATGCACAGCTCGAACCACATTATCAAGTTCGCTGATGACACGACCGTGGTGGGTTTCATCAGCAAGAACGACGAGCCAGCCTACAGAGAGGAAGTGAAACAGCTAACTTCCTGGTGTGGAGCCAACAACCTGTCTCTGAACGTAGGGTTAGGGTTTCTCTAACTTAGGTTTAGAAGGGTTTTAAAGGGTTTCTCTTTCTTTGGTCTCTCCAACCAAAGAGATGGTTGTTGACTTCAGAAGAGCACAGAGCAACTGCTCTCCCCTGGACATCATGGTCCTGGAGAAACGTTGTTTCGTTCCAAAGTGTATTGCAAACAGCTGTATATGATGTAACGACAATAAATCTTCTTGACCTTTATTAATTAATTTTGCTGCTGATTGGCTGGATGGTATATGTACTGTATATACCTACACACAAATTCTGGCCAAAGCTTTGTGCACATGTTTTATGGATTTTGCTTTCTGCTCCTTCTTGTTTTGAAAGAAAAAGCTCCATCTAACTACGTAACTGTTTTAAATGAAGTTACATTGCACAATGCCAAAGCAGTTCATCTTGTCTGACATTAACATTGAATTGTCAAGCAGTCATATCTAGACTCATGCACAAAATGTTAAACTACTAGAAATCAAAATTGAATAGGTTTTGTACTTGTTTATGCTTAGCAAAACATTTTTTTGAGGCAATAGTGAAAATACAGCATAGTGCACATGAGACAAACAGTGTATGCAGTTAGTGTAGTGGGCAGAATGGCATATCACCAAGGGCAAGAGTTGCAATCTGTTACCAACAAATCACTGGCATAAAATTACAGAGATGCTTGAAGTACTGCCCACTACACAGAGGCACTGGAAGATATTCGGCTGCCCATTACTAATCAAGCTGACAGTATGTGTTTTAATGTCCACCACCCCTCTCAAATACCTTGCTTACTTTTTACTCAACCTCGCCACCCCTCCACCCCCTCTCAGTTTGTTGGCAGTTGGTTGAGAGAGAGAGGGCAAGAGCGAGAGAGAGAGAAAGAGAGAGGGAGAGAGAGAGGAGTGAAACCTCAAATCATGATTCTACATTTCAAACATTTGCTCATAGTGCCTGTGTTGGAGAATTTTTTTTTACCTATTCCTACTTGTGTCAAAAAATATGAACACATGATCCTGGGAAATGATCAAATGGTCAAATATTTTGCAGTGATGTAAACGAGTGGAAAGAAAGAAAGATGTGTTTTGTGCCAGCTTGTTTTTTTCTGTTAACATTTTTCTGATAAAATTGACCAGCTGACACATGAATCTCCTCCTCATAACATTTAAAACCATGAATAAAACACTGTAAAGTAAAATTCACATTAAATATTATTATAATATTATTATAATACCATTAAAAAAAAATTCAGAAACAAAAAAAAAAATAAGATTTGATTTAAACATGGTAATTTTAATGAAAACGGTTGACTTTCTGGTACTTAAAATCCTTCAAA
>JAOUQX010000035.1:9810991-9821489 GCA_028566295.1 Liobagrus marginatus
TCGCTCTTAGACCTTTTCGTATTTCGACCGGTTTTAAGGAACGGATTAAAGTCGATAAGCGGGGTACCACTGTACTTGCTTTAGCTGATAGAAAAGCCCCAAGCTTGTACACAACAATGGGATCCTGTCCCCCATGTAGTCGCATGAAAACGTACGATTAATATCCATGTTTCGACACATGGTGCGGGACACTGCAATGCATGGCACACAACTGTGCACACACTAGGAACAATTTAGAAATGCCAATCAGCCAACAAGGCATGTCTTTGGAAACGCAGAAATACGGATAGAACATGCTCGCATCACACACACACACACCCACACCCACACACGGCGCCCCCAGGAACCAAACACAAAGCAGTGGAGGTGTGAGACAAACGTGTTAACCAATAAACCAGCGCTTCCCAGAGCAAAAAATATAAATAAACCATATCTAAAATGATTTAACAGCATGATAGTGTGTACAAAGATGAACTGGCAAAACTTCTGTTGCCATAACCTACAGCAGGGAAAGTGTTTAAGTGGACAGATAAACACAATCAAAAGGTATTTTCATGATCACAAAGAGAGTAGATACTTAAAAGAACACGGCCCACAACTGAATAAACTGCATTAGGGCATCGTTGGAGTAGTTCGGACTACTGGTGCGAACTACAGGTAATATTGGTGGTGTCAAAAATATCAATATTTCTATACATATCGATACTGAAATATATGAAACGGTACCAATACTCATTTCCAGAATACCGATACCTATCTTAGGAGATTTCACTCCCTCCCGTCGCTACAACAGCGAGTTGTCACACATCACACGTCACCACAGTACCTGTCTGGTCTCATTCGTTCCGGTTAAATTAGTGAGTAAGATGGCGTGTGCCGGACTGCGACCGGCTTTGGTTGATAAAGAACATAGCAGGAGTGCGGTCTGGAACTATATTTGGATTTGAGCCAAATAAACACAGAAAGGCAAAAGACACAAGCAAGCCACTATGCAACCGTTGTTACAAAGCAGTGCTAACTAAAGGTGCTAACACGGTTATTTATACCACTACTTTATCAAAGCACTTGAAAGACAGACATTTCGAGAGTTTGGAAACTACTCACATTATAAAATTAATTAAATATTAACGAAGATGGCCCAGTATCGTTGCTGATATGAGTGTCCTCGTGTCATTTAGTGAGGTTTGTTTTCGCATTTGATGCGCCGCACCTTTACGCAGCCGTGTTTACAACAGTATTCATATGCGTTTATCAATGACTATGTGAATCCAAAATTTTAACCTGTTAATCATACATTTTAATGTATTAACCAACATTAATGAACCATTAGCAATACATTTGTTTCAGTATTTATTAATATTTGATAACATCAGTTAATAAAAATACAATTGTACATGTTATCTTGTTCAAATTCAGATTATTACATGTGTTAGAAGTATTTTTTCATTGTTCATTCATGTGTTAACATTTGAAAATATCCATTACCATATGTGCTAAGATTAGTTGTATAATTAATTTTAAAGAATTATCTAAAGAGAAAAAAAGTTTATTGAAGTCTGACATTCTCTTTTTTACATTTAGAATTAATTAATTAATTTAAAAATGTAACCAAGAAATATTCTGCCTTAACTTTGTGGCAGTTTTTTCCATTTGGTACCGAAAATGGAATCGAATATCGATATTTTTCAAGGTATCGTATCAAAGTTAGAAATTCCAGGATCGTGACAACACTAGCTTGGACAGATAAAGAAAGATAAAAAGGTGTGCGAGTACATGGGCAGAAGTACGTTTTATATACACACACACAAGCCATCTGATTAACAGAAAACAAGAGGTTGCTTAAAGCTTAGGGTTGAATATACATAGTCCGAGTGACTCAGCAGAAAGCAGGATGTGTTGGGGCCGGACGCTTCTCTCGACCAGGTGCCAGTCTTCGTGAGTCGAATGCCAAGCACTATCAGTCTACACTATTCAAATCCACAGCCAGCGGTGTCCCGGTGGCTCTAAGCAGCGCACACAGAGTGAAAAATGCCTGACGTGCTGAGTCACTCGAGATGAGCTACACAGGACTGGTGGTGCACTTTCAGGTGATTAAGGGTTGGGATAAGAGGATGAGACATCCTCACTGCCTGGCTGACGAAACAAGTAATTAGGGTGTGTTTTATTGAGGAATGAAGTTAATTAATTTGTCCAACTGTTCTTCTAATTTGATCATAAACAAGTCCACTAATAAATTTCATTAAGCCAGTATGAGGTAGCGTAAACAAGCAGTGCGCTTCTGACAAGCATGTTGATGGAACGAGGCTTGGGGGCTTTATAGCTGACTGAGTCTTAACCACATGTTGGAGTTTTAAGCTGAAATATCCAGGTACTTCTCTGAATTCATGACGCAATCAAACCCTGAACCACCAGCTACAAAGCAGCCCACACACATCCATCTTTTTACTCTACTGTGGCTGCTTTGCCTTGTATGCACCCTTCTTTTGTCACCATACACACTGACGACTAAAACGTTCGATCACTGATGGCAAACACTCGAGCCAATTTGTTCTCATGAAAGTGGAGATAATCAAATTTTTTTTTTTTTACTTTCTGCATTAGTGTGTGCAGGGAAAGTGTTCTCCTGCGACCGTTCCCGGGTTATGTTTATGGCTCGTACAGTTCTCAATTGCAGATGCATTTTTCTATCCTGATTTGTGCAGGTCAGTAGCCGTGTCTCGTGTTTGTTTCCTTGTTAAAACGCTACAAAGGAGTTTGCATGTGCGCAACCTCACATTTTTAGTACAGAGAAACCTGACGGAAGGCGACAACAGAATTCCGCACTGGCAGAAAATATATTTAAAAGATATAAAAGATTGACAACTAAAGAGAGAGTTATATTTCTCATAACTCTTTTAATGCGTCTGGTTGGTTCCTTAATCTACAGTGCATGTGCTAAATATTGGTTGAAGACTCACTTTCCTGACAAAGTCCATTTTTCCACATCTGTACCCGAACAAAGCACAATATATCCCAGTAGAGTTAGAAGGTTCCACAAACATACATTTTGTCTAGCTTCATATGAGATCCATCAGCAAAAAAACACAAAGCTTTATCAGGTTCGACTATCATTTAGATTTGACAGTGAGCATGAAAGGAAGGAAGGTCATTTGAGTGAAAATGTGGAAGTGAATTCTTTTCGGATTGCATAACACAGAAAGCTGGTGATATCCTAACAACGGTGATGCTGCTGACTGTTCTGAACAGACTGCTTTCATTATTATCATTTATTATTTGCTTGTAGGTTGGAATTGTTAATGATATATTACATGTTCATGACCAGGGATGCAGCAATCAGAATTTTTGCCGCCGATGATGAGTAGATTTTTTTTGTCAAGGTGATCGACCGATACCGATCCTGATGCTTCAAGCTTTATACAGTATAACTGGTTTGTTCTCTCTGATTACCGTTAACCTTTTTTATATAAAGTAATACTGAAGATGTTGCCTTTTACTAAATAATCACAAATTATTCATTATACAGTGAACATTTTAATATGCCTTTAAAATGCCATTTATTCAGAACACTTTTTATATCAGGATACTTAATATAAGATTGCTTTATGAGATCGGCAAAGTTTAGTGGGTGGGGATGCTCAGATCAATCAGCCCGATATCGGGATCTTCCAGTAATCTTATTTTATGATTTGATCGGTACTCATTATACTTGGCCGAGTATCCCGATTATGCAGTGTTCGCCATGCCTACCATTTTAAAAGCATATTAAAATGTTCAGTATATAATGAATCATTTTTGTGATTATTTAGTACTCTGTTAAAATAATAGTTAAATTGCATACATTACAGAATTAGTTAAATTGCATACATTACAGAATTACTGTAAACATGTAACAAATATAAAAATATAAAGCAATATCTATAGTATTACTTTATCTGCAAAAAGGACCTATTAAAAAGGACCAAAAATTAGCCTATACCAGTCTCGGGCCAATCGACCTACGCAACCCATATTATTAACTCTTCTGTTTATTTTATTCGTGTCCTAATACCATACTGATAATGGTGTGAACATAAAACTAATACCGCTGACATCTTGGGCTTTCTCATAGCGAATCTTCGTTTACTGCACCAGAAATAACCCGAGGAATCCAGATTGGTTACAAGCCAGGGGAATTGGCAACCGAGCTGCTCATTGTGAAAACCCTCTTGTAGGATGTATAGTACAATGCATAGTGAGTGGAAGACATTAGTGCAAATATGACGGGAGCAGTAAGCCTACGCTTAGAAGTGCTGTTACTATAGAAACAGCTGTAAATCAAATCTTATACCTCATGCACAGCAGAGAAAGCAACAAAAAAAAAAAAAGACTGCTACTGAAAGATCGTAAACGATTTGAGGTCCAGGGTCATCTTGTGGATGTGGTTAAATACTTTCTCACTAAAAGTTTTGTTTATTGCAACAAAACACGTAGAGATATTGCAACTTTCTTTAAAAAGCTGCAGTGAAATTGAGAAAACCTGCACTAGGATGGGAATGGGAAACAAATGATACCTTGCTTTCGGTCAGCTGAGCAACCCTGGTTATGCAAACCATTCCGGATAATCTTAGAATTAGAGATAATATAAATGCGGTCTTGATTTAAACGCACCTACTTGCATGGGAAACCTAAAATTTCCTCAATTATGCCTTTCGTTATCCATTCTGCAGAACAATGGTGCATTTTAAATGTCACGCCTAAGCTCTAAGTCACGCCTACCCACGACCTCGTCCAAGCTGGGGCAAAATCGAAAATCTGTTTACAACGCAGCTCAATAACACATCAACTTTACAGTGCCCTCTGAGAGCAGACTGCAGTAATATCCACGCTTTCTTAGAGAGCGAACACATTGCAGCCGGAGGAATGAATGCATTTCAGCACTTACTCAGCCACACCTGTTGAAGCCTGTTCATCGACCTGTCCATCTGCTTTTCTTCTTGATTCGTGCTTTCCGAACACAGAACGAGCCCATTAGCATAAGAGGCTTTTCCCTCTACACAGAGACTGAGGGGGGAAAACTCGAAGAACATAGAATTACAGAACAGAGAGGGACGTTTAATACCGAAAACATGCGGCTGAACATTCCAGCCCTGAACCGCGCAGCTAGACGCCAGTCAAGTCCGTGCTGAGCTTTCCTAAAAACGTTGCATGACATAAAGGAGAAAATCGAATGCAGAATCAGAGGCAGGCGAATGACCTGCTATGTTCTGGCTGCCTATATAGGAAACTGATTTATAAACAGCAAGGCTGTGGTAAAGCCAGCCAGCTAGCAAGCGGTGCTGGGGACAGCCCGGCCGTGTTGTAAACACAGCGAGCATGACAGGTAAACAAATGGGAGGTTTCTCAGGCAGCTGAATAAATAGTCTAATATTCCAGCAACAGTGACAATTTTTTTTTTCTTTTTTATGAATCCGCACTTTGCACATTAAAGCCACACCTTTGTGCTTGAAGAAATAATACCAGGCATAAAAATATGATACAAGTGTTAGTATTATATTATGAGTATTATTGACAGAGGTAATAGAAGGAAGATGTGTGGCACCATATTACACAATTCCACATTAGCCTAGTACTAATATTTCGATTAAGCATTAGCAAAATGGAATACATTTCTTGCTATACATCACTGCGGGAGCATGTTACCTCAAACCACCAGATAACGAAGTGGGAAAGGAAGCAGTGTATCTTACTTTCCTCTCCTCCATCCCCAATGCTTTAAACCTCATTCAACCCTGAGCAAAGCACTCTGGGCCACTGCACCCATTACTTTGATACCTTGTGCCATGATCTCGTGAAATATTCATAATGCAGGGTCCTTCCGAAGGCACTCCGAGCCCTTTTGCTCGCATCCTCTGGCCAACGAGAGGAAATTGCTCTTCGCAGCGGAGTCCTAACGAGACGCTGCCGTATGAAAGAGAGCGCGAGGCTTATCGGCTCACGGAAGAGCTTTCTTATGAGAGCAATCAATTCATATCAGAAGGGCGCACTTATACAGGGCATATGGGACAGATTGCGGCAGTGTTCTAAAGTGCTAGCCTGCATGGAAGGCAGCATATTGATATTTAACTTAGTGGAGTGCAAAAGAAATGCCAGGAGGCGGAAAATGGTCATTGTGGGGTTCAAAACCTCCATCCCAGTTAGTTAGAGGCGCAACCTGTTCGGTTCAAGGTGCCTCAATGGAGAAGTAACGCTAAAGTTGAAGCTCCAGTTAAAGATTACATGATTAAATGGTCTACACTTTTAAATAAATTGTAGGGGTGATGCACACGTTGAATTTATCACTAGGAGTCGTTTATGAACGAGTTGGCCCTTATTTGAGGCAGCAGGTATAGTCGAAAACATAGCTGGCGTCAAACGCTGAATTGTTACACCAGTGCTCTTACTCCTTCACTCAAAATGTTTCCATGGAAACATTTTTTTTTTTAAATGAGCTGTTTATTAGTGCGGACAGCGAGTCGCGTGTTCGAGGACAGGGAGGATCCGCCCGCACAACACCCTGTTAAAAATTGCATGTGTATCAAGGGAGGGGATCAATTTACCAAGATAAATGGAAATAAATCTTCATAATGACTCACGGGCACAAGTGCCATTATAACGTTAATGCAGAGCCATTTGTAGTGATTTTTCAATCAGGAACCGAGAGCTGTTTTTTATGTGATGCAATGCATGACACTGTAATAGTGTTTTGTTGTTGTTAATTGGAAGGTGGAGTAAGAAACAAACCCTGCAAAATACAAAGAACAACCACTGCCAGTTAAAATGATTAAAGCATATCTGGTTTAAGGGTGAAGCAATGAGTCGTTTGGGAAAGATTCGACTCTTATGATGTGCCGAGCCAGATGAATTGATTCCCTAAAAAGAAGCGGAATTCCCATCAAGACTGACTGAGTGAGTGGACCAATCTAATCGATGCAATGCTACATAGTAAGGAATGGTCACATCACGACTATATAATTCTGTAATTATGACACTGTTTAAGAAAGAGATTAAAAGAAAAAGCTTTACAAACAGCACGGGCCACAACCTGTCAAACTGCAGCATGACGAAGCCGAACTAAAAAAAACCGCATGAAATGAGTTCATTAATAGAAACTATTTTCTAAATCCGCGTTATCATAGCATAGCATAGCCCAGCCCAGCTATTGAGCAACACCTGGGTAGACTGACTTCACACTTCAGCGCGCGCTTTGCTAAAACGCCGTTTATAGCACCGTATGGCGCAAAGTAAACACACGGAGATGTTAGACTCCACTGACACGTCGTGACAGTATGACGCTACTAACAATAAAACACAAACAAAGACATACATGCTGTCATTTTGAACGAGTGAGACGTGCTGCTAACTCGCTAATAACTACTTTACTTCCTACTTTCACCACTCCAGCTGGCTAACACCCTTTTTTCTTTTAAGAAGGCAACTGGTCCGTTCTCCAGACCATTAACCGAACGACGACTTCAGCATTATATATCATTTAATTTTATTTATTATTACGTATTAAATGTATTATGTCCACAGTATATAGCACAACACCTAGAGCCACTTTAGCATGGCGCGCTTTATACTCACATTTAATAACTCTATCCGTCGTAGACAACTTCGGGTCATCATTCGGTTTGTTTTCAGACATTTCCAGTCAATGTGTGGCGTTCGCCTCTCTTCCTCTCTCTTCTTTTTCTTCTGTCGTCCTCGCTCAACAACTCTTCCCCAAAACGGGAGACTGCAGTGATATCGCCCGCTCCTATCACTCGCCAGAAATACTTGCAACAGGGTAACAAATTTCAGCGCCGTTACTGTAGCTTCTTCTGATTTACAGCTCTACTGTAGCGAGTCTCTCACATCGCCACCAACCAACCCCTCCTCCCCCTTTCACTCACAAGTAGTGCAACCGAACAGATTTCGCAAGACACGCCCACGCCTAAATATACCTTTTCTTATTGGAGGAGAACCTCCACCCGCGCTACCATAATAGTCATCGATTGGTTTTGCGCGATGTCACTCGCGTTCTCGAGTACAATTTAGTGGAAGAGTAGTATGTGGTTATACAGTAGTTCAGCGCGGATCGATTTCACTTGCTCGAATCGCGTATATGTGTGTAGCGGCAAAAAGGTGGAATATTATGCACTACGTCGTGGGACTTATTCCTAATTTTATGCAGACTTGCATACAAATAATGTCTATATTCTAGATATTCCACTCTAAAGATCACAGTAATGTATTAAGACCAGTGAATAAAAATTAAAAGCAATATTTTACCATGTCCAATGGATGCCAACTGAGGGCGTACTAGGCCTCAAACCCCAGAGGATGCCCATTCCGTTTTCAGCTGGTATAAATCCCAATAGTACTTATCCCATATTTTTAAAAATACAAATAAAATATGGAATTATTCTGCCATCAACATCAGATTCTTTTGTCAAAGAAATGCGATTGTGTATTTCATTTAATTGTCTGGTAGAAAAAATGCACATAGTTGTAATAAAGAAGCCAAGCATGTGCTGGATTACTTTCAAGTTTTCATTCTAATGTTTAAGTACAAATTACACATTTTGAAAATGAAATCTTTTTTTATTCTCGGTGAGGAAGCTGAATCAATGGTGGCCAGGAAAAACTCCCAGAGATCATATTATGAAGAAACGTTGAGAGGAACCGTACTCAAAATGGAACCGAGCCACATCTGGGTGATACTGGAGTGATTAATTCTATATAATGTCCTGACAACAAACTTTGCTTTTGAGAAACTTGTAAATCAGCACTGTTTTTATAAGTACATTACAGATTTAGCACTCATTTATCATGCCAATGCCTTAAAATGTTCAAATTTTATGGTAGAAACCCAAGTACAAGATCATCCATGGCAACAGCAGCTCGGAATCACCATTTGCAATGAGCCTTCAACCAGAAGCAGGGTGCCAGGATGGCTCAGGAAGGTCTGAAGACATGGCTAAGACATCCAGACATCATATACACAGTTAGTTATACACCTCAGAAATCAATTTCAGTCAATATAATTAGTAAATAAGTAAACAATCATAAATATACAATCCGAACAGTGTGGGGGAAGTGGTAGCTCAGTGGTTAAGGTGTTGAAGTGCTGAGCTGAAGACAAGGGTTTGATTCCCAGCACTACCAAGCTACCACTGCTGGGCCCCTGAGCAAAGCCCTTGACCCTCATCTGCTTGGATGATGTAAATCGCTCTGGATATAAGCATCTGCTAAATGCTGTAAATGTGTTCCAGACACATTTTCTAGCCTAGAGAGTATATTTATACAGCCAATCAGTGTAAGGCATGTCAAGCTACCTTTACACATGCAGCTACTTCCTCTCAGTAAGTTGCTGGTTGTATATATTATGAAATCGCCAGTCAGTTTTTCTACTACTGGTTGCTATGGCAATAACATTTATCAGTAGGTGGCACAACTAGCGTTCCACTTGGCAAGAAATCAGTTTTCTTGCTGCTAAAACGAAATATTCTGGTGGGTGATTTGGCCTTTTTTGGATAAGTTCACGAGTGTATATATGCATCAAATCATGAGAGATATGGAGCAGTTTGTGTTCTCTACTACTTAGTTGCCCTGTATTTGCATAAAGTTAAACATTTCGCAATTTTATTACTATTGGACACACCCACATCTAGTCACCAATGGTTACTGTCCCTGATGTCACTCTAAGTTAGCAGAAAAAAATATGGTTTCCAGTTGCTTTGTCACTATAAGTTTGTTACTGTATGTGTAAATTCATTCATCCATTGTCTAGCGTTTATCCTATGCAGGGTCGTGGGGGCGCTGGTGTCTATTCCAGCTAACTTAGTGTGTGAGGCGTTGTACACACTGTACAATCTGCAGTTAATCGCAGGACTAACACTTAGAGACAGACAGCCATTCACACACACATTCACTCCTATGGACAATTTAGAGTAGATAATTCACCTATGCCCAATCACATGTGTTTGTAGGCGGGAGGAAACCGGAGTACCCAGGGAAAACCTACAAACAGCACACAGAAAGACCCTGAGCAGGAATCAAATACACGACCTTCTTACTGTGAGGCAGGCGTGCTAACCACTCTGCCACAGTGCCGCCGTGTAAAATGTATAATTAGTCACAATTGAACATGCTACATAACAAGGACGCTGTATAAGTTCTATTTACATCACCCCTGGCCAACTGTAAAATTTAACAAGTTGCTGAAATCTCCATGTTGCCTCTTTAAAGTGTAGAACGTGTCACAGTAAAGAGAGTAGTGCAAATCACTATACTATCTAAGGCCTTTAGATAAAAAAACAACACCAACAAATGAATAAAAACATCGTCAAAATCAGAAACCCTGCAAATAGCACAGACACAAAGGAAATGTTTCAAGGGGACCCAATAAGTGACAAACGTGGTGTAACATTCACAAAGAAGGTGAGATTGGATCCGTATGCAGGTAAGGTGTTTATTTACAAGTAGTGAGAATACAGAG
>JAOUQX010000035.1:9883844-9897651 GCA_028566295.1 Liobagrus marginatus
AGTAGTATAGTAGAATAGTGTAGAGTACAGTAAATAGTAGTATAGTAGAATAGTGTAGAGTACAGTAAATAGTAGTACGTACAGTAGAATAGTGTAGAGTACAGTAAATAGTAGTATAGTAGAATAGTGTAGAGTACAGTAAATAGTAGTAAGTACAGTAGAATAGTGTAGAGTAGTAATAGATACAGGTAATGTAGAATAGTGTAGAGCTGAATAAAGTGTAGGGGGTTATCATAGTGAAGAGTGATGTATAATTACGCGGAATAGCAGAATAAAGTAGAGTAAAGGGTAACGTGAAGAAATTGTTTCCCGTGCTAATATCAAATGGAATATTGATGCTAAACCGATTGTAAAATGCTGGAGCATTTTTAAACATATAATTAGAAAGCATCGGAAGTATTGAAGTTCTAAGCATTGTTACATTAGATACACATTTCCTCAAGGTTTTCCGTGAAAACATAAGCAGAATGTGTTAAATTCTGATTGATACGGCATCAAAGGACAACTGTTTAGTGTGTTCGCCACGGTGCCCCATCCTGAATCTGTTCCAACACATGCCCTTTGCTTGGGAAAACGTTTAGTGCCGAGATGACAGATTCCTCAATGCAACCAGTACAGAGCAAATAATAAAAAGTGTGGGAGGATTTCAACCGTGAATGTTTTTTTTAGTCTGTTTGTCAAAGACATGATGCAGCCAAGTTAACTAGCTTCTTCTTACTCCAACAGATAAAATCAACATCGTTCATCACACGCCATGTAAGTGCCTCGCTGCTCCTTAATAAACTCCTTAGGAGATTATTATTTTATCTCGCAAGCAAGTCTCCTTCAGACTCCATATGCAGGATCACACACAAGGCCAGAATCTTTATGTAGCGTTCTTTATGTCGGTTGAGCATAAGACACTGTAGTGTATACTACACACACACACTTTCAAACCCACTCTTCGAGTTGCCGTTTGTCCGTGTATGTCAGTTAAATCTGCCTTTTAATTCGCCGTGTGGTTTTGGCAACATATATTAATATTAATAAACGCTACAACAACAGTTCAGCAGTAGAACATATACACATGTCCAAGAAGTCTCCTGGACTTTCCTTTGCACACACATATGCACAAAATGTATATGTACACTGTATATGTTATATTATAGCACATATACATATTGCATATAGATGTACATTTGTAATTACTGTACTTATTGTAAATATTATTTATATGCAACCAACCCCCCCCTGTACACTTTCTCTCTCCCTCACCCCTATGTACAGTAAACTTTTGGTCAGTCGTCAAAGCATTTCACTGTATGTTGTACCATGTATGATGTACACGTGACAAATAAACTGTGAACTTGAACTTGAACATGTGTACGCTTAGCATAGCAACACTCCCAGAGTGGATCTTTTAACTAATAAGACTAACCATGATTTTCATCCCGGTCAGCTGCGATTACAAAAGAATGCCGAAGCGGAAGGCAGCAGGCAGAAGTGAATTTCTACAGCAAACCCGCCAAAGGACAGCATGTGAGTTCTGGAACGCAGCCTCCTCATCTACCTTCTATTAATCACCCTGCAGATGTTACTTGGCTTTTAGCCTCCTCAGAATTGTTGTTCGTAATGCTCTTATAATTAATAGGACCAAGAGTATAAATATCGTCCTTGTTTTTTTGTTTCAGTCACGTCAATCGGAAAGCAGATAAAAGATAAAAACGTAAGTATGATCGCTACAGTGTATGTAGCTGTGTTTAGGAAGTTTTAGTTTTTTAATTAAAGACAGAAAGAAAGTAATAATAACATCTTTTAAAAAAAATTCATTTGAAACTTATTGAAAGGAAGTAGTAGTAAATACTATTTCTTGTCGTCGTACATTTTTGTATACTCGACATGTATTTCATAATGTGCCTTTAAAATGGTTTATATTTCTGAAATTAATTTTAGATAAAACTATCGAGGTACTTTTTTGGTACATGCTTGAGATAACAGCTCATGAACCGAGGAACCGTACCCGCTTTATTTAATACTTTTCCTACAATTAGCCACAGGCATAAAATGAACTGCACGCTATTTTTACAAAGTAGATTAAGATGCAATTTTTGTATATCTGTTTTTTTCAGATATATGAAGACTTTTACAGTTTTGTGCTACTTTAAAAAGAGGCACACCAGAAGCATCCAGAATTAGAATATTATTTATTCTTTTTATTGCCAAGTGTGCTCTCTCGCTCACTTACACACACACACACACACACACACATACACACACACACATACACACACACACGAAATTTGGGTTAGTGACCAAACCTTCTAGGTACAAAAATCTAAAAAAAACAAAAAAAAAAAACACAGAAAAACCAATTGATATATAATGTACTGTCAGTGTGACATATTCAGACGTGATGGATCTTATTGGCAGTGTAGGCAATATCATAAATACTAATAGAAAAAAAATTGACTGTGTATTGCACGTTTGCATATTACACTGAATGTGTTTACATCTATTACATAGGACTAGGTTTGGAACTCTGTTAATTATACTATATCAGAATATTTTATATTAAATAATCAATGGGGAGGGAAACAGTTCTGAAAATCTCGAGACTTTCATCTCTGAAGTTTCCCTTTACTATGTTAATAATAATAAAACAGGCATTATGTAACATGACTATTTCCACAAAGCTTGAAATAAAAACATAGTTAAGTATTATACTTCGTTTTGGTTGTTATAATGTACACACCTTGTTAGATACCCTTTCGAGGTCTCCTTTTTATATAAAATATCCACACAGGGGCGCTATCTCACTGTTCATGCCGATCACAAAACAAGGCCTGTCCTTATTAATTCACATCCTTTGATAGACAAACAAGGCTCTTTCACGTCCTTTTCCCCCCAGCTGACTCCTCAAGTGGTATACGGATCAGCGACTGCATGCGAGGACGCAAACAAAAAACGTCTCGGAAAGAAAATCGTACGATGGTGCGTAAGTGAGGTCTTGCCTGTTATGGTGGTGCCAGGGGATTTGTGAGAGCTAAAGTGGCTCTGCGATGCACGGCATGCTGCTAACTTGCTCTGCCTGCCAAACCCGAGCAGCTGGACACGTTTGCATGATCAATCATGCTCTTTGTGAATAATATGTATTAAAGACCCCGCACTCGTGGCGTGTTTGGAAGCAGCAGTTTTGCCTTTGGAGATGATCCGGCTCCAGCAGCCCCGGTGGCATTTGAGGAGCGAGTTTTGGGCATCACCTGCTGCTTTGGGAGGGAGCCGAGCTTCATGATCCCAGTCTGGAGGCGGCTTCGTCGTTCCTTCCTCACCTTCATTGTAAATTCTACAGCTTTATGAGAGGGAACAGGCTGTAACAGAATCCTCTGTGCACGTCGTTCCAGATCCGAGGACATTTCCAATATGACAGTTGTCGCTTGCCAAAATCAACTCGCTTGATGTATGTTAGTGAAACGAGCCTAATTAATGAAACTGCTTGTCCATTAGCCTGCTATGGAAAGATGCCACAGGAGTTCTTACTTTTCTCAAGCTGGGATGGAGTTGATAAACCCTTCATGAATGATTAAGGCTTCCCTGAAGTATAGAGCTTTATCTGCGACAGAGCAGAGGGCAGGATTAGAATGCAGATGCATCAACAATGCTGTCCTAAAACCGCAAACTGATAAAGATCCAGTGCAGCTGAGGCTCGTACTCGGTGCTGAGGCGTTATTTCAGCACATGTCCCCGTATGACATTTCCGGAAGTTTTTAAAGAAATTAAAAAAAAATAATAAACACATATAGGCGAACAGCAAACACAGGTATTTGGATTGTGTATTGTCCAGGGATATGCGACTGCGCACACACGTACACCTCTAACATCATCATCATCCTCTGGATTAAAAACCAGAAATTATGCACAGCTGTTCCTCTTGCTCAGGTCTGATAAAAATCAGGCAATTTCACAGTCAGTGGCATTCTTTCATCCCCTAATCCTTTGGCATGTGTAGAAAAAAAGGCTGAGGCCACATCGGAGTGGAACTTGGATATAGATATACAGTATATTAGATCCAGGACAGGAGCTTCTCTTCTCAGGAGATTTATTCAGAGAAAATAGATTACAGAACTAAAAAAGAAAAAGACATTACTATACATGAAGCAACAGTGTAATGAGACCCGATGTCACATACAATTAGAGCCATTTTAATATGACTAAGAAATGAGCAGGCATTAACATCTTTTGATAAAAAACATTCATATCTTTTTGTGTTGTTTTTTTTTTTTCACTTCGATCATGACCCAGCTGGGAACAGGGAACGTTCCCACGACTTTCGCTAACGTTCTTTAAAAGTTAGAACCAAACATTCTTAAATAATGTTCTAGCTAGTTAATGCAAGTTCTCATAATGTTGAGAGAAAAGCTCTTGGTACAATGTTCTTGGGATGTTCCTTATGACATTATTCGTACTTTATGAATGTCATAATGTTAAGAGAAAACAATGTTCTTGGAACATTATGCAAACTGGACACTTTCACATTTAGGGGACGTTACAAATCGGATTCCTAGAACGTTATTGGACCATGAATTTGTTAGCTGGGGATGGGCCACAACAGGAATTTTTTCATGTCTAAGGACCTCATAATTATTTATGATTTCTCCCGGCCAATGTGGGAAAGCCAGGCTGAATAATACAGCATTAGAAATCCTCCGTCGTAGATTCATATTCATCTCATCTATGGCATGAAACTCTTACCGTAATTGAACGCATTTAATTAAGAGATCTATACGTAGGTTTCGAGACTAACAGCGTCGAAATTAGAACAGCACTCAAAATGGTTGATGAAGATGTTTGTTTGAGCCGGGCTTAGCGAAGAAATTGACTCAAATTAACCAGAAGAGCAAACTACTTACATTATAGATTTCTCTGTCTCCAGGGTTTTGAAAACATCTTGATTAGTAAGTTGCTAATGGGGTGGGATCTCACTTGTGAGTATTTGAAGTGCAGATGATGAAGGCTGGAGTAATTGCTAATCAGTGCATACAAGAGCCAGGTGTTAGCTTGGGTTGTGCCTTGATACATGCCAGGATCCTTGTCTGGGTAATGCTGAATGCACTCAGGGTGCTATGTTTCCATTACGGCAGGGTAGAATTTCACCATAAGACTGTTAACCAGTTCAACATGCAGGTACATCTGATTATTGAGTCAACTCTTGGCTTATTTAAAGATTATCTGGTCAGATTTACAGAATAGGGGAGAGCGGGGACGAAAGTACCTTTAAAAAAAATAAAAAATTCTTAAAAGATAATGTTTTAGACTGGGATATATTTTTGCTGTTGTCAATAACTCACAAGTGTGGTCTGTTAATAGCACATGGTATTTCACTTTAAACGTAATTGTTACAATCGCATTGTTGTTTAATTCATTGTTTAAATCGCATTGTTGCATTCACTCCGTCCTTTAGGATGAAAGTAACACAATACACACTAGGTTGATGTGTAACTGCAAACATATTATGTCGTTAATCTATGCAAAAGAATCTTTTTTCATTTTAAATTAGTTTTATCCAAATTTTTGTAACGCATCACAAGCAACACTTGTTGTCACTCGTGGGACAAAAGTAACAAAAGTGTTCCTATCGTCCCTACAGGACCTCCTGTCATTTATACCAGATTTACTTTTAAACCGACAAACTCCGACAAGGCAAACTTCAGGATGCGTTACACGACTAAATAACCTGTCGATTGATCATTACTGTGACACATCAAGAGAGTAATACAAAAAGTACTGCTTCAGTTATTTACTTTAAAGTTAATACGCACTCGAAAACATCTATCCAGACCTAACCGCCGGGAAACGATGACGCAATCACGAGCTATTTGGAAGCTCCGGTTAGGAGAAAGTGCTGAAAGTGCGGTTATAGTTTGGAGTACAAACTTAGTCAGAACGCTGAGAAAATCGATTTGTTACTTTTGTCCCTGCTCTCCCCTATTTTCAGCGTCACCTTCTCAACTATAGTCATTTTAAATTATGACTTATTTTATTCATCAGTTTGCGGTAGCACAATAACCGAAATTTAGAAGAAGATTTGGAACAATATCATCACGTCACATCCCTGAATAGGTTATATCTTTTCACTTATATAAATATAAAGTCATGCAGCATCAGAATATACTGTACCTGACAGTTTTTTTGTAAACCGTATAAACCACACTAATCCCTATACATTTGAATTGTTTATACAGTAGTATAAACATAAAATAAAGTAGTTTATTTTCTATTTTGTTAAAACTAAAAATCATGGATTCTAGATGACCTGCATTTAATCTATTTTACACACTCCCCCTGTTCACAATTTAACACGTTGATTTATGATAGATATTACATTAAAACCTATTAAAAAGCACTTCATATTTTTTTTATTATTTGAAAAACAGTGCACAATATTTTCTTCAACTAATATTCCATAATAAAATGTACGATAATTCATTCAAAGTGATTTTTATCGAGTGATTTGAATTTTTTTCATTTATTTTATTAAATCAGTTTTATTTAATTTAATGTAGACTAGGTTATGTACATAAAGGCGCAAACATTTGAGAATGTTCCAGTGTACAAATTCTTGCCAGTAATGCACTGAAATTTTTTTTAGGCATCTAGGATCTGTTTAATCTATTTCTGTCTAAAATTTCCTCTATGCATCTTATGGGATATTAAACAAAGTCTATATAATATATACACAATAGGTACACTGGAATTTTGAGGTACATTCATTCTAACCAAATAAAATGGATTATAAACAAGATATATATATATATTTTTTTCCTTCAGATCGTATTTATCACATACACATGCATGCAGTGAAATGTTTTTATTCCGCATATCCCAGCTTATGAATTTGAACGCTGGGGTCAAAGCGCAGGGTCAGCCAAAACAAATGGCACCCCTGGAGCAAGTGAGGTTAAGGGCCTTGTGTGAGGTTTGAACCCCTGACCCTCTGATCACTGACCCAGAGCCTTTCCATTGAGCCACCACCACCCATATTATGAAACCTATAAAAAAAAAAAAGCTATCAAAAGGGCATAACTAACAAAATAGATAGATTCCTCTGTCCGTTTTTACTCTTAATATTAATCATACACTTTTCCTACAGGCAGATTTCCCCCCCCAAAAGTTCCAAACAGACTTCAAGCCATGTTTCAATTGAATTCATTTCATTTTCATTTTCCCACAAAGGTTTTTGTGTCACAAAGCACAGCAATATGTACATCGTTTTATAATTACGTTCCTAATGAACAATAAAATGCTTTCTGAGCTAATATGAGATGAACTAAACACAAAAGTGTACCCATGGTCCCTGTCAGGCTAATGTGATCATAAATCATAAATCAATTACACCACGGTAAAGCCATTTAAAGTAAACGGAGATAATCCACAGTGATGTGCTTTAAAGCAGAGTTAAGTAACGATTCGGCCCCGTCTCTCAGTTTCTGTCTCTGTGTGGTATGCGAGTCTACCGTGCACATTCAACCCCTAGGAATGTATTTCTTAAGCCTTCACCAGCACCCAAACACCCCCAGAGGTGTAGTTATTCAAGCCTACTGACTCCATCGCAAGCTTCTCTGAAACACTAATGCCTCCCCTTTGAGAAGTTCAATCCCTGAAGGGTGAAGTAGCATCTGCCAAGAGGGCAAGGGTACATGGGGCACTGTGGCACCGTGGGCCCCTGCCGACCCTTCATCCATCTGATCAGGGGCCAAATGAGGCCCCCAGGGTGAGGCTGTGCCCCTTCGCCCGTAGCTCACAGGCAGATTAGCAGCTCTATTCAGCTCGGGGCTTTTGTGTGGCGGCAGCGCCCGGGCGAGGTCCAGCTGTCTGCGGCCACAGGGATGCACTAATTCCGCTGCAGGTCAGCAGCTCTGCATTTTTCAACAGCTCCTAAAAGGTCACATCCGCTCAGGAGAGTCCAGACGATCAGCATTAGCGTCCTCGTACAATCCCGGTGACCTGTGGTCTCATCTCCAGAGCCACCCCCCCCCCTCCCTTCCTTCCCCCAAAGTCAGCATTCGGGCTAAATCAAAGGCTGCGATGATGTACAGGGAAAGCTTAAGGCTTTATCTTTTATCATCACTTCAATCCATCCAAGAGGGAGTTGCACCTTTGATGCTGACGGTTCTATTTTCATAAGGATGTTTTGACTGCGAGATGCATCTTAGTAAAATCCCGTCGTGTGTTCTGTGTGTATTGGAGCATTTGATTTAGTGTATTTTCACAAGAGGCTTTGTGTTTGAACAGTATCGAGAGGTCAATAGTGGTGCATACTTAGCATTAATGAATGGCTGGCTTTATTTCAAATCTCCTCGCTCCTCTGTCTTACGGCACATTTCATAATGAAAACAGTGCCAGAGTTAAGGAATAGCTGATAAGTTTTCCGTGCTCTGGCTTTATTTTCTTGCCAAGTGAGGTTTTTCAGGGTAAACGTCATGATTTGTACGCATAATCTCATTATTGCCATTATGTCCACGAGAACAAGAACTACAAGAACTGTTACTCTTCTTCTTCCCAGCAATGGAGCGAGACTGAACACAAGTCCCCAAAAAGATGAAAATCCCGATGACAAAACGGCAAAAAATGTGGTGTGACAGCAACAATCTGAGTCTTGAAAGCACTTCTTGCTGGAA
The DNA here is from genome assembly GCA_028566295.1 of Liobagrus marginatus. Classification (NCBI taxonomy): domain Eukaryota; kingdom Metazoa; phylum Chordata; class Actinopteri; order Siluriformes; family Amblycipitidae; genus Liobagrus; species Liobagrus marginatus. The sequence goes on from JAOUQX010000035.1 coordinate 9,892,499, forward strand.
CGAGCCTTAGCAACAAAAGAGATTAATTGTTCCAACACATGTGCAATAATTGCTTGACTCTGTGCCCAACCAATAGTGTGTGCAATGCCAGTCCACTGAGTAATCAAGGTGATTTGGCAAGCGCTGCCTTGCATACATTGTACCGTAAAGTCATCATCCTATGCTGCACGAGAGCTGCCCACATATTGCCTTGAGGGTCTTCCTGTGCCAGAGTTGAGAATGTAAATGGGAACCAGGGGCACTGACTAATCGAATCGAAGTGTGTCTGAATGCTCTTTGTCAGCATTATGACTGAGGATGGACTATTTACAATGCACTCTGGGGTGTGAGCCATAATAGCCATCACTGCCGCTGCGAGATGGGAATGTATATAGAAGACATATGCATTTTGTTATTTCTTTTAAAATTCCTATATGAATTCCCAATATGCTCAAATAAAAAAAATCCTTTGTTTCCTCATGCGTGTGTATCCATCTCCAGTATCTTTCTTTTAATCTCTCCTTTTGCAGCTATAGTGTTATAAACATGCTGTCAGTACAGGCCAGAGATTTTTGCAAAAACAAAAAAAAATGAAACGTCAAACATTAATTCTCAACAAATAAAAAAATCTAAAATAAACCGGGAAGAATAAAACGATTGGGCTGTTTTCCCATTTCCTCTCAGCCCGAGGCAGCTTTAATGGCTTTTCTCCACTCGGATGCAGGTGAGGGGAGTCTGATTCCAGCTGAATCACGCTCGATCCCCTTCCTCCTCCCCCTCGACCGCAGCCTCAACCAATCCATGAGCTCGCTGCTACTGGATGGCAGCCATATTGTTATTAAAACCTGCAGGCGTGCTGAACACAGCCTCCACGCATCGCCCTCCAGTGCCGCAAGGAATTAGGAAAAAACACCAGATACCCTGAAAAAGTAGTGGAATTAGAAATAAGGCAATCCACAGGAAGGAAAAAAAAAACCCTGACGGGTTTAGTATGAAGATAAAGAACAGCAAGCACAGGGCATTGCGCCTTCACCTAATCCCTCCCGCTAATGTGGTCGAACATTAAAATTGATTAGTGAAGTTATAAAGAGTGGAATTGCACTGCCTTGATTACAACCTGATGTGGAAAACTTCCATCTTCATACCACATTATGCTGATGTTTGTAGGTGCTGTTATGATTTGTGTATTTTTTTTTTTGTTTGTTTTTTTTACACTAATGGCTTCATGCTAATACCTCCTTTTGGCCAGGTATCCTGCATTAGCTTTGATAACGCTAAGCTTTTCTCACCTGCAGCCAACATCCCTACATGCTTCCACCAGGCACCATATGCAAATGATTATTAATGGCGATTCATTTACTTTGTGCCCTGTGCCAAATCTTTAATGGTTAGAAAAAAGTCAAAAAAAGTAGTGTGAAAAAGCACAAACAGCCTCGTGTTGGGGGATTTAAACTCCTCTCAGTATATCACACAGCTTCAAGGTTGCTGGGGCAACGTCCAATCAGAAGCCGTGGTGGTGGTTTGGTTGGCGCTGTCTTCGTTGGGCGCAGGTGGAACGCATATGGAACAATGGCCCATCTGGGTGTGCCAGTGGCGCCCATTTTAATCACACCATTGCCATGCTACTGGCTAATGGAGACGTTGAGTGGCCTGCTGGGAGGTGGCCAGGCTCAGTCTATGCCAGGCAGAAGATAGGAACGGGAGACGCTAATGTCCAGAATGAAGGAGGAGAGAAGTAGAATGAAACCCGGTGCTCACATCAGCGCTTTGGGATGTACAGTAGCTGAGATCAATCCGACATACCATTATATAACACTGGATTGCGTTTTGGCAGTATGCACATAGACTTTAATAAATTTACAGCCTCTTTCAAACGCAACTCGATGCCGAAATGCTAACGCTAGGGTTAGCATTAATGCTATGTAAATTGAAAGTGCGTGTGCCCTATGAATCAATCAACCAGGACACCTTATCGACTGAAGCACATTTAGTATGAACAGGCCCAGCACAGGTTAATTAAAACACAAAAGCCAAGAGGGGGGGGGGAGGCCTGGCATCCATCCCTGCCCAGTCTAAGCCTGTTTATGCTATGCTTGGAGAAGAGGATTTAGGGCTGGGAGTGTAATTTTATGCCCCCCTTCCTCTCTCCTCCCCTTCCACCCACCAACCCCCTACCACGCTCCCACACATCCCAAAATAAATCAACTCTTTGCCTCTATCTGCACCTGCCCCATTTCAATTGATGTTTGTCAACTCAACTGCTTGAGTGCCTTTAAACCAAAAGCAATTCCCAGGAAGATTTAGAGATGCATTTAGCCAAAAGTAGTTATACATCTGGTTTCGAACAGTCGAGTTACAAAACCATGATTATTAGGCATGTTTTAAAGTTCATAAATAAAAAAATGAGCAGAAAAATTAGCTACAGTAAAATTGTCAAAGGCGGCCTCAAAATGGTGCTTGTGGAATTTTTAAGCAAAAGCAATACGGACGTACACTTAGTAAATGGACAAGGTAGTATTAGAAGTTGTTTGAATGCCAACACTTTGGCAAAGCTATACATTTTGCTTGGAGGTCCAACTGATTAAGCAGATCAACAGAAAAAGCCCATTAAGCAGGAAGTCACTTAGATTTACCTTAGCTCACCACATACATACATGGCTGGGATTTTTTCCCCCCTAATCAGCGTAGACATCTGTAAATCACTTCCAGAACTATCTTCAGTTAGGCATAAGCTATGGCCATCGTTAGCATTACTCCAAATTGGCCATTTTCTGAGAACAATAAAGTCGTCTCCTACTTCCATTAAAGTAGGACCAGATAAATGACATGGTCGGGGCACTGATGGGGGGAAAAAACTTTGCAGCACTCGTGTGAATAGACTTGCCTGTAAGAAAAGGACGTTTTGTGCGGAGCGTATTGCATATGTGTTTGTATCACAGTTGCTTTTGGGCGGACCTTTTATTATTGTTAAATCGAGTTAATACTACACTCATACTTTCAGCTAGCACTGACCTCAGTCTTAGTCACTAAAAGGCTTTTTCTGTGTTTTTTGTAACAAAAAGTGAAAAAAACAGACATTCCTATTTTTGTGAGGACGTTTGGCACTTAGTGAGATATAAAAAAAATGGCAGAATACACACACACACACATGCACACACTACTCATGTAATTTATATACACGAGGGAGGCGGTCTTGGGCTGTAGGAAGTTTAATTAGAACCCAACTCCTGTCACAATGCATTGCATGTATTACTGAGCTCCATTACACATACACTAGCAGTTACACAAACAAACCCCTGACCCTGAACCACTGCTACGATCACAATAGTACCAACTTTATATTCCAAACCACTGTCTCAAAGAATGCAAGATCTTTCGCTTCGACGCCGAGGAGCACTCGGAGACGTTTTTATGGATGTGGAAACACTGGCCTCGAGAGGTGCATCATAATGATGGATACTGTTACGATGCTGCTTTCTCATGCCGCTATAATCTCAGTATGCATGTTCCTCTAGCCCTTTCACCATCTGCAGCCGGAGCCGGAGCCGGAGGCGAGCACGAGCAGCAGTACAGTGAAGGCATTGTGTGCCCTGACACAGGAGGGGGATGAAGATCTCCAAGGTGGAGACGCATGAGATCGATTAAAAGCAGCGGAAAAACATATGGCTTTTTCCGAAAAATGATGTCAAATAATTTTATGTTGATTAGGGGGAGTTTATTTTTTATTTTTTATTTTTTTATAGGAATAATGTACATTTCCGTGAACTGAATCTGTGAGTTATAGTCAAAGCACTGCTATAGGGAGGTTACAGTTCCATACAGGTTATAGCTCCAAACATCCTAATTCCTTACTCTTTTTGACATTACTTTATTTAGATTTTTGACATTTCTATCTTAGAGTTTAGCATATTAACTTTTATAGTTAGCTTGACTAATTATTATCCGTCTATCGTTTTTAAACTAATTGTAACATTCTAGGTACATTGGGGAAAAGAAAACATCTCGATCGGATTCGACATAATATTCGATTTCAGATCTCATTCATATACCAAACAATTCCAGACATTAAAAAAAACAACGTCACACTGTTAGTGGAGATTTTGTGTCGAACTACAATTTCCGGACGGCTCAGTGTCCTCTTTGGATTTTTGTTTGCTAGTGTGTAAAGTGTGTCCAGCACCCGGTAGATGTGACCGATCCATTTCATATAGTGCTGTGTTCACTTAACAACTCCAAGAACTCATTCATATTAGCTCTACAACAAATTCTCAGCATGCCTATTTTGGTGCGAAATGCTTGCTGGTAGCCAGCAGCGAGCTTTTAAGGCCATTTCCTGTAAGCAGTGTCTATCACTGCTCTCCATTTTGCGCCACTCGCTCTGTCGGCCATTATTTATCGTATAATATTGTCCTGGGCAGCAGACCAAAACCCAGAGCAGCCAAAGGGAGAGAAAAGGAAGAAGAATAAACATTCGCTGAACAGTTCATCTTTTAGGTTTTTTTTATGCACGGGAACGAGACACGATGGATGTAAGGGAGCTTTAAGGTGGTTCCAAACATCTTATGTATTAATAACACGATAATAAAATGTACCAAGGATCAAAATCCAGTGATTTCCAGATTTACGCCTGTATATCTACTTACGGTTAAATAAATCGACATGAAACATCATTCAAAATCCTATTAACTCATTATTGATTACCAATATACTATAAATAGCAATAATCATATGAATATTCACACAGCTAATTATGCATTTCTATTACCATCCTGAATAATTCTCTCTCTGAAATACTCCAGGCTCTTTCCAAGCTCTGCTCGTGCTTCTCTCTGCAGCCGTGTGGCAGTGTTTGGGCCTCTGGGGCTCTGCTAGGGAGCCGAGCGGTGGGGTAGGAGAGCAATTGGGATTGATGGTGATTACTTTAGCATGTGAGCATGCAAGGGGGAGGACAGGCATAGCTTCACACAGCCTTGCCTAGACTGAGGTTAGCTAAGGTGAGAGTCAGAGAGGCAAGACGGTTTTGTTGGCATAATGCCTGGCTACAGATACTCACAGAGAAGTCTGGGCCTCATCCGGGGTTCCTTGCAAGGTGCTTTAATAAGTGTCCTTGCTGCACCGCGATTCTTCTCTCTAGTGGTTGTAGATCAGCATTTGTTGAATAAGGCATATATACA
>JAOUQX010000035.1:9915674-9925726 GCA_028566295.1 Liobagrus marginatus
TGTAGCCTGACACCTTTATTTTCTCAATGTGCAATTAAATAAAATTGAGTTCACAAATAATAAACTAATAAGTAATATATCATTTATATCTGCTTTTTGGTACAGTATTTGTTGTGGGCCCCTGACGTCCTCGGGGCCCTAATCAGCTGCTTACCTCCATTACTGGATACGTTTGCCCCTGGCTATGTGTTTAAATCTGAAAGCAATCCAACTTTCCCAGTTTAATTGCATTAAATATAGCTATAGCTAAATAGTTTCTATTTACATATGTTTATATTAAATATATTTATGCTCATAACCCAATTCAATGCATGTTTTTATATTTTATGACAAAAACTTGACTTTTTGTTAGCAAAATATTTTTCTCGTCAGAAAATACTACTGAGTGCAGCATTGGTCATATACAGTATATTAATTATTATTATTATTATTATTATTATTATTACAACACATCGATCCGATAATAGATGATCATTACATTCCTAGGTGTAAAAGTAACGGGTGCACACCTATAAGTCCTGATCATTATACAGTTAGGTATAGGTATAGTAAAGAAAAAAACATTTTAACAATCAGATCAAATATATACTGTATATATAAAATTATATTATATGTATGTAAACAATTGTTTTCTGAAGTCATTTATTTTTGTTTTTGTATGAATTTTTTTATTTGGTGTTGTTTGTTTTCTTTTGGTTAATCGTTTAAAGATTTCTAATAAGATTCTTTTATAAACAGAATGACGTTCCTGATTCATAGACAACTGGAAAACTGTTACAAATGCTTAAAACTAAAAATGTTTAAAAATTGTAATAATGCTTAGAAAAGAATACAGTGAGAGCACAAAGAAATAACTTTGTTTGGATCTAAAATGGATCTAAAAGGGGGTATTATTATTATTATTATTATTATTATTATTATTATTATTATTATGGATGCGCCGATACCAAGCTCATTTCAGCTACCGTACTTGTAAAAATACCCTGATACCAAAGACTGATACCACACATGACGTAATTTACAGTTTTTGGCAGCCATAACTGACAGAACTGGCACTGACACACATGACATCAAAATCATATCAAAAGTCAAAATGATGGCTTTTTTTATTATACCTTTGGCCATTTTGGACTATAGACATGTAGATGTGCAATAAAAGTGAATTCCACATATCATAACAGGAAAGCTCAGACTGTGGCTTGCGTAAAGGTTTGAAAACTGAAAGCAATGCCATAAAAGTCTTGTGTGTTGACTTGTGTGTTGACTTAATGTGTTGAATTTCTTTGCTAGCTGTGAGGAAACCGAACTATGGGTCAGTTTATCATAACCCAAGTTTGTGCAGCTTGACCATCTCCTGGCTGGATAGACTGCATGCTATCAACGTGGCTTTGTTTTTCCACTGACCTGCAGTTGGCCTGCTAGAAGCCAACTGTGTACTTAAAGGCTTTTTATTTATTTATTTAGTTTAATTTGTGTTTTAGGGTTAGGGTTAGGGTTACGGTTATTAGCTATAATGTGTTAATGCCACATAAGCAAGGCAGCTGTGTCCTCATCCAGACTAACTTACATTTATTACATTTATACAACTGAGCATTTGAGGGTTGAAGGTCCAGCAGTGCTGGAATCACTGGTCATCATTTCTGACCAACCTGAAACTCCGCCTTCAGTTTTCAATAACCAGTGGATACCAGAGGGTCTTTCAGGTGTAATGAAGAAGAAAAAGTCTTGATTGTCCACATGTACCTCACAGAACAAGGTATGGGCTCAGAGCGCATGGTCAGCCATGAAACAGCCTCATTGTAGCAGAGGGCAGGTTGCCTTACACAAACGTCCAACAGCGGCAGCTCGGGGGTTTCAACGTTTGTTTTTTTAAATGGTACTTAAATTTAAACGGAACTTTATATTTTTTAACCCTAACACTGTTTACCCATTTGATATGTTTTCTATGTACTATAATAAATAAAATATGGAAGTATATTTATATGGGAATTCTGTTTTTATATAGATTTCACACAGCGTCCAAACTTTTTTGGAACTGGGACCCCAATTTTTACATCCATCTGTAAATTGTTTTAAAATTTATTTATTTATTTATTTATTTATTTATTTGATTATTTATTTATTTATTTGTTTATCCTTTATATTACCAGGAATAATTCCATTGAGATATTAAACTCTTCTACCAGGAAGTCTTGGCCCAAATGGCAGCACACCATGTTTTACCAAAACTAATTCCAAAGAGAAACCAAATGAAATGCAAGAAAAATAGTCTGTTAAATGTTTTATAGTTACAGCTTTTAACAGATGCTCTTATCCAGAGTGACTTACATCTGAACAGTTGAGGGTTAAGGGCCTTGCTCAGGGGCCCAACACTGGTAGCATGGCAAGGTAGGGAATTGAACCCTGGTCTTTGGATCAGTAGTCCAACGCCTTAACCTCTGAGCTATGACTTCCCCCCTTCCCCAAGTTATTTCTATTTCTATTCTATATCCAATCCATCGTTCACATTTGAGGTATTTCATTTTAACACACACATTTGAAGACTGTTATTGAAAAGCTTTATTACAGAACTTTAAATGGTGTTTGTATTTTTCAGTTTTTTTTGTTTTTTTAAGACTCCATGAGGATCTCGCTCAACAGTATTTCTTCCAATATCCGCGCCATAATCCTAATAACCAATATTCGACCCAAACTGCTTTCCTGCAGGTTACCGCTAATATCCCTATCTTTTGTTGTGTTGTTCTGTTTTGTTCCGTTTCTGGTTCCACTTCTCCCGAACACTGAATGAAGGAGACCGGCTTACAATATGCTCTTGATTATGAACCACTCAGGCACAAGTTATGCACTAAAATCACCTGAACACACATGTTCCTCCAGCTGCAGTATGTTAACGTTAAACAATACACCCAATGTGTTGCCTCTCAGCACAGTTTTGTGTCTTTCCAGTCCTTGGTCAAGCTTTGTGCTGTGCTTTTCCTGGGATTTCTCTAAAGCTACAGTATATACAGTAGGTCTATAATTAATAGAAGTGCTGGGTGACTGGTCAAAAACAAAACCGTACATCTTCAATACTGTAGTTGTACAGAACAGTTTCTGAAATGCCAACGATGAAGTTCCAGTCCAAGTTCAAAGTTCATTTGTCACATGCACATCATACATACGTATAGTATAACATGCAGTGAAATTCTTAGACGACTGACCAAGAGGGGTGAGGGAGAGGAAGAGAGAAAGAGAGAAAGTGTACAGCGAACACGTACTATTCAGATGAACACACTGATTTCCAAGGAGGTGTGTCACTATGTTTTAGGCTCTCGTGTGCAAATAAAGAGGGTTTAGGTCAGTATGATGTACTGCTGGCAACCTCCCTTATGCAGTAAAGAATTCCCCAGGTCAGGATCATGGGCTTTCCTGTTAAGCTAAGCAGTGATTACACCTGAAGGGTATAGACTCTATGTGTGTGTGTGTTTGAGTGTGTGAATGAATCAGTGGCAGGTGCAGCAGCAGATCAGGCCTCATTAGCAGTACCTTCTGCCACTACCGGCCAACAGCAGATGGAGGTTCCGCCCTCTTACGTTACCTCACCTCATATGGCACAGTGCGTGGATGTGTGTGTGTATATATGCAGTATATACTGCATTATATACCGTATGTGTGTGCATTTCAGCTTGTGGTTAAGAGGCTGTGGTTTTTGGTTAGGGGAAATGAACATGAGCTGCGATTAAGAGATGGACCCATCACATAACATTTGATATGCTTACATTACATCACAGTGCTGACAGAAAACACTCACCTGTCCTAGTGTTAGTGCGTGCGTAGCTTTGTGTGTGTGTGTGTGTGTGGTAGGCATTCCTCTGGAAACATATTCACTTTAATAATGGCTGCACATGAAACATGAATGACAGCATTCTGACAACGAACACTGTGTGTGTGCTTGTGTGTATCTAAGAACGTGTGTTGGGGTATAATAGGCTGCTGACTGGCATCTCGATCTAGCTTCCCCCACATGCTAATACGATCCACCACTTCTCCCTTCATGCCCACGTGTGTGCCGTTTTCAAGCTCCTGCTACCTATGTTAGATTTAACACCTTTTCCCAGTTGTATGTTTCATGAACGACAGATCGTCACATTTTCCTAGCACTTAACTTGCAGAATTCTGGGAAAGAAATTGCCTTTCAATTTATTTGCTCCGATAACACCACAGTTAGAACTGTTACAAATAGAATCTTTGGCAAAACTATGTAAATTAGTAGCAGACCGACTCCTGTTAGAATATAGAATGAAAAGAAATTGTTTTATTTGCTGCTTGGGTCTGGGGAAGGCTGGGGGGAGGGGAAGGGGGGCAGTGCCCCCATGTCATCATGTTTGGCAGCCCTAAATTTGGATGTAGAGCTTTTATAAATGTATGATAATGTTATCAATGATCATAAACACATTTTCAGATGACTGCCTAAAAGTTGATTTGTGTATATGTTTGTTTGTGTTTTATACATTTGCTCATTCATATTTACAGATGCACAAAAGTGCCTAGATGTAAGTTTAGATGAACTGACCTCATCAGGTCATGGATTGTGCCATATTCACCTTGTTTCTATACTCAGATGCAACTTTTAGGCGTTCTTTATCTCATTGTTCACATAACCATTTGTTGTTAACGTATTTAGTCCTTCTTTATTGTTGTACTGAAACTGTCATTGGGTTCTGGTGCAGCTATCAGTTAAGTTCCCCTTAATAAACCTCTGGCTTCAGCTCCTCCACCCTCCTGAGGTGTCAGTGTGAGACAATGTGCCAACGAACTGTCCATAGTTGACAGGTAAACAACATATTTAATGAGTCATGGAAAACACCCTTGAGCTCAGCCATATTCGGAACTCAGTAAAGCTCTATTACGGCAATCGTATGACGTATTAGAAGTTAATCTATTTTTAATCACTACACTGCAGATGTGGCCCTGGTTCTGCTTTTAATATCGTCTCGCTCTAAGCTCAGATGTGTCTGTGAGAGACTCAGTGCCATGGAATCGTTCTTTAATGGATTAGCTCTCCTTGGCTCAATTCATTTACTTTGGCATCGATGCGCTCCTAGTTCTTGGCTGAAGAGAGCCATCCTCGGTTGAGAGCGGACCTCGGCCAGGGTGAGACGAGACCATGTTAGTATGCGGGAGTTTGTGTGTAAGTGACGAGCCCGGGGGTTCCCTTTAATCAAAGCCAACTGACTGTTCCTAAATCAGTCTTCCTTCAGCCACAATTACTGTGAGTCTAGCCTGTAATTCTGGCAGGGGCTTGGAATATTGTTTTGCTACTCAATTCTGTTTCAAAGTCACAACAGCGCAATTGAGTTAGATCGATGTGGCTGGTTCTTGAACGAGGATTAAACCTTAAAAAGAAGAGAGACACGTTGAAACAGATTAAACTTGAGTCGGAAAGGTTGGTTCGGAATGGTTCGAGTAGACATGTCATGTATACTCTCATCATTCCTGGGTTTCATGACAAGCCGCTACCCAGTAAACTCAACCCCTGCCATGTTTTATCCATTTACTGTATTTTACTAGCACACCACAACCAGGCACCGCTCCAGCCTCGTTTGGTTGTTTGGCATTGTGGGGAAATTCATCCACAAGTTTATACAGGAAAGTAAACACAATTCAGCTACAGTGAAAAATTGAGTATAAATGAAGCATCTGCGTTCACTTTCTTACCACTCTCATTTTTATTTTATTTCATTATATACATCTTATTCATCCCAAAAGCTCTGATCTTATAGATTATTAAAAGATTTATGTCTATCCAACAAGCTTCCTGAAAGTGCTGCTGTTGGATAAACTTTTGCCCCAGCTCGTGACTCACAGCCATCTTTTACCTCGGACCTGAGATCAGTTAAGTACGATATACAAGGCAAAATGGCCATGGGCACTTTAGCAGCTCCACTTGAGTTTTGACACCAATGGAGCAGATTTATGACTTGGCCGACCACAGAGTCCTTTACCTAAGTGTCGGTGACAGATTAAATAGCGGCTTTTGTCCTCAGCATCTGCGCTGTGGTTTTTAAAGGGTCCCTGTAGAATTCTTTCGGTGGGGTCTAAAAGATTTGCTTACATATTTATATCCAGTAAATATGTGTATTTACGGTCTAATTTAATTTAGAATACTCTAGGTTAAGCTAGTAATGTTGTACTAGTACTATTCATACCATTTATCAGTCTGTTTTAAATTCAGTCATTTACTAATTCAGTATCATTCTGTATTATCCAAAATGACTTACAAAATACAACATGTCAGATTCCTTGGACATGGTGATAATAATACTAATACTAATACTACTATAATACTACTTCTACTACTAATACATACTAATATGTGTTAATTCACTTAACAGATCCAGTGACGGGGAAAAAAGTGGTAATATATTTCCACTCGTCCTTGCAATCCATTACTAATCCAATACTACAGTAATGTTGTAGTTATTAAGTACAATACAATGCATTACAATTGTGTACAATGTGTAGCAGGCTAAAGGCATAGTGGAAGACTAGGGGAAATAGCCTTCCAGCTATGAGCTTTGTATATGCAGAGAATCTTATGGGGGAAGTTTATTTAACTAGCCTGTTATATCTGCATGCCATCTTGTTAAACATAAAAGTCAACTGTGTTCCAAAAATGCTGATACTGACAGTTTTATCTTATAGTTACAGTTTTACAGATTTACGTGTAAATAGTGACCGTTTTTACGTATTTAAATGAAACTATTTTCCACTTCATTTACTTCATGTAAATTACAGCTATTATTAGAAACATTTACATTTGCTGTCAAAATTAAGAGCCAGGTCAGATGAATGCTTGTAAGTGTAAATAATACATATTGTATATTATTATTATTATTATTATTATTATTATTATTATTATTATTATTTATACATTTTTGCCTTTTTTTTAGCACTTTGTATTTATATATTTTATAATAACTTTATATTGAAATATAAAGTGCGTTATAAATAAAATGTATTATTATTTATTTATTTATTTATTTTTTACAATTATTACTATTATATATACTGATTGATCAATTAAACTGAACATGATATCGATAATTCCGGGAAAGAATCAGGCCATTTTATTGGTGTATTCATCTTGTAAGTTATGTTTATATATTTGAATAGAGATGTTGAGCATTGTTTTGCTCAATTCTCTTTTGAAAGAATATAATATCCAATATAAGCATAGAGGCCCGATAAAATGAGACCTATGCTGTTAGTTCTTGGGTGAAGATTAAATTATATCCTTGACATAAAAGAAACAAAACCTCTGAAACAAATGAAACTTGAGTCAGACACGAGTTCGACATGTTATGTACTCTCTCATCATCCCTGACTGCTTCCCAGAAGAATTCCCAGCACCACCAAGCTGCTGCTGCTGAGACCCTGACAAGGCCCTTAACCCTTGAACTGCTCAGTTGGATATAAAAAATGAGATAAATGAAAGTCGCTCTGGATAAATGTCTGCCAAATGCTGTAAACGTAAACATAAAACAACACATTTATATTTAGCACAGAGCTGACTGATCCAGAGTCCTGATTGTCTGAGCAGCTGTAATTTGACGGGCAAAAAAAATTGACTATAATCTCTACAAGCTGCACACAGCCTGGATACAAATGGCATAGACCCCATATATCCTTGGGATATATGATGCCATATAAACTTGTATGATCAAGCTGTGCTACATCATTCTGAAGCTAATAACCATCCTTTTGTCTTTATTATTTTTGGCATTATGCTGCCAATGTCTTTCCCCCCCCCCATAATTCACAATGTTCTTCTGTGCATACATACTGTATATGAGGGATCCCAGACCTATTCATTATATATTTTATGTTGAGTTCTGTGTGGCAAATAGTTCACGGTTATGAGGTCTGACGCCATTGCCATGGGCTCTGTAGTTTGGATTTCTAGCCAAGTTTGAAGCCCCATAAAAACATGCTGGCTATCCTTTGAACGGGGCAGTTGATATGGCTTAAACATGTTCAATGGATCATAAACAGTTAAAACATGAGTAACACATTGACATACTGTATATGTCATAAGATGATTGGTTGTACTGGTAATAAACATGCACTAGGTATGTCTAAGGTAGAATCTGGTTAAAAGTAGATTAAAGCCTTAAATCTCTTCTTATTAACTTTGTGATCGATCGGCTTTAAAATATGCAAAAGTTTTATTCTAAAGCTACAGCTATTTCTGTTGTGTACTATTTAGGTTCCATATCTGGGATTAAAAGAGTGACAGTGATGCAGCATACGTTTGTGTGTTATTACAGTTTTTCTCAATCGCTTTGGCTCGACTTAACATTCTCTAAACTGCAATTTTATTCGGCAACCCTGTTGGCTGAAACACCATAACTCTATTTCATGAGTGCAAAATGTAGTAACTCACCCATAACATTTAATTCATGTTTATAAAGTCTGTTATTGTGTCAGGAAATTGGCCACGGCCAAAAGAATAGAAAGTGGATTTATCATCTTGTGAGCCACAAAATGTTTAGCTGATTTTTTCAACCTGACCAAGCCAACCATGGATATTAATTAATTATGAAATAAATGTATTAATTTTAATTATTAATTATTATTAATGTAATAAATAAACGTTCATGCTGGTTCTACATTTCTAAAGATACTGACTGTACTAAATAAACATGTTGAAAAATAGTTTTCAAAAATCTATTGGGAAGAGTACTAGAGTACTACATAGAAAAAGATTTATATTAAAGTATTCATTTTATTGGAATGTATAACATGTCAAATGAAAATAATAAACTCAATTTTACGGTACATTGCATTTATGTTAAATACATTCATGTTCATCACATACTGATCATAAATGTACCACAAAATGATATCCATGAAAAACAAAATAAGAAAAAATTTCTTGGTGGACATCCTGTGGCTGTTGTTGGTCTGGCCAAAGATGTATCATCAACATTGCATTTGTGGGTTTCCCTATGAAATGTCTGCACCATTGATGAAACCATGGACCTGTTTACATTAGGTTGGGACTCTAGGTCTTCCAATTCTACCTTTTGCTCTACACTGTCTTCCCTTAACACCAGCACCTCACGCTCATACACATCCTTGTGCTATTGCTCTTCTATGACCTTGTTGCTGCAGTTTACGTTTGTAATAGTCCTCCGTTCTCTAAAATGATAGTGATTGTGTTGTGGGTAACGTCCATATACATTAGATATTTCCTAATTTATTTGGCTGGTTGGTTGATTGCATTTAGTACGTTGTTTGATTTGGCAGTCCATTGGCCAGTGTAGAAGACAACTTTCGTAGCACTATTCCATAGATATTGATGGAATAAACAAGCATGCCTGGCAGTTTTGGGGAAATGAATGGATCATGTTGCACGTGATAGCTCCCACTGTGAACGAATGATTAGAAGTTTTAAAGAGCTTAACAGTTTCTCTAAGAATCAGCTAAGCGGTTTGTATCAACAAGCCACATACTTTTAGTTATTGTGTAGAAACGTATTATTTTGCAATTGAGATAAACTGTAATGGAAGTATGACTTTGCCATTACATTAACTATTTTATTAAACTTTATAAGTTTGTGGAAACCTCACCATCAGGACCATGTGTGATTTAGAACATTTCAGATATGTTCAATCTTTTTGATCAGCTAATGTTATTACCAAGGCTACAAAAGTATGTGGGAGATTAGACACTAATGGTGGATGAGGAGGTCTGGGGTGCAGTCAGTGTTCCAGTTTATTCCAAAGGGGTTTAGATGGGTTTGGGTCTGAGCTCAGGACATGCGAGTTCTTTCAGTCCAATTATAGCACACCATGTCTTCATGGGGCTCGGGGACTTTGTGATGCTGGAAGAGTGTTTGAGTCTCTTAGTTCCAGTGAAGGGATAATTACAATTACAATACGATATACATATAGAACGTACAAAGATGTTCTATACAACTGTGTGCTTCCGACTAAGATAGATAGATAGATAGATAGATAGATAGATAGATAGATAGATAGATAGATAGATAGATAGATAGATAGATA
>JAOUQX010000035.1:9946234-9956916 GCA_028566295.1 Liobagrus marginatus
AGATTTTAACACCTTCGGTACGACTAAATAACCTTCATCTTTAGATCGCAGCAGGCGCGGAGGATCATAGCGAACTAAACTTCCTAAGCTTGGTAACATGGCGAAAAAATGTCACTATGCTGTTAAAATGTTGACGTGTGACAAAAAAATCTATAAAATGAAGCTTCTTCTAATTTTCTATTCAAAATTCTAAAACTCATATTTCTAATGTCTATATTAATGAGCACACAGCTGAAAACCCAAATCTTGACCATGCCCCATGTGAAATTCATGAGTTTAACTGCACACCTTGTGCTTTTGCTTTATTAAAACATTACCTGCACTGCTTTGCATGCAACCTTTTCCCAACACTTCAGCCATGATTGATGTTCTACTCAAATTCAGTAAAGCTCGAGGCATCCAGTACTCAAAACATGCCAGTAGAATCACTGCGTCTATTTTCAACATTCATTCATAGTAGTTTTTTTCTACGAACCAAAAAAAGAAAGAAGACAAAACACTGTTTTTGTAGCATAGCTTGTTTTATTGTTTAAACAGTTTTGCATAGGAAATATATCCACTTCCAGTAATTGACTGCAGTAAAAACAGCTTCTAGCAGTATAGGCTGGATATAACAGTAACAATCACAAAAAAGTCAAGCATTATTTACACTCATTTTTAATCTTGTGGCAATTTTATCCCTTACATCAAATGCACATAGCTTAAAAGAAATGCCTATTGTTTAATTGAAAACTAAAAAAGAAGAAGAAAAAAACAACTGAAAAAGAAACCAGATATTCACTGGACAGCCTCTTGAAGGACACCTGCGTACTGAATAAAACAAGTCTTTAAAATCTTCGACGATGTACATTCAGGAAATGACATTGCCTTTTTGCATACATGCGTGGTGTTATTACATTCACTAAAGGCCGACACAACCTTCAAACCTCTGTTAGTGTTGTTGATGTCATGTTACAAATGCATGGCTCAAAAAAAATTAAAATTAAAATGTAAAAAATCTGTAAAGGGTGTAAAAGTGCCACAAGACCTGAAAGAAATCAACCCTGCTGTGGAGCTGGCAAGCATGTTTTTTTTTTTTTGTTCTTTTTTTTTTCCAACTGACTTTTTTTTCATCTACTGAAGTTCTAAGTGTAGCATTGACAATCTAAAGAAACACACTGCCCAACTATCTAGTTAATCTCATCAAAGAAATATCGAGAGGCCAGGGCACTCCATTCGAGAGGACTAAAAAATGAACAGAGCACAAAAACACCTTAGAATGAGACACGTCACATACAACCTGGGGGGGATTGATGGGGAAGACATAACAAGATGAAAATACAGGAAGAAGCAACCCACACATTCCGTTTTGACTGTATTTTAGTTAACTTTTTTGATTTTTCTCCCCAAAGAAATTTCAATCGGTGTTGTTTTACTGTACAATGTGAAGTCCACTGAGACCGTAAGCTGGAACAGGCACTGCTTAACATATACTGTATATACTGTATCTATTTTTTTTTTGTCTTTTTTTGTCTTTAATTGGTAAACATCTCAAAATATGCTGGTTTGTTTTTTCATATGTTCCTGTTTATGTCTACCTGATGTTCATTCATGCCACTGGAAATGCCCTTAGACAACAGAACTGCAGAACTGGACTGAAAGGTTCTCCTGCCTTTCCCTGTGGTAAATCCATATTCAGGTGAACTAAATAAAGATATTGCGTGAGTGCCCCAAGCGCCTCCTTGCACCAGGAAAATACTTGTGGCTTCTCAGTGTCCATGAGCATGGCTTTCATAACTAACTCTACTCGTAATACTTTAACCAGGCCATCATCTCGTATAATGTAGTACATCTAACGCTATGGAAATCGGACTTCTTGACAACTAAACTTTTTTTTTTTTTAAAACAAGAGAAATCGAATAATAATCAGCCCTTGGAAAAGGAATGAAAAATAAATCTAAACTTAAAAATCACTACTCAGACACAAAAAAAGGGAGAAATTGACCATAACTCCTCACAAGAGCGCTAGTACGAGTGTTCTGGCTCGGAATCCCGATGACGCGCATGAACTGTACACTGTGAGAAGGATAGTGGGAACTGCGGAAAGTGCAAATGCTCAGCTGTTTGCCAAACAAATCTGTGGGGCTGCGCAAAGGCTCCTGGGAGTTTGAGTTGTCCCAGTACTGACCTCATCCTAACTACATGTCCAAGGTAGTGAACTTTACAGGGCCACAGTGAGCATAGAAACACTGGGACATGAACATGCTTAAACACACCAGAAACCCAATGATTCACTGTACTATGGGTAATCACAGCAGAATAATGTTCCACTTACTACATTACCCGGCTAATCGCTAGCAGACTCGAATCTGGCGCCTTTTTTTTTTATTTTTTTTTTATTTTTATTTTTTTTTTATAACGGGACGTCAGTGTCCCTGTTTGGCCGAAGAAAAAAACAAACATTTCATTTAATTATTTCTGCTATAGTGTCATCACTTCACACAGTTGAGGCCCACGTTAACAGAAACAACACGCCGGCTTCAACTACATGAAGCGCAACATAATGCCGTCGGTCCTTTTTTTACACAACATTGGACTTTAGCTCCATATCAAAGCAGAACAAATTTAACCAAAACTCATCGCAGCTAGGGTTCAGATTCCAAACAGTTTTATTGTAGCTTATAGTTTTATATTAAGCAAATTACTTACGTTTAGAAATTTAGCTGTTTACAAGTAAGGGTACAGGGGGGAAAAAATACAGTGTACAAACTTTTGTCAACGAGGCAGACTTTTGAAAAGCAAGACTCTTTTTATTTGTCCTTATGGTGTGGAGTCAGTCAGCCAGGCACACACTCGCGTCTGACACGAGCTAGCAGAGCTAAATGAAACCATTATGGACGAGCTGCACTATGTCTGCACGAGGAGACTTGCACGAGGACTCAAATGAGGTGTCTTTTAAAATGAATCTGAGAGAGCTCAATGTTAATGCAACGTAAACTGAACTCTCTCCGTTTTATTTTCCTATTTTTATGACACATACTCACATCGCAACCTCTACATCGCACTCTTAACTACGGGGGATAAAACGAAACATTTTACATTTACAATTCATCAATCGTGTACGTCTTGAGAAAAAAACAAAAGTTTGTGATCGTTTAGTCGTCGTTGTTGTCGTGGATTATTTCTACAGTTTTGTACAAAGGGGCAGCAAATTCATCGATACGTTTTAAAAATGTTTGCTGTTTCCGAGCAAAGATAAAAAAAAAAAAAAAAAAAAAAAAAAAGAATAAAAAAAATGACAGTGTACTAACTTTTGTCCGGAAGGCTGACTGTTGTTTTGAAAGGCTCGTTTGATCATATCTGGTCAGGTCAGCATCCAAGATGCTCGCTAACAAACAAACCAGTTTTTACAGAGCTGTCAGCGCAGATTCGTCCACTAAATTCTACATTTTATAGCCAAAAGTTTATGAACAGCTCATCATCAGATTTATTATGTGGTTCAAATTAGAATTAAAATTAGAAATTAGGAGCACACAATGTTTCTATATGCTGTAACATTACAATTTACTTTCACTGGAACTAAGCAGCCCAAACACTGTTCCAGCATGACAATGCCCCTGTGCACAAAGCCCCTGAGCTTCATAACATGGTTTTTGAAGACTGAAAAGAAATAAAATATAGGAGAGGAACTTATTATAACAATGTAAGGGGTAATAAATCCGGTATAGGATGTTTAAAATCCCATATAGTAAGATTTCCATAAACTTTTTGGCCATATAGTGTAGCCGAGACTAATCCAATCAGCATGGCCAGCAAGCTGACCCGTACCTATAGCCATCTTCAGTGTTCTAACACGATGCTGACTTTCTGACCCTAACGCTGCCATCCATCGGGGAGCAAATCACTTCAGTGGCACGGCTAATGGACAAAATGACTGCAAAGCATTTCGACTTTCAACTTTCTCAAATCCAATAAAATATATATATATATGTATATATATATATATACATATATATATATACTGTATATAGATATATATTTTTTTCTTAAACGCATGGTCGGAAGCGCCCATAATAAAAATTGTGTGGCTTATTTTGTTCAAGCATGATTCGAAAAGAGGAAAGATTGAGCTTGACTTAAGTTTTTCTATCCCAAGTTCATATGCTTTAGAGGACACGTATAGACAACGATCTGTAACCATTTCAGGTCTGCTGTAGAACAACATGACCATGAAGTGGACCAAGTACAACTAGCAGAAATGTTAAAAATGATATGCTCGTCCTGCCTTAAATCGGACAAGCGCTACGGATCGAATGCTCCGCGACGCTTTATGCCTGAGTTACTACTTTACAGTTTGTGAAATTGCTCGTTTGAAAGGACACTGGAGGTGGATGATTGCCTAGATGCTGTATAAGTGCTCAGCGTTTAAATCGCAGCCGTCCTCCAGACCTAAAGGAGACTGCATAAGGCCCTTCCTCTGAAAACCGTTGTTCAATATAAAACGGATCGTGAGTTCATACTGTGTCCCGGAACTTGATCTGACATCCTCGTAAGGCTAAACCTGGAGACATCTTTCGAAAATAGAAACGATTAAAAAAAAAAAACAGGACATGATCTCCAGATTCTTTTTCTGATTGAAAGAAGTTTTAACACGCAGGAACAGCGTGGTGATTGTAATGCACTTTATAACAAGTCACTTTTGTTTCATTCATAAAAATTTAAGGCATCTATTTGCATATTGCTTTTGATAATATGCAGAACCAATGCTGAAAATTCGTCTTCCTAGAGTAAGGACAGTTTAATGGGTTTTAAACGACGCTGTGTGTGGACGGAGTGAGATCGCAGGCAATAGATCTGCAGGGATGCGGGATAACGTCCATAGTCTGGATCGTATGGGAAATATTTCGGCAGGAATGCGTAAAAGGTATTCCTTTGCCCAACAAATTCTAGAAATTTCCACGCTGATTGTCAATCTCAAGTCAAGCTTTGTCTCTCCTCAGATTCCATGCTAGCACCCCAGCGTTGATGTAAAGAAGTCAAACCAGTGACTTTGCAGCCATGTTGGGCCAAATGTCACGTGCTATGAAGTGTTAAAAAAAAATGGCCTCCCCTCAAACTAGCCAACTGTCCTTGAATGCGTGTCTCCGTCTTTCAGTACACTCAAGAAAGAAAGAAAAGAAGGGGAAAAATGACCTTGTTATACACTGCATAGAAAGCAGTTCCCACTTTGGTCAAAAAAAGAAAGAAAGAAAATCACAGGACATCAACAACAGCATTAACAACGACAACATGAACAAAGTAAACCATTACACTGTTGTATCTCCATACTAGCTTCTAATTGTCGTATCTAAAAGCACTACCTACATAGGCAAAACTTGGTATTGCATAATTCTTAAGATTCTGGACCCCTCCCTCCCATAATGACTGGAAAAAAAAAACCCCCCACAAAAATACTGAAAAATAATGCTGTTTGATTATAAACTTTAGAACAGCATCTATACACAGCCTTGATATGCACTGTAAATGTGAGATAAAGTAGTAAATGAAGCTAAAAATCAACAATGACACAATTTCCTCCAAAGTACAAAATATTTCTTATCATAAAAATGTTATTTTTCTTTTTAAACGGTAATAAATGCAGCAAAAACAAGTGTAGTGATGTTTTCAATATTCAAAGGCAAGGCACGTAATGTGGACTATATATATTCGTGCAAATTAAGATATTATTGGAAAGATTAGTTATATAAATATATCTGATTGGAGAGGCGGCGGCATTGGGACTGCCGTGAAGAATCGGAGATTAGCGGGACTCTCGAGATTTACCAAACCAGCCATAAAAGAAGCACCATGAGACCTAGCCTCACCCTGCAGGTTAGTGTTTAACTGAGTGCAGATTTAACATGTAACAAACACACACACACACACACACACACACACACACATGCACGCACTCACACACACATTTTCTCTTAAATTACTTCACCAGCCTGCTTTCTTGTGTTTTTTGTAATATCACAATGTAAACAGTAGCTTTACAAGCTAATGGCCCAAATGAAAATGCACGCTAGATATGTCGGGATTACATCAAAAAAAAAAAAAAAAAAAAAAAGCCATTTTATACACGCCGTGTGTTTATGTCTTATTCTTTATGTTTCTGTTTGTCATTTTACATAATAAATTAAAGAAAAAAAAAGAAAAACAACTACCCGAGTGCTTGGGTACGGCTCAAGATAAGTGCTGTTTTGTTCGTGTTCAGTTCTGAGCAGGTAAACGTTTACTGTCAATCACACTTCTCCACTTTCCACCATGTTCATATTTGAGGATGCAATTAATTATAATTTTTTTTTTCTCATTTCAAAGTGAACTTAAAACAGTTACTCTCCCTTCCTTTAGAGTCCTAGGGCAGACAGACTATGATAGCTTCCCTTCAGTAAAAAAAATCATTAGAATTGCACTTGCCTCATATGACATATCTGCTTTTTTTCCCCATTTTTTTTTTTTCTTCCAAAAATCCTTTGTAAAGGATACATCACAAATTCACTGGGGTTGTTTTTTAACCTATAAGTAATACAGGTTTTTTTTCCACTATAAAAAATTCAGAGTTCTTAACTCTTAAAAGTAGACATTAACCTTTAGCTCGAAAAGGAAATACAAATCCAAGATTGACAAGATTACAGATACTAAAAGGTGCCTTTTCATCATGGAAAAAGAATGAAGCTTCGAAGGCAAACAAACAAATAAAAAAAATAAAAAATTTAAATCGCTGAATTTTGTTCCTATGGACATGTAATGATGTGGGTTGAGCCTTCTTTTATAAATCAGAATTGGAGCATGCCTTTAAATTAAACCCCCCAAAAAAACCATAAAACAATTTGAAAGTCCAGCCAGCCAGCCCTTGTGTGCCTCTCCTTCTACACCTGCTCAAAAACCAAGCCTAGAAATTGTGACATAAAAATAATAATTAAAAAAAAAGCACTACAAGAGACTAGCGTGACATGCAAAACATTAAGGCATCTAATTTTTTTGTATGGTAAATATCACAGTATGTCAGTTGAGCGGCCTTCTCACACAACGACTGACTGGCATGGAGAGGCTCGTGCCAGCTTTCACCCAAACCCACTCTCCTGTTCTAGGGCAAAGTCCTTCAGTGGGACGGACAAAATTCAGTGGAGATTGTGTAAGTGCTGCTTGCTGGTTTGTCCACGGACCTGTCACTCCAGAGTCAAGGTTTGGCCCCGGATTATACCACTCAGTTGCTTGTCTCTGCCTGAAGTAGGGGCTCACCAATGATGTTTATGCTGTAATTCTGGACATTTGTTGGCAGAATCTGAGTCCCGTTCGACACTTGGAATGGAATTAAGCTCGCCCAGGTACCAGGACTGTGGAGAGAGAGAGAGAGAGAGAGAGAGAGAGAGAGAGAGAGAGAGAGAGAGAGAGAGAGAGAGGTCGTGTAAGGGCTAGTGGAACAAACATAACGCTGACATATCAGAATCCTTCCATAAAGGTTATTATTATTATTATTATTATTTTAGTTGTAGTAATATAAGACTTCATAATATTTGTAGTAATATCACGGCCTTATTCTTAAGCTTTTATCTTAATATAATAATGCCATAACAGTAGTAGGTGTAGTAGAATATTAATATCAATTACAACAACAATTTAATTACCTTCACATCAAAACTAACAATATTATCCTAGAATTTGCATTTAGCCTAAAAGACCTTTGTAATCGGCCAAGCTCAAATTTGTTCACACAAATCTGATTTAGTTGTATGCTACGTATAATATCATTGGCAACTTTAAATGATACATAAGTAATACATTTCATGGAATTAAATGGCTAATACTAATACTAATAATAATTACACTGAGCATGCAATCATCAGGTTGAACAAAGGATAACAGGGAATGATTTTAGTTTGAGTCAGTGATACGTATCGGTGTCTGTTAGTGGTACAGGTCTCAATTATTTCCCACAGTCTGAAGGGCTTCATCCCTCCTTTAACACTGACAGCACAGGAAACTCCGAGGAACAAAGGTGCCTCAGTAAGTGGATATTGCAAAAGAGGAGTCCCACAGAGAGCTGACACCCTCCCTCTGATCAATAGGGTTAAGTCAGAGGCTGATTGTGTACCGCACTTTCCCATCCGCATTCAGCACATGCTAGCCACACAACAACACAAGACTGTTAATTGCGAGCCGCGGCGCAGGCCTTGAATGCAAGAGACGCCGCGATGCACAAACAGCATGTTGTTCCCTGGAGGGAGGACAGCGGGGGTCTGAATGGTATGTACATGTGTCGAATAATTAGGCAGGCCAGAAACCAGTCCACCCTCCTCCTTTCCCCATCTCTTTCTTAAATACCTGTCTCATACAATCGCCGCTTTCTGTTTGCAGATTACAGAGCGTGCTCCTGCTCTTTCAACACCACCAGGCGCACACAGCCACTGCTTTGTTATTTTCTCCCTTTAACTTTCTTCCCGCTGCAAAAAAAGAAAGGGAGGACAGGGCAGGCCGGGGGTGGGCAAGGGCGTACTGGGGTGTTTGACGGAAGGCAACAGTAAAGAGAAGAAAGTGAGCGACTTTTCCCTGGGATCTCCAGCTTGCAGGTGCATAGTTTCACTGGATCAGCTTGGGTTGCGAAAAAGGAGGGGCACTAAGGGAGTTTTCGGGGGGGGGTTTCGTTGGCAGTTTGTTTGTTTTCCAAAGGGGACACAAGGGCTCAGGCTGATGCCGGCGGAAGACAACAGGGTCTTGGCGGACCTCGAACACTGACTTTATTCTTCCCATGGCTGCCTGCAGTGATATGGCTGACTGTGGCCATGAATGTGGCTAATGACTAAGTCTGCATTTTATACAAATCCCCAGCAGCTAGAGGCCTAGACGTCACTTAAAACAATCGAGGCAAAGTTCATGATTCAATGGTTAGAAACGTGGTCAGAATTGATAAGGCATGGGCTGTAAAGGGAGAAAAGGGAAGAGGAAGGAAATGCAGGACTGCACATGTCTTTGTGAACAAAACT
Organism: Liobagrus marginatus; assembly: GCA_028566295.1. Classification (NCBI taxonomy): domain Eukaryota; kingdom Metazoa; phylum Chordata; class Actinopteri; order Siluriformes; family Amblycipitidae; genus Liobagrus; species Liobagrus marginatus. The sequence continues at coordinate 9,955,240 of JAOUQX010000035.1, forward strand.
CAACTATCTCAACCTTTTCTTTCCTCAATAGCTTCTTTTCTCCTCCTTCTGCCCCCCCCCCCTTCTTTTTTTCCACCCTCTCCTCTTTCTGGTCTGCTAGAAATCATCTGACAGGAAATGAGAGATTAAGTTTTTCCTACCTTGCTGAACAAAGAGAGCACAGAAGAAGGGAAACACTCTGAAGCGATTTAGCTTTGGGGTTATTTTTTTGTAAAGATAGCTTTTTATCCCTTTCTTTCTATGTCTCTTACTCCCATTGTAACATACTACTCACTCCACAGGAGACCCGAGCAGCAGGGGATTATTTTGTAAGCTCAGTGAACATGGTCTTCAAACCTTCTGTCCTCGTATACTCCTTGCTCCAACCCCAGCCCCAGCTTTTGCAGAACACCCGGCTGATTGATCGCTGCCGCTCATAGGGTGCCACCCCTTTATTTAACAATGTTAACTTCAGCCTGGCGTTACCTAATGTCTGGTTTCCCCTGGAGACCTGATGTCTTAATACGAAGTGGAGGGAAGAGGGGAACATCTCCTCACGCGTGGTTGACTTGATCAGATTCTACACTGCTGAATCCCCCTCCATGCACATGGCTTGCTCAGCCCCCAAACTCCTCCCTGCTGTAGTGGTAGACAAACAGCATGCTTCGCTTGGGGATCAGACCCTAAATTTGATTTTTCTAATGGCATCCTAATGGATAGCTGACCCCACGTCCTGCAGGATAGCAACGCTCAAGACTGAGTCCAATTCAATTTGCCTTGAACCATGGAACAGCATGCAGGAGACGCTGCCAGTACAGCTCCATTCACATGTGAGAGACAAATTACATTTACATATATAACCTGTCCAACGTTTGAAGACGCTCTGCTTTTCAATATATTACGTTTGCATTCCTCTTGTCTACTTGCGTGTCTGGTTAACTATGAGGCAATTACATGGAGATACCCTGGATATATCTGGGAACGCTGACAAAATCAGCCACACCACTGTGCATGCTCAGTGGGAAGAAAAAAAAACTCACTTAGCAGATGTAACTGATGCACACATGTTATTTAAATTAGGTTACTTCAGCTATTCCTTGCAGATGTGTCTCGCTTTTTTTTCTCTCCCTCTTCCTCAGTTTAATTTAACCCTTTTCAGAGCATTTTGATTGGGTTAAAATCAATAAATGGAATGTCTACTTTGTTAAAGACAGATCAGCCTTTTATCTCATCACACATCACTTACACAGCGTTGATATCCTTGGTCCAAACCAGCCAACTGTATAAATGGCCAGCATTCCTATTATAAGTGTGAGTATAAGTGGTGGGCCCTTGAGCAAGTGGTGGCTAACTTGGTTAAGGTTTTGGGTTACTGATTAGAATAATGGGCTCTGACAATATTTGATACAAAGTACCACTTTTGGGCCCTTGAACGAGGGCCCTTGCCCATAACCCTTTCTGGCTGACTCTGTGCTCTGACCCCAGCTTCCTATGCTGTGATAGAAGTATTGTATATGGCCTTGTTACCCCCTGACTGCAGATGTCTGTAAACCTGACTGTTGGATAAGTGGTGAGAGGAAGTGCTGGCCAAGATTTTACGAGAGAGAGAGAGAGAGCGAGCGAGCGAGCGAGCAAGAGCGAGAGAGAGCAAGAGAGAGAGAGAGAGAGCAAGAGAGAGAGAGAGAGAGAGAGATAGAG
>JAOUQX010000035.1:10059795-10070538 GCA_028566295.1 Liobagrus marginatus
GGTGGGGGTAAGGGGTGGGAGCCGAGTGGATCGTATAGGTTCTCAGAGCAACACAGATGGGAATGTAGGGAGCCTCAGCCTGGAGCAAAGTGCTGAGCTTTATTTGTGCAATATTAGAAAAAATAACCTGCGTGCGGTGATTGACGGCTGAGATTCACTCTCGCAGATGGTCAGCTTCGAAGTCATGGGGGAACGCTATTAAAGAAAAACAAATGAAGAGAGGACCTTTGTACCTCTATCCCAGGATGACTGGGAGATCCAGGAAAGCAACGCAAGGCAGATGAGGGCATTGAACAAGCGAGCTGTGCACATACAGTGGGCACACGGATATAAAAAAGGAGCCAGTATCCAGGATATTAAAAACTCTATTTATTAAAAAACCTATTAAATAACAATCCGCATATCATATACTGCGTAGTATATCAAGGCATACTATTTAATTCACACCACATGAAAGATCAATACAAGAGAGTCAATGAAAGAGCCCAAGCCATTATTTCGTCTTAAGCTCACGACAGTGCAGAGAGAAGTAAACTCTGTATACAACAATATAAGCATGTGTGTAGTAGTATGTAGTATGTATAGATTCATATACAGTATATAGATATAGCTATGCTCTAGCACAGTGAAGACTTGAGCAGGTCGTATTGCTTTATAAGGTACAGGTTCACACCTATAGGTTGACCGGTGCACTCTGGGTAAACGAAAACAGAGTTTGACTGTTCGTTATCGACTAAATACTTCACGCAATATAATGAGAATATTGGCAGAAAGGTACAACTATTACAGACATGCAATAACATGAACCTAAACAGTGCTGTATACAATTAGAAAACAGCTCTGACTAAACCACAATGTGGGTTGGGTTTAATCTAGATGTGTGCACACATTGATTTTTGTTTCAACCCTGTTTGTGAATAAACACGTAGACAGTAAAACCTTCGGTTATTGCTTCCAAGCACAAAAACTATGCTGTGACTGCGAGTCAAGTGGTACAGAATGAGTTAAGCAATTTAATTTAGCAAAGTTCAACCGTAATCATTTACATTTAGCCCGAATGGTTAAGGCTCTTGGTTACTGATCAGCAGCTCAGCGTTCAAACCCCACTACTGTTGGGCCCGTGAGCATGGCCCTTAGCACTCTGCGGTCCAGGGGCGCCATGTCATGGCTAAGCCTGCGTTTGGACTTCCTAGGCTGGGGGTATGTAAAGAAAGGAATTTCATCGCGCAATAATGTATATATGACAAATAAGGACTTTCTAATGAAGCACAAACAAGAATAAATGTACCACTTCGAAGTGTAAACTAAATATAAAATGTCTGAAAAAAAAGGTCAGTTTATTAGAATAAACACAATCGGTGCGCTGTCAGGACATTTTGGAAAAGCTTTCACCGAGTTTGTTCAACTTGCCAACTTTTTGTGCGTCTTGCAGTATGCAAGCTAAACTAGCACTTTTCGTTGTTCGCAAAGGAGATGGCTATCAGTGTGTGAGGTAAACAATCAATTTCAAAATCCAGCTTTCTAAAAGATTTAAATGGCTTTAAAAACAAAACCTGTAGTGGGCATGTAGCTACAGTGAGTAGCAACAACAACAACAAAAAAAACAACACGATTCAAATGCCTACACGTACAATATTGCGGGATGTACAATAAGCACAGCATAATTACAATTCGCTTCCTCTAAAAGCGACTGTAGCAAACAATCTCGGACCACAATCCATTTTATTATTGCATGAAATATAGTTGCGACCTGCTCTGACCCAAACCTACTGTTTCAAGTGTTCCAAGTGTAAGTCTGCATTTACACGTTAGCCACACAGCGACAAAGCTACTGGGGATCATTTACTCTCAATCAGAGCTGCCGGACCTCCGGTGACACGGGTGCAAGCGAGTTTTAGTGACCAGACATGGGCGGTGACAAAATTAAGAAATGGTGACCAAGTTGGTGCAGCAACTATTGATGTGAGTGAAAAGCGTGGAGCGATGTGATCCATTGCAAAGAGCATATAATGCTTCTCTCCTTCAGCCAGTACAGGATGAATGCATACAGTATGCACTGATTAATTTCGCAACATTCAATGGCAAGAACACAGACGTGCTGTAAACTCAAATGCAGTTGGTCTCGCTTACTGATAAACATTACCATGGCAACCAGCAGCGTGCCAACTAGAGACTTCATATTACAGCAGGCGGAAAAATCACTGCAGGTGTGAACCAAGCTTTACCATTTTTAGTCAAGCTTTCTGGAGATATTCATGTCAATATATTTCGAACATAAGGAGGGAGGCATGTATGCTCAGTTTAAAGTTGCACTGTACATTTTTTGGACAATATTCACATGAACATTTATTCAAACATAAGGCAACTGTAGCATACAAAAATAAGATCATCCTCCTATGCTGAAGTGCTTCCAAACCTGGCCGACTGTATTGACTGGAGTTTCTTGCAATAATTGTAAGACATTAAACAAGTAGAGAATTTTTTTAAGCCCCAAAATCCCCAAAACGCACAAATCAAATTTTACACCGGAAAATATTCGACCCTGAAGGGCGACATACGAATCGAGGCAACAGAAACTAGCACGAGAATAATTTGGAGATCAAATTTTAACGGCTAAAGTTTTTTTTTGTTTTTTTTTTAAACTGTCATTTAAATTCCCACAGTAGTTAAAACTACAGTCAAATCCATAACTATTGGCATCCCTGATGTAGAAATCTTTGTGACTGTATTTATGAAAGATCTTTTGATGGCCAGCTATGAATCTCCTGTAATTCCTGATGCCGTCGATCTTCACGCTCAGCTACAAAACACACAATCAAATGCCTCATCAGCACAATTTGGTTAATGGGTATGGGTATATTTACGCAACCTTTCCTTAATGGTACATAAACATCATAACCATCATTTTTCAAATTAAATACCAGACTTGTAAACAGTTCTAATGTATCTTTTGTATTCAAAATTCATCCAATATGTTTTCTCCCGAGAAACAAAAATTAGGGTTAGCGTGAAAATGCCTTTAGCTAATAAAAATAGCAAGTACTTCCTATAGTAGTTCACACGGAAAGCGTTTGTGCATTCCTTGTGAATGATGTTTATTTTCTACAGTATTGTTCGCCCATTATCTTGAAGGAATGGCCAATAAATCTGGAGTTGATTGCATCTGTTTTGACCAAATTGTGAAGTGTAAAGTTTTCTATCCCAGCGTTCCCTTAATAAACCCATTAGAGACATCTTGGCAGAATAGAATAAAAACAAAGACTCAAGGAGGCACTTCACATAAGCCAAATAAAAAAAAAAAATACACATTCTATTTTGTAAAACCTTAGGTGTGGAGTGCTTATACAGTATATCAGTTGTAGATTTATAATAGTATTAATTTTAAAAATGTGCATTTGGTCTAACTTTGGTCACAGGTTTTATATATATATACAAAAAAACAAAAAATTTAATATGAGGTGAATATTCTTTAAAAACAATTAGGATAACTGCTTCCCATACCGTCCATGTACAACTTTCATACAATTTGCCAAAATATACAGAAAAAGTACCTAAATTCTCTGCCATATTCCAAAAGGCACAAATCATGTGATAAACTAATTCTGAGGCAAAACTGTGAGCGGAAAGCATCGTTTTGCTTCCACCTGATTAATATACAAGTTGAGGATTCAGTGTTGTGGTGCAGGAGTTAGCATTGAGGCTGTCTCCAGCACTTGCCAGAGGTCATGGCTCACCTCTAGAGCCATCAGCCACCCACCCCAATAAGCCCCAGATAAAAACCTCTCTCAGACTAAGCTGCACCCTGCCAATCACCGAGTGTTACCCTGGAAACAACAAACCCTTGAATTTTTTTTACCCTGATGTTCCCTAACATCGGAAATATGCACATTTGAATCAGTATAATAAACAATTTTTAAAAACCCTCCAAAATCAAAATGCAACTCTACCAACAAAGTAAGACTTGACCGTGGAATAAGTGAAATCATAGCAAACTGTGGTCAAGCAAAACCTGAAGACGACTGCAGTTTTTGTACCTCGGCGTTTTAGGCCACAGTGAAGCGGCTGAGTGAGGAGGAGAAAGGAGATTTAGCGGAAAGGCTCACATCCTTAACCCCACTCTCTGCTTTGCTACACATGCAAGTGGGAGGAGGAATTCGAATTCAGTGGCCGTCTGCTTCGGAACGGCAGGAACCACAGGAGCTTCCAGCGTGTGCCAAACACCTCAGCCAACGACTGCTGCCACGATCGATGAGCGCCGCTGTGAGCCAGGCAGAAATGCACATCATTACAGAAGAATACATGAAACTAGAATATCTTCTAAAATAGGTTTGCAATAAGACACAAGAGCTGATGACCATTTTTCTCTTGTGAAATGCCTGCGATGATGTGCTTGCTTTCTTTATTTGCTTACAATTAAGTGAAAAACACGATCACTTACATCCCTTCTGAGGAGTGAGACATTTTCTCTATAGTGGTTGTGTCCTGAAACAAAAAAGGAAACAAATGCATATCAATGCCAAACAACTGATCTCGAGCTGATATTGTGACGGAGTTACAGAACTTTTTAGGACCAGTGAAAGTTTACGTAGCAGACCTCTGTTGCGTCTTTCCCACGCTAAGAATGATGAAAGCGGGCACAAAGACAAAAGCGAGACAGTGAAGCTGTCAGCAATGAGAAGCCCCTGGTGCCCTCTTCACCTTGCCAAGTTGGCAGGGCCAAGAGGGGCATCTGCATGTGGACAATACGCCGCATGCGTCAGCCTACTAAACTCACCCCCTGCACACCAGGTGAGGGGGCGAGACGACCCGAATAACGGACAAAAAAAAAAAAAGAGACACTGCAGTTGATTATGTAAATGAGGTGTGCCTAGCTCTACCATTGAGGGACCTATTTATGGAGGGGTGAAGTGTGACTGATATCTGATCCAGAAAAACAAATTCATGTGTATTAAAAAAAAAAAAAAAAGAGCCTTTAAATTTGGTACAAACGTTGTGATGCATACAGACCTTGGGACAACGCGTTAGCGCATGAAAATGCGGTCCAATTCGGAGCTCTTTATGGACAACTGAAAAGCTCATTCCAGGAATCTGGTCAAAAGTGTAATCACCAAACACCAGCAATTGGCATATCCTCCGGCCAATGTTGGGGTCAGAGAGAGGAACGTAGTTGGGGTTGGCGTGTGACTATGTTCATGAGGAGTTCAATGTTCTAGTTTTGCCTCCATAAGGAAAACACTGACTAGTTTCTAGTATCTGGATATCCAAAGACATGGAAAAACTATTGTAATGTGTTAATGTGATAACAGTGCTAAACATGTACTTCGCATAGAGGCCTGGCTTGCATCTCATCAGGTTTCGTTCATTACAGATACGTAATGTCCTGTGAGGTATGTAATAAAGATAGTTGAAGGTATGGCATTGGGAAAGCAGGACCTGTGCCTGTAAGCCCCATATGAATGAACTTCGAGTGTTCTGCAATTGGAAGCAAGCAACGCTTTAGACACAGCTCTCTTGCTGCTTAATTGTCCGGATCCTTTTCAATTACAGCAGCAAAAGCCCATTTTGAAAAAGATACCTGGCATAACTGTTATGAAAATTCACTAACCCCAAAATTTGTGAATCTCCAAGTCTTGAAGTTTACCTCTGTACAACAGAGTCATTAGGTAAAATACTCAAGAGTTGATTCAGTGTTAACACTGGGAGTCAATCTGTGACATGCGAGCATGTCACAAGACTGAGTTCAAAAATCATCAGACAGTGGCGTAGTATTTATTCAGTTCAAGAACAAAAGAGAGGACTGGGTGTATGCGTGTGTGCTCAGAGATAGCCAGTTGTTGTTTTTTCAGGCGTTGCACACCTAGATACGGTTAGAAGAATGTGCTGACTGAAAACTCACGAGACACAGGACAACAGGATGTCTTCAAAAAGGCAGATATAGCTGACGCAGTAAAACAGGATCAATATACTATGAAGTTATATTGAGTAAAAGACTTACATCAAGCTATAATCCTTTTGTTGCATCAATAATATCATGATTTCCTTCACATAACTCAAGCCAATTCATTTATAAAGTGGATCTAAGCAGGTTTGTTTCCAATAATTTCAAGTTGTTTACATTTTTGAAAACGATATTTATCTCAGTACTCGTGTCTTTGCGATAGCACTGTGGTTAGCACTGAGACATACCACCATACATGCATGCAAAACAAGACAGGAATGACTAACAAAATAATCTTAGTTAAATATAACTGTCGTAACGTCATCTCAATGTATAAAGGCATTAGTGTTCGTCAAGATCCGTGGCAAACTGAACAGAGAGAAACATTTCCAGCAACAGCTGGTCAGACTCCAGTTTAAATTGGACATGACTTAGTAATGCAAACCTAACTAAGGCTAGATAAAGTGCGCTCTTTGTCGAAGAACATGGTCTTTTCTTCGGAATTTAACCAGGTCACACCCTAATCCTCTTTTCTCGCATGAAGCTGTCAATCAAAGGATCAAAGTCAAAAGTGATTAGCATTCTGCACCATTGCAGTTCTCAATCCTTGTTTAACCAACAGGAAAGAGAGCCCAGATTTGATGCATGCTTTCCAAAGCTCTTCTTCTCAGCCAACTTCGTCATTCTGTGGCCGAGAATCTGCACACTGACAGCCAGAGTCATTAGGATGTGTGTAGGTCTGGCAACTGCAGACCCTCTTGCCGTTGAATGTGTGTGTGTGTGTGTGTGTGTGTGTGTGTGTGTGTGTGTGTGTGTGTGTGGGCGCGTGCACGCACGGTGCCTTGCAATAGACTCCCATTCAGGGTGTCCTGCCTCATGCACAGGGCTTCCAGTTCCCAAAATCACCTAAAATGAATGTCAATCGTTACTGTGTCACAGACAGTAAGTGTGTATACAGTAAAAAAAAATGTGTTAAAAAAAAAGTGTAAATGGGAAAAGAGAAAGTTGACTCACAGAAATGATTCCTATGATCTGCGAGTAGAAGAGACTGCTCATTCCTCCAAACATAATCAATCCCATGAAGCAAGACACGCGCAAGAGCGCCAACTCATGATGAGCCGTAAATAACTCCTGAAAAAGTACAAAAACATATCAGAGCCATCAAAATATCACACGCATGCACCCATCCCTAATTCCCGTTCCAACGTGTCAATTCCCACACACAGACTTAAACCAAAATGGCATTTCCACACAGCTCAATAGGAGCGGATGTTGTTCCCAACAGTGATTCAATGCTTTATTTGTATTTGTCTGGCTTGAGCCTCTCTGTGCCTGTATCAGTCCAAACACGCATCCAAATTCAGCATCTTCCACACGCTACGAAAAAAAGTCGAGCTTTCCCAGAGATAGCGCCGCTATCTCCCCTGCACAGGCCCTTCTGTGTGCATACACTCCGCCTTACACTTCTCAGCTGGGTTCATTTACCTACACACATTGTGGCAAAACAAAAACAGGAAATGAGATACAGGCCAGCAATTGCTGCCAAGGAGATGGTTCGGTTGTTTCAGCTGTCATTGTGTATGCGTTGATTAATCTGGGTGAGAACAAGTGGAAATTCATCGAATTAAGTGCTTACGAAGAGTAACCGTTGACTAGGAGTGGCAGTAGCTTGTTCCCCTTACTGATGCATAGCTTTTTTTAAAAGCTGTAAATGATACATACATTCGATTTTTAGAGGACAACCAAAATTGCTTTACTGAAGAAATGCTCAAAGTGAGAACTTTTTCTACGCTATCCAGAAGGAATTGCAACATTATGCTAATAAAGTATGTTTGTGTCTTATTACAGTATGTGCTGTATGTCTATAACCGATCATCCAAAATGTTTAACTACAGATTTGAGCATCTTGGAGCTCATCTTTATGCCCTTTATGCATAAAGGGTTTTCCTGTTTTGGTGGCCGTCATATAATAATAATAATAACAACAACAACAACAACAACTAGAAACCTCAAAGTTGGTATGGTATCATATTGTGTTCGTGCCAAATTTCATAATTTTTTGCTTACAAGAAACTGTACTTTACATTGGAACACAGAACAGAGGAAAAATGAATATTACATTACTCCGACAACGAATACATATGGGTCTCGCCCCTACGGGGCGGCTCGACCCATAATGATGATAATAATAATAATAATAACAAATATAGCTGCAAGCAGCAATTATCAGGGTCAAGCCCAATTTCTAGTCTTTGTAGTAATAACGGATTTAGATAGAACACCCATAACTAAGAGTTAATTTGGTTAGCGAGCAGGTGTCAATAAAAGTGAAACTAGACGTGAAACTAAACGACGGCGAATAGACGGCTTTATCCGAAATCCTGTATTAGTGTACTACATAGGCTGCCTAAGTTTCAGGTGGAGTATACTTGGCATATCCTTTGTAGTGCACTTGGACAAGTAATCAAGTACTATTTGAGATTGATCCAGCACAACACTGGTGCATAAACAGTTATACGCAATTAATTAATACTTTCAGAAGTAATGAAGGTAAGAGCATTTATTTCTGCGCGTTTATAAAATAACTATTAGCATGTGACATATGCGCAAAAAGCTTAATCCATAACTTAAATACACGTGAAATACACGTTATAACTAAACGCAATAACTTGTTAATTTGAGCCTACCGTCTTCCTGGTTATTTGTTGACGTTTATAGCGTGTTGTACACCAAATGCATACTTTGTTTATACACTGAGCCGCTGCTGTGTTTACCTTTAGCGCGCTGAAATAAGTTGCCGTGGTGAAGCTGCGACGGCATAGTGGAGTTTAATAGTGACGTGGTTTTATTTCAATATTTCAAATTTTTTATATTAAATAATGTTTGACTTGTTGGTCCTAGAAACTTCAAAGTTGGTATGGTATTACTATCGCCCCTACGGGGCTTGACCCCTAATAATAACAACAACATAATATAACTGTACTGCAAAATATATAAATGTACTAACCACTGAAACCAGGAATACGAAGGAATAAGACCTGCTATTTTGTAGATGCTCTGACGCTTGTCAAAGTTACTCAGATTCTTAGGCTAATTTTTCTGCTTATAAAGATATAAACCTTAAAAATGTTCCCTTGCTGCCAAAGACATCATGTTATATTATGAGTTAATCAATGTTATTCTCTTCACCTGTCAGTGATTTTAATGTTAAGTCTGATCAGTGTTATCACCTTGACAGTGTGCAGATCAGCCTACAGCTAAAAGCTAAAAAGCAGGCAGACCTTAAACACTTTGTAAACCGAAAGGAAATGTGATCCTTTCAACAAGGCATGCTATTGTAGCCTGCTCGTACCTTGTCCACCGAGACTAGAGGCTGAAAGTAGTAGTATTGGCAGAAGTCCAACACGAGAGTGTAGAGACTTAGGACCTGAGTGTAGAAACCAAGCTGAAGAAAGAGCCAGTGGTTATCTTCACCAACGCAGTTATTAATCCTGCAAAGACACAGACAGGTGCAAAGTGTTACATATTATCATCATACACTAAACACGCATAAGCATTTAGTGGAAACTAAAAAAAAAAACTTTATGGATTGAATTGAATGGAGCTCTGGATAGAGAAGCTAAGTAAAAGCTTAATTCAAATAGCTGTAAAAAGATACGGGCAATTTTTTTTCTGCCCTTCCTCTCTCTGGGCCATTACAGGCGATGACAGCAAGTCACGAATTGCTGAATCCAGACAGGCTGAGGCCTTCTTCAATCATACTGTACCACTCCGCTCTGGGCTAGCAGTCACAAGCTCCCCTGGTCATCTGATATCTCCTTCCCTTCATTTTACCTTTCTATAGAAGCCTTATTAACTTTACACACACACGTGCACACACACACACACACACACAGTTTACCAGGAACCTGTATAAAGGCTGAGGTCTTTCAAGGTAACACATTCAGTCTGGGACATAGCTTTACTATGATGTGTACTTAATTCAATCCCGTTACTGATTTATTGTTCTAGTGAAGGCTGTATTGTAATAATAATTAGGCAGAAAATTGTACATGATATTTTCAGCAATGAATGTGGTGGTTATTTTGGAGAATGTGCTTCAAATTTTCTCTGTTTAACATAGATTCTGTTCTTAGCGCTGACCCTAACCCAGTCCATCCCGTCTCAGCTTTATTCGCCTCAGTGCTACAGGAAGGTTGTTCGCTTAATAGTTAAAACAACTGCATTAACCTTTACGGAATTTGGCAGTTGCCCTCATCCAGTACATTTATCTCATTTATCCAACTGGGCAGTTGAGGGTTAAGGGCCTCCTTAAGGGGCCAGGCAGTGGCAGCCTGATTGTGTGTCAATTGAACCCAGGGTCTCCCGATCAGACACAATCAACACATTAAACATTGAGCTACCACTCCCCCCTACAAGGTTTCTTTAAATGTTAACAAAATGTTAAAGTGCAAGTTAATTTTCGATTTGCATTTAAAATATTAAATCTAATGGAAACATTCATAAGGCTAGGGGTCAAACATAAATAAACATTTACTCTTAAGAAAAGCCATAAATCTCTCATTCATGCATGTACAGTGGTACCCCGCTTAACGACCGGCTCGGACATTGGACTTTTGGCTTAGCGAACAATTTTTTGACCGAAATTTGCGCCCACTGAACGACCAAATGCGCGCTTATCGACCTTTTTTTACCCCAATGCATGTGAGCGAGGGAAAGGATCTTCCCAGAGAGCATCTATCATAAATTAAACTTCAGTTTGTGAACAATATAGTGTTATTTAGCGGTCAAAATAACAATTTAGT
>JAOUQX010000035.1:10070638-10095958 GCA_028566295.1 Liobagrus marginatus
GACTCGCTGAACTGTATCATTCGCTAGTTTCTCAATGAAACTCGTGACTACTTCCGTAAATAAGCTGACGTCACCATTGGAGCTCTGCCAGAACATGTCCCAGTCTACGTCATCCAGTGGGTCTCGGAGCGCGGCCTCTGATTGGTCTGTACAGCGCGCACACTCTCTGGAGAGTGGGAGTTGTCGTTTCAGTTTTGTTTTGTAGTTCGGGGTCAGAAAAATTGATTCGTGGTCAGATTTACCGAACGCAGGACGTGATTGCGCCACGTAGCAACCTTTCAGCTGTGTGTAGCAGTGGTCCAGTGTTCTTTCACCTCTGGTGGGACACGTGATGTTGATAAAAGTTCGGTACAGCGCATTTGAGATTGGCGCTGTTAAAGTCTCCCGCCACAATAAGAAGTGCGTCCTTATGAAGGGATTGATATGAACTTATCTCGTCGTGGGGGGCTTTTAATGCGCTGTCCGTGTTCGCCTGTGGTGGTATATACGCTGCACTGATTATAGCCGAACTGAATTCCCGAGGGAGGTAGAAAGGGCGACATTTTAAAGTTAGTAGCTCCAGGTTCGGTGAGCAAGAGCCTGAGAGAGTTACAGTGCTATCTTTACTGCACCAGTTGTTATTAATCATCAGACACAAGCCACCGCCTTAGTGACCAACCACCATGATGTCATAGAAAATCGATTGAAGGATGGTAAAGAGGAGTCAAAAGCCATACACAGACAATTCCACTAGCATGATTTTAATGTGCTCACTACAGGGTACACATAAAATCAAGTTTAAATTTGGGCATAAATCTGAAGAGAGATGAAAGGAAGATGCTTCAATATGATGTGGAAATGAAGAAAAGCACTATAAAAGGTTGCGTGGCCGCATGTGGAACTGACACACTTCCCTTTATTGATAAGGTAATAACCAACTGCAGCAGATGGATGAACTATAAAGTGTGCTTAAATATTATAGCAGCCTGACATCGTAAGAGTGAATGACTTAACAAAAAAGATGTAATGCTGAACCAACTAGCAAACTGTTACAGAATTAACCCTAACTCAAAAAGACAAACTTAAGATGATGTTATTCAGGATCACTTCAGTCCCATATTGTCATATTGAAAGGTCAAGGCCTCCTTTGTGCTGTACAATAAAGACAAATGGGTTTGAGTTTTAAAAAAATATGAATATGAGACAACAGATCACAATTTCTTTAGTCTGCTGATTTTACAGTGTGTTAAACAACTAAGAACAGATTTAGGTAGCCTTTCTTTGAACCTATCCATCTTTCATGGCAAAAATATTACAATATGTGGCTGACTGGTGTTTCATGTTGCCCGGATTAGAATGTCAGACTTATTGCTTAAACCTTTAACAGCTCTGAATATCCTCAATTTTTAGCCATGAAGGCTGAATTCATTGCTAAAAAAGTATAAGCCATCATGGAGAACAGATTGCTGCAGTCAGGGCAAAAAAGCTAAAACTGAAAAATGAGAGAAAATCAATCAGCAACTGAAATTCTATCGATGCATCTTCATATTATTGTTCATCGTTTGCACTTGAACCCAAATGTCTTTAAGAATGTACAGGTAAAAAATAATCTCCTTGCCAATCCAGTATTATACAGGCGGCATCTGTATGCACAAGCAGAGTTATAAATGAGTGAATGAATAAATAAACAAAAACCCACAAATCATATTTGCCGTTTCCATTCCAATCTTTTTTCCATAGATCAATTAGTTCCAGATAGGCATGTCATATTACAGATATTAACATCTAAATGTAAGCTATATTAGTCAATGCAACTTACAGACGACTAGAGCTCCAGGTATATGTCCTTCAGCATAGTGAGGCAGTAGCACCAGCTTGGGAATGAAGATGGTGTTGTAGAGCCAGATGAACAGGACAGCACTGATGCAGAACCAGCCCATGGGGTCCACCACGAAGTGAAGCCGAAGCTTCATCTTCTCCGGCTCCGACTCCGGCTGCCTGACAGCGGCTTGATTTCAGTTCAATGGTATGTATACTACAATTTAAATGGAACTCAACTATTGATTCATGCTAAAGCTCGATATAGAAAATGCATCAGCTAACGACAAAATAACCTTTATCAGCGTCCTAATGGTAGCTTTCAAATAGTAAAAAAAAAAAAAAAGTGGTCACTAAAGACTAGCAGAGTAATAAACAGAAGCTGAGGGTCATTTCAAGTTCAAGTCTATTTACTTCTACATAAATAAATGTAACTGTCTGAATTACATTGGAATATAGGCTTTAACTGTAGTATCAATAGAAAAAAAGAAACCCAGAATACAAAGATGGAAACCAGAGCTGCTTAAAGGATAAATGCTACACAGATTTTTCTTATCATCAATCATTCATACACACACACACACACACACACACACACACACACACACACACACACCTGACAGTTAAGATTGGGCCACATGGTGTCCACGTCAGCCTCAATATGAGGTGAGTAATAAATTGTAGGTTGACGTAAATGATTAGCCTCTAAAATACCTTTTCGTGTGTGTTAACGATAAGAGAGAATCAGCAAGTCACCTGTCCCAGCCATAGACAACTAAAAAAGAAAGCACATTAAACATACATACAATATATTTATCAAGCATTTCATTTCAACATATGTACTTAGACTTACGTCAGGAATAGGTTTCCACTGACGCAATAATAAGATTAACATTCAATAATGTTTGTAGGCTTTGTTTCTAATTCTAGTCACCCGCCAGAAGAGCTCGCGCCAGCTAGTGTAAATGGAAGCGATGATTTGTTTTGCAACCGGTTACTTTCTCCTCCTCGCTGTCGCCACGCCTAACATGGCAACATATCATACCAGATATTTTCGGTAAAAAGATGACAATGAGCTCGCTCCCTTTCCATTTTAGCCACACTTCCGGTTGCAGGTTCACCACGGGGCTCATCGACGCTAGCTGTGCGTGCTGTTTATATGAGCTAATACTCTGTACATCATTCGAAATTAAATCTAATAAATCACCTACATAAAACAGAAGAAAGATCTTCTAGCAACGAGACACAAATTTAGCACAGACTTGCTAACTGCAGCGATGGAAGTCGTAGTAATATATACAAATAGTAAACTAGAAAAATGAAAACGTAGTACTTACCGGTTGGCAGGTTCTTGCTAGAATACCACAGAAAAGCAGTGTTTAGACCGTTTCCTAGATTGTGATTCTACGGTGGCCGCAAATTGTGTAAAGGCGAAGCTGGAAAGTAAACCGGGCCGTTCAGTTTTGATCCATTTAATTCCGCCGCATTTCAGTTCAAAAATTATTAACAGGAAAGGAAATTTGATTGTAAAGGGTGAAAATAGGTATGTTTTGGAATATCGGAAATAAATTTTTCCTACTATTTACTTCACTTTAAGCTGACCATAGATCATTTAAATATTTTCATTGCATGACGTACCCCTAAATTATAAAGTCCAGCATACTCAAACAGAAGTAATAAAAAAGTTTTTAAAAAAGATAAGATGAATTTTTTTTGTTCTGGTTTTACGATCTCACCCAGTTCTGCGCAGTGACACTAGCTTGATCAAATCATGATCTGAACTAAAATAAAGTTTTACTACAACACTGAATAAAGTCACCTTTCTAAAGTCACATGTTAATGGTTGCGTCTTTTCCTCATGGCTTAGTGAATTAGCATTGGTTCATTGTATCTGACGCTGTTTTTATATACAAAACACTTGGACAGTTTCCACTATGGGAGTGTGCCAGGCTGCGGTCAGTGTATTTTCCCATGAACACTGCAAGACTTGCTGTGACTATCTCTGGTGTCATTGTCAGAACATTTAGCCTATAGGTTTAGACTGTTGGCCTTTTTTTAAATTGATCATCTGAGCATTTAAAAGATCATTTTCTTTTTTTCTGCTGTGTGTCCAGTAAACGTAAACAGACCATACATTGGGCAGCCACTTTTGTGGTCACCTTTAATCAGTGAAAATGTACTATATCTTGTGGTTAGCATTAAATATCAAACAATATTTGATTTACACATATATTTACCTCTATAAGCCTTTTTCATGATCAGATATTGCTTTTAAAGGGGTAATCTCTAGTTAGAATTTTTTGTCTCACGGTTGATGGTTCGATACCCATTTCCACCCTGTGTGTGCAGAGCTTACATGCTCTGCAATTTTAATGTTTACTTTGCAAAGCCACTTAAAATATTATACTATCTATTTAGTTAAAAAAATAAAAAAGGCACTTTAATACTGTTTCATAATGTAATCTAATGTTCCACTGTTCAATGCTGCTACTGTTTACACTAGCCACTTTACTGTGCTAAATAATGCTGCTAGTTTAACTTAAATGCTGCTATCATTATTTAGTACACCGCCATATATTGCACAACCATCAGCGTTATGTTCTATGTTCTGTACTGTGGCGTATTGTATTGAACTGTTTGTTCTGCACTGTGTGCACTTGTTGCACTTTGTGTTGTACGTAGCTCTTTGTTGTTCTGTGTTGTGTTATATGACTCTTTGTTGTTCTGTTTTGTGTTATATGACTCTTTGTTGTTCTGTTTTTGGCGTGACTGTGTTATGTGTAGCATCATGGTCCTGGAGAAACGTTTTTCGTTCCTGTGTATTGCTTACAACTGTATATGGTGTAACGACAATAAAGCTTCTTGAACTTGAACTTCCCGTGCGTTAAAGGCTTTCCTCCATCAGTCCATAGACATGCGTGGTAGGCTGATTAGCATCTCTAAATTGTCAGTAGTGTGTGAATTGGTGCGCGAGTGTGTGCATGACAATAATCCAGCATGTCGTCTACCTTGTGCCCTGAGTCTCTGGGGACAGGCTCCAGGTTCTCATTGACCCTGTGTAGGAAAGATCCTGTGTACAGAAAATTGATAGATGGAATGTCCCTGGTTGGTGTACGCAAGTAAAATGCTTTAATGAACGTAAATTAATTATTAATTCATTCATTTTGTACCACTTATCCTATTCAGGGTCACAGGGGCACTGGAGTCTATCCCAGCTAACTTAGGGCGTGAGGCGGGGTACACCCTGGACAATCGGCAGTTAATCACAGGGCTAACACTTAGAGACAGGCCGCCAGATTCACTTCTATGGACAATTTAGAGTAGCCAATTCATCTATGCCCAATCACATGTTTGTAGGCGGGAGGGAACCGGAGTACCCGGGGAAAATGCATGCAATCATGGGGAGAACATACAAACTCCACTCAGAAAGACCCACAGCAGGAATTGAACCCATGACCTTCTTGCTGTGCAAGTATGAGTGCTAACCACTGTACCACCATGCCACCCTAAAATAAATAAAATAAATAAATTGAATTAATCTCTTAGTTCATCTGATTTCACATTGCAATTTAATGCAATATAAATGTATGTGTTTTTTCTATATGGACTAGATGTGTGTATAGGGAATGTCGGTGTCAATAAAAAGGACCTCAGAACATAACTCCAGTGAAATATATGTAATGTGGGCGAAACATGCAGGCTCCATGATGTACTGAAAATGATTTGAGTTATAATACACTGTATTTGGTATGGGTGTAGGTCTTTTCATAATGTCTGTTTTCTTTGAAGTTTTCCGGTTTCCTCCTACCTAACAAACACGTGTCAGTGGTAGACTGGCTGCTCTACATTGCCTTTCAGCCTGCTAGACTTTTATTTTGAAAGGCAGCCCTTCTCGGTGTTTTTCGTGTCCTATGTCTGTCTGACTTCACGCTATTTAATCTAAATAGATGAGCACTGTTTTGTTGGTCATGGCTTTTTATCCAAGAACAAGGCATTAGTGGCACTAAGGAAACTTTTATCAGGGCCTCAGTCTTTGTGCGCAGCGTCTCAGACACGCTCTTGTGGGTTTGTGTAGTTGGTGAAGGCTCCGGACAAGACGATGCAGACACGTCGCCCTTCGTCGGCGCTGGCTGTTAGCGGCGAGGTGTCGCTTTCTTTCCAGGACGAACTCGCTGCTACCATCCACCGAGCATTCGAGGTGGCGGTGGAAATCGCTGTGGTGGAGGTCAGTAAGTTAGTGAGTCAGGCTCTGGGCGATGTGCGCGACCAGATGCAGGAGACACTGAGGGAGAACACGTTCCTCAAGACGCGGCTGCAGTCCGCCGAGCTCGAGCTGGACACCGCGAGGAAAGGCAGAAAGAGCACGAGCCCGTCTGCAGCCGATGTTGATATTCAGCAGCAAAACGATTTGTGTCAGCGACACGAAAGCCAAACAAAGTGTGAGAGCCAGTCCACGGGGAAAGCGGATAACAGCCCAACAGGTCAGGAGGATGAGAAGACGTGTATATATGCTAATGGCTCCGAGCGACCGGACGAGTCTTTCTGTGAAATCCGTGAGGATGGAAGTGTTCGGTCACGTGACTTGGGCTCGACATCCATATCAGTTCATTGTCGTGATCTGAAGTCAGGTAATCAATCAATCAATCAATAGGAACCATGGGCGTGACCTCATGGGTACCACCGAATGTTAGATACAGCACTTTCACCACCTTGCTACTCAAATTTGTACAAACTCAGACTTCTAAATGAATAATATCTTCTTCATGTTGAGTTAAACTACCATTAATAGTGATGTAGGGGTTGTAGGCTAAATTCCTCATGTGTTATGAACTATTGAGCAGTTTTAACTTTTTATTAGAAATATATTACAAGTAATATGCAGTCATATATTTTGCGCCAAATGAAAAATTTCTTGCCTATGTCTTTCCCATACACTAGCATGTGCGGTAAGCATATAGAAGTAACAGCAGATTTTCAGTTTGCTCTGCAAAAAAAAAAAAAATCATGTGTGACTGTTCTGTCAGAGTATTGACGCTTGCGTTCTTACACTATATGTCCTGCACAGAGCTTTGAGCCCCAGGCCTCCTTACCTGACTTTAGTGCTTGATTTCACTAAAAGTATTGTGGCTGATTTTAGAAAATTCCCTCAGCTGTCGATGTGGTGGTGTGGTTGGTAGGGCACATCAACATGTACAGCACGTTGTTGCGCTACGGGCAACCCAGGTTCGGTTCCAACTCGTGGTCTTTTCCTGATCCCTTCCCCATTCTCTCTCCCGTCTCCCTTCTGTCCCATCAATAAAGGCAAAAAATGGCTAAAAGTAATAGTATTAAAAAAATTTCCCTGAGCCACACTCAACAATCTAGTGTCAAACCTTTCCATAAGTGTGGGGGTTATTATAGGACCAAGAATGAGACTTAATCTGGAATAGGATGTTCAAAAAACACATGAACGTGATGATCAGGTGTAGCGTGCAATTAGTTGATCTAGTCTATCATCATGTTGCATTTACAGGTCCACCACATGAGACTCTTATTCCAGAGAATCAACAGCTGGCACAGCACAGCCAAGATATTCACAATCACCAGAATTCCCCATCTATCGAGCAGCCAGTCTGCAAAAAAGAGGAGGACCTGGAACCACAGCTAGGTGATGCTTCTGGTGAAGATGGCGGGGATGATGAGAATCATCTGGATGAAGAAGAAGATGATGATGAAGATGATGATTATGATGACGAAGATGATATCAAGCCAAGCTGCAGCTTTAACTCGGAGCATAATGATGAGTTTGAGCCTGACAGACTTTCTCTGGTTCAGTCTAAACTGTTGGAGGATTGGAGGCCTGACCCAGATGTGCCACAGTGTGTTTCGAATGAGAATGCAGATGCTGGACCCAGCCGTAGTCTTGGTAAGAATTCATCATCTGGCTTTTATTAGGTTTTCTGTGCCTTTGGTTTGGTCTCATATGTTTTTTAAAGTGCTTTTATTGTATAATATGGCCAGGCAAATTCTCTATACCATTTAGAACATGAAGCAGAAACATTTCTTCTAATATTATCTCGGCGAATAACCGTGAGCCAGCGTTTTCAAAGCTAGTTTATATAAGCCGAGTTTTATATAAAACTTCCAGAGATCATCATTAACAGAAAGCCTTCTACAATTACCGCCGTTATTGCCAAACATCTGAGCAGCGTCGGCAGTTCTACTGAAAGGAGAAAAAAGAAAAACCTGTTGTTAATACACTGAGTGCATTCACACTTTTGACATAATGAGATCAGCATGATACCAGATGTGTGAAAACACCTGCATGAGACCCATCTTAGAATGGCATTGCATTTGGCTGATTGGTGTTATTGCCGAACTTGATTAGGTTTGCGGTTTAGGTTTCAGGGAAGGTAAGTTTGATAAAGACACTCTGCAAATAAAACCTTAAAAAAAGACAAATTGATTTCCTCTCTGATTTATATGATAAGACTGGTGAAAGCATTACTGATTACTGATTTACTGACATAGTAACAGTTAAATCGCTGTTTTTCCTGTTGGGTTAGGTGGAACCACGTTTTACCTTCTTTGTGACATTATGCTGTGTTCACTTATAGCTTGATTAATACTTGATGTACAGCGAATGTCCCTTTTCTTGTAGACTTGTAGCTCACCAGTGTTCCAGTTTGTACATTCCCTCAGAACACTGGACGATGTCTATTATGCTGCTCTGTTTGTGCTTTCAGGATAGTCTGCTGAGGTTATGATAAGATCCAATATATATATGATATGATTTATGTGACCCAAAATAATGTTTTCTCCTTTTTAGATGCTCGAGACATGCTATGCTCTGCACATGTTGGGGCTAATCCCGGCTTTTCAGTCTCCTTCGATGCTCTCTATCAATCGGTAGACAGAACTCACCTTGTCCATCCTGCTGCTACAATTGATCAGACAAATGTCCCTACGAGGATTCATCAGTGCAAAATCTGCGGCCATTCGTTTAGTCGGGCGAGTGATCTGCGCAGACATCATAGTCACCGGCACAGAGTGAGAGCAGCTAAAACAGAAAGCGCAGGGAGACCTGTGAAACAGCAGCTGTTTCCTCCAGGCTGTAGCCCGTATCACTGCAACGAATGCGGCCGGGACTTCAACCGCATGGAAAACCTAAAGACGCATTTGCGCATACACACTGGAGAACGGCCGTACTCTTGTTCCGTGTGCGGGGTACGGTTCCGGCACTCAGGGGCACTCACACGCCACTTCCGTATCCACACAGGTGAAAAGCCGTACGTGTGCGGGCAGTGTGGGAAACGTTTCAGGAACTGCGGCGGCCTGCGCTTCCACCAGAAATCCCACACTACAGATAGACACATGGTTTTGAATTGCGTTTGAAGAAACTGCAGAGATTGTGTAGTTCTTTAATTTAGAGCTGGCCAGTATAACCTCAAATCAGCATATCAATCACTTTACCTCAATATAGAAACAGGATTTTTCTTTGAGTTAGTTGCTTCACTAGTCACAACAAAAAGTCACTTATTTTTAAGGTAGTGCTCTCACGCCAAATATGTGCAGAAAGTATTTTGCCTGCAAAATTAATGGGCTTTTTGGGAAGAATAAAAGGGTTCATGAGCTGTTATTTTTTTTGTTTGTTTTTTATACCATTGTGTGAAGTCCAGTTATTACGTTTGTGCATTTTATTTTATTTTTTACATTAAACAACATCAAAATCAATAAGTAATAGACTATTTTCTACCCTGGTTTTGAGGCCAGCTCGAGAAACTGTTTTTTTTTACGGCTGGGCTTCAATCAATTGAAGCCTTGGAAATAAAAGCCCACTGATATGATTGGTTTAGCGACACTTATGTTATTTCCCTATGTCCTGCACGAATCGGTAACCATCTTTTAGTACGATGTCCTTCTACATATCAAAAATCAAGTCAAAGTTGATATCTCAATTCATTACCCCTTTAAAACAAGTATTTATGTTGTAGCTGTGTGACGTGTAACATGTTATGGTGTTTGTGTGAGTCTTTCCATATCGAGTGGTCGTGACATGCGTGTTAGAAATGGCAGTATTGGGAAATCATGTGAATGCGCTCATTGTTTTGTACATGTATGTGTCGCACAATTAAGGCTTAGCTAAATCCCTAACATTGCAGGATTTATTTTTTATAGGGCTGTTCATATTCGAAGCAAACGGCTGGATTTTACATCTGAATTTTGGAGAGACTTATTTCAAAAACATGCTACAGAGAACACCCTAACATACTGTTATTGAGTCAAAAGGCCAGTGTCACTACCTTCCATCCATTCCTTATGTCAGTTATATAAAACTGTATGTCGTTATACCAACAAGTAGTTAAATCGTGACGTGTTTGGAAAATGTGCATAATGAAGTAGAAAACTTGATGAAAATGAAGTTTTATCTTACAATTTTTCCGCGTGCTCCCATGTCATATTAAATCTCTTCCTCTTTACCTTTTAATTATTTTTCTATGTAAAGGTGCCTGGGTCAAGTGTTGGTGCAGACAACAATAGAATGTGCAAACACAGGGCATGGATATCAACATGAGCTTTGTTTAATAAATTCAGTAGTTCCCTCTGAGCCACCGTGTTTCTTGGCTGAGAAAATAGTTTGGGTTTTCCATAGCTGAAGGATAGACATTTATCATGAATCATCACTTCTAGCATGGTGTGTAGTCAAATTGGGGATTCTTATTGAACACCAGTATATACAGGTGCATCTAAATAAATTAGAATGTCGTGGAAAAGTTCGTTTATTTCAGTAATTAAACTCAAATTGTGGAACTCGTGTATTAAATAAATTCAATGCACACAAACTGAAGTACTTTAAGTCTTCGGTTCATTTAATTTTGATGATTTTGGCTCACGTTTAACATTCTAATTTATTGAGATGCACCTGTAGCCTATATGGACAACATAATTGGGATGCCAATCATTACATCTAATATGTGTGCTTTCATCCTATTACAGATTTATTTCAGGAAAAACGTTCCACTAGATGTCGAAGTGTGACTGTGGGGTTTCCAGTTCATCTGAAAGGTGTTCATTGAGGTTAAAATCAAGGCTCTTTCCAAGAGACTCTTCTTCTTTCCCACCGAACATAATACACCATGTCTTCATCGAGCTCAGAGGCCTTGTGCACAGGCGCGTTGTCATGCTGGAACAGTGTTTGGGTCTCTTAATTTCAGTGTAGTAATAATGTAATGCTACAACATACGCAATTTTGTGGCAACAGTTTGGGGAAGACATATTTAAGAAAATGTACTCGTAATGTGTCCATATGTTTTTGACCATGTAGTGTATATGTAACTAAACCAATTCTTGTATTTTGTAGCTCGTACGCATAGAAATTCCTCATGGTGACATTTTTCAGTGTCTTGCACTATTTCATCGGTGCTTCACATATCTTAACTAAAACAATAAGACTAAAAACGTAGGAAATGTAGAAAGGTGTTTGGTAGCATTTAAATTGGACACTGCAGACAGCAAATGCTCCTCTAACCTAATCAGTCAGCCTTAGTTTAAATATGACTAAAGTTCATCATAACCGCATAGGTATTTCCGGAACGCAGTGGCTTTATTTTAAAAGTATGCCTCTAACTGATAACAATGTGACTAAAATACCAGTTTTCCAACGTTAAAATGTTGTATACTAATTAACACACTGTAAACAGCGGCGTTTTTGTATTCGTTAAATGAAAGGCCGTCGAAAGTGCATTTCGCACACCTTGTCATGTTTCTTTAGGTTAATGTCTGTAAAGGGCTTTGGTTAAAATTCCTCATCAGTTGTGAAAAAAGCTTGTAAAAACCAGCTGTTTACTGCGACCGATTTTGGCGCTTGCCCCAACCATCATGTGTGACACCCTGGTTGCTAGGTGTAGCTACTTTTGACAATATACATTGCGCGGTTATTATTGTCCTAATTTAATATAGCAGCATACACTGGCTGCCATTTTTTAAATTGTGCTTTTTTTTGTTTTGTTTTATAGTCCGTTTTACGCTGTCACAAAAATAACCAATAGGATATTAGAGCGTAGTAGGCTGTGATAGTTGAGCTTGAGTTTTTATTTTAGGGTTAGCTTAGATTAGCCGCGAACAGACTCCTACCGCACTTCCGGTTTTTTTCCCGGGCACCTGAGACACGCCGAAAGAGTTGGCTAAGGGAAAGCAGTTTCCGCGAGTTTCCACATTGAAAATACTGGTTTAGTGGGTACACCATGATGGTTGTGACGAGCGCGTGAACAGAGCAAGTTTATACACGGCAAAAATCAAGCTTTTTTCACAACTGATGAGGAATTTGAACCGAAACATGTTACAGACAATTCAGAAATACCCTAAAGAAACATCTTCGATCAACAACTTGCGTGAAATGCGTTTCCGATGGAACCCTTAATAAAGAAAATCGAGTAATAAATAAGCATATTTAAATTGTAATACACATTTAATCATATTGTTATAAATGCCTGATGATTTTTTTTCAACAACATTAGTCTGAGGGGCGTGCTGCTCATTTATTTGATGTGTGACGGTGTACTCACTTTTGTTGCCAGCTGTTTAGACATTAATGGCTGTGTGTTGAGTCATTTTGAGGGAAATTTACACTGTTATATAAACTGTACACTTGCTACATTACATTGTAGCAAAGTGTCATTTGTTCAGTGTTGTCACATGAAAAGATAAAAAAATTTACAAAAAATGTGAGGGGTGTACTGTATGTGAATAAACATAAAGGCTTCTTCTTCTAATTCCAAATCAGCCAAACACATCTGACACAAACTCACTGTGTGTGTTCTCTAAAACTGATGGTTTGTTAATAACAATGTGCCATGTGTGATTGAGGAGACACTGCTGAGGGTTGTGTTAATGGATTATAAATGATAAGTACTTTATGGCTCGCCACCATGCTTTTATGTCTTTTTAATGACCAAGCTTGAGGGCAAGATAAACATTAAGCAAAGTGATTCGTTCCAAAGTGAGGTATAGCTATTGGGGTTTTATATTTTGATTTTTTTTGATTATATATATACTGTATATATATATATCTATCAGTTCAATGAATGATGGAGAGTTATGTATTCGTGGAGTTTAAGGGTTTTTTTAACCTCAAGAGGCATTAATGGGTTATTCAGGAATTTCATCGCATCATTTGTAATAACGGGGTGACAGCTGGACAGAGAGAGAGAAAACGATAAAGAAGCCTTTTTTTCCAACTGGTTTGGGTTTATTACACTTTGCTGTGATCAAGCGAACAAGAATTGAAATTGTCATTGATTGAGACTTTAAAGCAGTTGTTGTGTGTCGTTCTGGAGAAGGACGTCTGCCAAATGCTGTAAACGTAAATGAGAAATGAACAGTTAATCTTTCTCTCTCTCCCTTCACCCAATTTGGCATTTTCCACATGAACAGAGCTCATGACTCATTAAAATGTAATCGGATGACAGGTGGACTTGCATATACACTTTTCTGCAAAAGTCCCCACTCTCCTTTTCTCTCGTATTTTGAGTTCATTCTGAGGCATTGTGACACGTCCTCGATCTCGATAATTGCAAATCTGTTAACACACAGGTTCAAAATGAGCATGCAATACAAAATCAGATTTGCTGCGACCTGTTCTGTTAAGATGAAACTTCACATGATGATTTATTATATTGAAATAGAATAGGATGAAACTTTTATTTTAAAAATACTAATCATTACTTCTCAATCATGACATCAGTTGGAAATATGGGAAGTGCAAGACATTTGGACTTGCCGCCATCTTAGAAATTGTTTAACTTATACAGGTGTATGATGTATCCTAGCAGTTTAAGATGCTATGCAATGGATCTGGCTTCTGGCTCCATTTTAAAACTGATTAAACTGATTTTAATTGCAAGGCAGCTAATGACTCATGTATTGTAGTTTCTGTACAAGCCATAGTCTTCATTGACATTGAGCCTTATAAATGTGTTTATTGCAGCTGCAATTTGGCTTGCATGCATTCGATTCCATGCCAGAACAATAAGCTAGAACACATAGAGGGGAAAGCAGTGACTTCATGTTGAAAAATGAAACCTGATTGCCCGTGCTTTGCGTTTGTTTTGTTTTTTCTTTTTTTTTGACATTGTCAGTGAAAAACTCTCAGCAGGGGTTTGTGTTAGCATGGAAACTATAAAAAAAAAAAAAAGAATATGCATAACATTAAAGTGGATAATAAAGCATAAGGTGAATGAGGTTGATGGAAATATAATGCCAATAGACTGGTTAGCACGGCTACTTTGGTTCAGTTTGTGTGTAGATGATTTATGCTGTCACGGCTGGCAGGAGGTGATAGAGGAAATAGCTACAGCTAGAAATAGTGAAAGAGCTAGAAATCTGCTTGCATATTACAGACTAAACTCTGGATGATCTCACTGTTTCACCAAGTGCAGTAGTAAAAGATCTGGGTGGGATTAGGGTTAGGGTTGTTGACTCATGTCTTTCATTTTAAGAGCATGTACATAATATCAGGTTTTCTTTATTTCATCATAGAAATAGTGCTAAAATAAGAAATCTAATGTCACTACCTGATCATGATGATAGCCGCACATTATGCTTTACTGTTAGGATGCTCTGGTAGGACAACACGCAAACTCCAGTTAGACCAAAATGCAGCCGCTAGAGTTCTAACTAGAACCAGAAGGTGAGGACACATTACTCATATTTTATCAGCATCACTTTGGCTCCAGTTTAATATCGCATAGATTATAAAATACTACTGTTGATGTATAAAGCGCTGGATGGTCTCGCGCCACAGTACCTAAGTCGAACTCCTAGTTTTCTATGATCCTCCACACCTACTTCGAAAGAAAGGTGCAGGCTATTTGCTTGTACCTCAAGTTGCGAAGGCTGCAACAGGGGGCAGTTCAGTCCCGCAGTTATGGAACAGTCTTCTAATTAGGGTTAGGCACTCAGACACAGTCTCATCATTTAAGTCCAGGTTAAAAACACATTTGTTTCATCAGGCCTATTAGACCTATATACCTCTCACATTCTGTCTCTCTGCCGAGGTATACATGCTGCTCCCGAGCAGCTCCCAGTGTTCCTGGCCCTGTCTCAGACCTTCCATATCCATGCTAATGTGCTTCTTCTGGTTGGAGATGATCACTGCTGCTGGCGAAGGACGGTTGTGAAAAGACAAAGTTTCTCCATCAGTGAACACTATAACTTTGCTATGAACATTTTAGTGCTGAACCCGTGATAAACTTAGAACCGATTTGTGGACTGTTTAAATCTTCCGGTCAGAATTCGACTGGAAATAAACTTATTTAGACAGGACATCTATAACCACACACTCTGCTTTACCCCAGACGAGAGTGGGTCTCCCCTTGGAACAGCACACAACAGGACAAACAAACTCTACAGAGGGTGGTACGTTCGGCTGAACGCTCCATCCGCACTGATCTCCCTGACCTGGTCTCCATCTACAATAAACGCTGCTTAAACAGGGCCAGGAAAATCAGGAAAGACCCCAATCACCAGAACAACGTTTACGCTCCTTAACGGCAAAAACAGGGAGAATGAGTAAAAGTTTCTTTCCGCGAGCCATCCATGCCCTCAATCTGAATCCGCACCTCATATAATAATCGGACCACATCACATCTCTTCTTCTTTTGTGTTACTTAAATTCTCCTTGCTCTTGCCGTCCTCCTCCTCATCCTACTAAAGACTCTCCTTCTCCTTTTGCACGCACACATGCAAATTTGCACAGATTCACGCACACCATGTTTACAAATATATTTAGTTGCGTATAACTATGTTTACAGCATAATTATGCATACGTAATTATCACGCACAGAATTTTTCTTTTTTTGTCTACTAAATACATTTTTAAATCCCTTTCTTAATATATACAGCAGATATGTAGCAATACCTTCTTCTCTCTCCCCTCCCCCTCTTACAGCAAACGAACAGTTAGTCACAAAAGAATTTCACTGTATGTTGTATCGTACAATGTATTTGTGACCAATAAACTTGAACTTGAACTAGCTCCTCAAGGTTTTCCCCAGGTACTCCGGTTTCCTCCCCCTCCAAACACAAGCGATTAGACATAGGTGAATTAACTACTCTAAATTGTCCAAAAGAGTGAATGTGTGTGTGAATGGTTGTCTGTCTCTATGCGTTAGTCCTGCAATTAACTACCGATTGTACAGGGTGTACCCCACCTCACACCATAAGTTAGCTGGGATAGACTACATCGCCCCCGCAACCCTGAACAGGATAAGCGCCAGATAATGAATGAATTAATGGATGAATGAATGAATGAATTGAGGAGAACTAAATGCTGAATGGATGTAGTGAATATTATTCACTATAAAAAGCCAACCCAAGCAAATGCATATACAGTATATATTTTAAATACTACTGTACACCCAAATTGGCTTTCATTAGTGACATATGGAAATGTTCCAAAACTCGTTGGGAAAAAACCTCATATGTACTTCACGTTAACTCTTGAGGGAAAGTATTGACTTTGAGATTTCTTTTTATTGACCGAAGTGAATGTGCCTCCCTGGTGCACTTGATTTTACTTTGATCACACGCATTAGGCCGATGCCACACTGAAATCCATCCATCTATTTTCTTATAATGCTTATCCTAAAAAGAATCACATAGAATCTGGAATCCATCCCAGGAGACTCAGGCCATGAGGCAGAGGAGAATCA
Organism: Liobagrus marginatus; assembly: GCA_028566295.1. NCBI lineage: Eukaryota > Metazoa > Chordata > Actinopteri > Siluriformes > Amblycipitidae > Liobagrus > Liobagrus marginatus. The sequence goes on from JAOUQX010000035.1 coordinate 10,087,126, forward strand.
GGACAGGGTGCTAACACTTGGCAAGGCACAATCACACACATTCTCACACGCTCTACTAGATTACAATTTGCCACAGGATCATCTGCATATCACAAATTTTGTATGATGACAATATTCTCCATTTATGCTTGCTGTACTTTTTTTTTACCTATTAAGGCAGTAACTAAGTTCTGATTTACATTACGATGACCTTGTGCATTCTGTATTTAAGGTTTATTGTGCACATGTTTAATTCTAATGTAATTAAGTAACTAAATTATCTAGTAATTTGCTATTATATATATATAGTGATATGTAATTTGCTATTATATATATATATATATATATATATACACACACACATTTATACACTCAAAAAATATATAGATTTTTTTTAATAAATCAATATACCGGTAGCAGTGGACACATTTGGTTGATTTATATTTTATTTCTTAAAGCATTAGTTTAGCATTGTCACTTCTACCATCCAACAACATGCTGTGAATGCTAGCTGTGAATAAGCGTGTGCCTGCAATGAACATGGTCCTGGGATGGGCTCCAGATCCACAAGAATAAAGTGGTTACAGAAAATGACTTAATTAAAATTGGCAGTTTAAATGAATCACATATGATCAAAAAGGTTAAAGTGAAAATAAAGTCACATCTGTTCCAGGCTGACAAATGATAATATGAAACCTTTATTGGTCGTCACTAATTGCATTGTAGCTCACATTGACGAAAAGGAAAAATGTATTTCCATGAACCGATTTTTTTTTTGATGTGTAATGAAACATGAAGGTCAATCAAACATTAGTAAAGGGTAACTGAAAACACTGTGTAATATATGTTTAGGTCACTGCTGTTTCTGCTTTTCCCACTGTTCTGGTGTTAAGGTTTTCTGCTCAAACGCATGAATCTCCTTCATCTCAGTAGCTAGGCAAGTGTTCACCATTCTGGAAAGAAAATGCAAAATAAAAAATATGCATGGGTATTCTTTAATTTTGTGATTATCTCTAAATAAGTAAATGCATCTGCAGTCTAGAGAATTACGTTCCATAATAAATGAGCACCTACAGATCCCTGATCAGGTTTTTAGCCCTTTACATCATTATCCTTGTCTAATGAGTTGGGAAAGTGAATGGCGAATGACATAGTACGTGTTTGTCACTTTCTGCCTGCTGCTATAGCGGGTCCCACATGGACACCGTGCAAATTAGGGTTAGGGGTCTCACTCCTTCAGTAAATCTCACCTACACTATATGGCCAAACACTTATCCTGTTTAGGGTCGTGGACTCGATGGAGTCTATACCAGATAACTTAGGGTGTGAGGTGGGGTACATCCTGGACAATCGGCAGTTAATCGCAGGGTTAACACTGGAGACAGACAACCATTCACACACACATTCACTCCTATGGACAATTTAGAGTAGCCATTTCACCCATGCACAATCACGTGTTCGGAGGCGGGAGTAAACCGGAGTACCCAGGGAAAGCCCGGGCAAGCATGGGGAGAACATGCAAACCACACAGAAAGGCCCTGGGCGGGAATTGAAGCCATGACCTTCTTGCTGTGAGGCAGGAGTGCTAACCACTCTGCGGCCGTAATTATTATTATTTATTGGTTATTTTGCTATTATGGGGGACAATAGTAATCTCACCTAGTGTGACAAAAAGTCTAGAAGCAGCACTGAATACATTAATATAATGTGTCTTCCTTTTAATACACTGTGCATATATATACACACATATACATATATATATATATATATATATAAAGTTTATAATATGTATATATTTTCAAGTAACTTCCTGTTTGATTTTGTAATTGTAATAGTGGAAGACTAATAATTTAGATTGGTTCCTCTCAGCGTTTCTCCTTCCTCTTCATCTGGACTTTTCCCTTTCCCTCATGGTTGCTTATTGGGGATCTAAATATAAATGTACATTTGGATTTCTGTAACGATGCCTGTTGATAATGTATGGTATGAGACATTCATTTGAGTTTTAAATTTTTTTTATTTAACATTAAGTGTTACAATTCTGTCAAGATAAAGTTTCTAAATGACATATGCAAACAAAATCAAACCTACAGTTTGTTATGTTGTTCCTTTGATTATACAAAGTCATCTGTAAGCGCTTTCCAGCAGTATAAATGTTTACAAACTTTACCTTTGTCTCTGCAACAATGGCTTTCCTTCAAACTGAGGTGACACTACCAGCACCTTAAAGCTTGTAGAACATCTGTTGGCGGTTGTGTCTTCTACGTCCTGAAACAGAAGCCAGGTTTTGAAAGATTTAGCAAAGACGCAGTATTACATCAGTTGTATCACATGTACCGATCTATCATGTGAACTGATCACAACCTACCACGTGTATTGCACCAATTTCTGCGATCAGTTTTTCCCGAATGTGATCCGTGGTAATTTCCATGTTTCTTTAAACACTGACTAAATTTGCAGCTCACAATAGGAATATAGTAAATATAACAATATTTCCGCTTCACTACTGGTGTGACAGAAAGAGGCAGGAATAAACACAGACGACTATGAAACCGTTGAAGAGAAGGGCAAGCCGCATCCTAACCGACTGGCTGACCCCTTTGTTTGTGCACTACATAGGGTATGAGATTATACTTTCCACGCCATATATAGCGCATTATAATTAAAGTCAATATCTGATTTGAAACACACCAAGGGGCCGCCCATTTAACTCTCTCACATCCAATCAGATCCCTTCATTTCTAGGGTCCTCTAATAATATGGGCTCCTACATAATTGCCCAATTAAAAAAAGCGAAAACAAAAGTAAATAAAATTAAACACGTTTTGACACAAGCATTGCATCTTATTTTCTCATTTAGGTCAAGTAAATTTCTGTATTCTATATTCTAGGTACATTTATTTAAAATGTATCAGGCGATATCTGGAGAGCACTAAATTCAGCGAATACGTCAAAGAGGTTTGTTTTAAAATTTTAGGACTGTCTTAAATTACACAATGGGAGTCAGAGTTTAGCGAAGCCGGAATGTGGTTTCTGAAATGACACCGTTATTCACTATATTTTATTTAGTGTAGTTGTGCATGAGTGTCGCTTATCATGCTAATAAAGTGTTGCTTTGGAAATCGCTGAGTCATAGAACTCCATGCATTTTGCAGCCTTTCGGATTTAGCGGTTTGCTAAGGTTCGTGTATTTAAATGGTTGTGGAGGTGGAAAGCTTTTATGGGGTGTACATGCTCTACTGCACCAACCCCAAATTTAAGGGGCGCGTTTACATCGGGTTCACTGTGAACCCAGAGCGGAGAATCGGGCAGCACAACGCCGGGAGACACAAAGGTGGAGCGAAGAAGACCAGCGGTCGAGGACCGTGGTAAATACCCACTAATGACATTGCTATGCTTAGACGACAGTGATTAGTGGTTTGAACTTGACAATGATCAGTAATTGCTTGCAATGGACAGGGATAAGTTGTTCGGAATGGAAAGTGATTAGTGATCAGTTGGTTGGAATCGAGACTGAACAGTGATTGGTTGTTTTAAACCAACAGTTGGCTGAAGCTGCTTACTTTAACTCCTATCACCAGCAGCTCTGATGTAAGCTTAAATATACTGTATATGAGGTTGCCATCGTCTGCTCTAAAAGCTCATTAAATGCATCTCAAAAGTAAAAAGTCATTAAGTTGGCAATGAGGCAGGAAACTAAATATTCAGGGAAATAATAGGGCGATAACCAAATGTTGTGATCTATACACAGAGTGAAAATCACATGAACATAATTCAGCATGCTGGGTTAGCATGAACCAGTACAGACAAACCACACTTACTCTATACTAATAATGAATGCTTAAGGATGCCGCAGGAGTCATGGGTTGTCACAGCTTAGCTTCCTCTACATTGTTCATCAATGAAAAGCAAATCACTGACCAGTTCTAATGTGGCTGGAAATCTGTTACAATATACCCAATTATGATGGGTGTGCCTGATTAGGTGTATCTAATAAACTGCTTTTCAGTGTACTAAAATGTTGTTCTGTAACTTTCTACAGGGAGATGGTGCTTATCATCCACGGCTTTCCATCTGATATTGCTGCTCTCCGGGTAAAGTGTGCATCCTCATCTCGCACGTAGATATTACACTTCCTGTCTTACTTCTTTATTTCTTGGCTTTATGTTGCATCTTATTGTGCTACCGACATATTCTTTTGCATGTTGTCAGTCTCTTTTCTTTCCCGCTGATATGTTGTGCTGCTTAATAATCTCTTTGCGATTGAATTCATCCTAGAATCATTTTGTCTTTTCTCTCTCTATTAGAAGTCCTTCATATTTAGCCGGGCCTTTCAGTTAGTATAATTGTAATTATAATTCATTGTACATGCTCTAGTTAAAGTTAGTGGTAATCTGGGGCCTACTCTGTGATTTGCATTAGTCTCGGAAGTGTTGCACGAATTCTCATTTTTGCGCAACTGTTGTCATATCATATCATCTGACAGCCCACCAATGTCGACTAAATCCTTTTCTTTGCTGCAGTTCGAGTGGGCATGGCAGCACCCACACGTGTCTCGCCGACTCTCCCACGTAACCCGGCGTACGCGTAAGGAGTCCCGCCTGCAGTTTCACTGGCGCGTTCTTTCCAACATGCTGCGGGTGGCGCCATGGAGTCGTCTACCTCTCACCGTGCGTTGGCTGAGGCAGGAATACCGTCTAGAGTTTGAGCCGCAGCTGCAGCCGCCTCTGCACATCCCTCTGACGTTCGGATGTGTTCGTGCTAAGAAGAAGCAACAGCATGGAGACAAGGAGCAAGAGGAGAGTCGGCTGGACCGGTGTCTGCTGTGCAGAGGGATTGTGCAGGTGCAAGTTAAGGGTGTTGCTCCAGCAATGGTTGTTCTGCATTGCTGGGGCTTAGACCTTCAACTAATCTAATCAGAATCTAGTTCCATTCATAAGTTTTCATTTCTCATTCAGTTTGTTTTTCATTTAGACCTCAGAACGACTGTCTTGCTTCCATCCATCTTGTAAGATGGTCTGTCACCTGATTTGCTTGGCCAAACATTTCTTGAAGTCAGACCCAGCTCACCTGCTTCCTGTTGAGGGTGAATGCCCCGGCTGCAATCACTCAGTGCTGTGGGGGAATTTGATTCGGCATAGAAATGGCTGCTATGGTGACCTAGAAGAGATTACGTCAAGTTCATCTCAGGTGAAAAAAAATCCATCTGAAATCCATTTGCTGTCTGTTTTAGTTCATTCGCTTAATGTGTTATTGTCTGATGTCGCATAACAACGTAATCTCTAATCCTCATGTGTTCATACAGTGTCATTGGGCAGATGAGTTGCAGACTGAGCGAAATTGATGGTGACCTCAACGTCTAACACAAGATTTTATTTAGCTGCCTAATAATACAGGACCTCCAATCATCTTGGACTTGTCATGTTCTTAATCTGCGTGTATTCAAAACGCCACCATTTTTTTTATTACTGAAAGATCGTTCCTTTAAAATGAATATAAAGATTCACTTGCTTAAAAAAAGCCTTGATATGAACAATTTTGAAAATGTTTTTATTCATATAATTTGTACTGTGAAAATATTTATTAAGCAATAAAACAAAGAATTTCTATTCAGCATTGCTATTTTTGTACTTTTTCATACATTTTCCATGTACAATTACAATTATTTAATTAAATTTTATTTTTTTATAATTACCAACAGACATTTGGTTGAACGTAGCCAATAGAAACTTGTATTTAGCTGCGTTGAGAATAAATTATCATACTGTGAAAGATTTAGCACATGGCCTAGCAAGCTGTGTGACATTAAACAGTGCAGTAGCTGCAATCAATGAGGTTATTATCCTCAGTTCAGTCACTTAATACAGGCTTTTATACTTTTCCATGGACACACTGTCCTATTTGTGTACTACAAATGGACACTGTCCGCAATCCAGTAGTCCAGCCTCTTACTCAGAAGAATTTTGACTCTCTTTAGGGTTTTTATACATCAATATTCCTGATTGTGTAAGAGAGTTGTATTACATTGGAGAATTGCATTTATTTATACAGATCAGTTGCAGGAATTTAAGTGAAATGTGGTAATAAGTAATTACACATGACATTGTGTGTTACAAACAAATCATTTGGCCTGTAGCTAAAATGTTGGTAATGTTATAAACGGCCTTTTACTGGGCTTTGATCATAATATTCTGTAAACGTTGTTGACGTGAAGGAAACAATCGTCTTCTTGCTCAGTTCTTATTTGACTTTTATTATCTGTTTGTAAATGATTTTCTACACATGCCATAATATAGTTTGGTGTTTTGTTTGGAAAGGTTCTGTTCTACCTTTCTGGTATGGGGCTAATAATAATCTGACCAAACTATTTGAATTTGTATTGTGTAAATTTGAAAATGTACATAGTTCTGAATTAGAAGTTTTAAATTTGAAATTTAACTGCTGCTTAATGTTTATGCTGAAATTGTAAAAACATGTCATTTCAAATAGCAGATTTTTCATTCAAATTAATTTATCATTCAGATTCAAATTCAGATATTTAACTTCAGATCATATATAAAGTAGGTCAGAGGTCATAATCAGGGAAGAGTAAAGGGTCTCAGAAAAGTCGAACGGATCATTGTGGGTAATAACAGAGTGGCAGTAGTTTTGTGGTGCGAGCGTAGTGGCAATTCAAGAGGTCACCAAAAACATTCTAAAATGTTTAACATGGCCTAAAGTATCAATACTCTGTAAATTTCCTTTGCTTTTTTGCTTTTCTATGGGGGAAATTCAAATAGTTTTGTCAGATTATTATTAGATCCATACTCTGGGTAAAAATATTTGTAAACATTGTATTAGCTACTGATTAGCTACTTAACCACTGATTGTTGGATTAGCTACTGATTGTTGGATTAGCTACCGATGGTTGGATTAGCTACTGATTGTTGGATTAGCCATTGACGGTTGTATTAGCTACCAATGGTTGGATTAGCTACCGATGGTTGGATTAGCTACTGATTGTTGGATTAGCTACCGGTGGTTGGATTAGCCATTGACGGTTGTATTAGCTACCGATGGTTGGATTAGCTACCGATGGTTGGATTAGCTACTGATTGTTGGATTAGCTACCGATGGTTGGATTAGCTACTGATTGCTGGATTATTGTAACACCTTAATGTCTGGTTGCATCAACATGCTCCCATTCGGCACTGTTCATAACAGGAAACGATTGGAGTCCACTGCTTCATTGTGTCTTTGGAATTGTCATGTCCGGTGTAGTTCGGACACATACTTTGGTAAAGTATGCATAGGTTCAAACAACTTTTATTGTATATGGTATATATAGTTTCAAACAACTTTGGTAGTATTCAATATAGTACCTTATACTTATGTACTATATAATAAAGTATCTGTGATCAAACAACACAAACTTCTCTAGCAAACAGCAGAGATGAATGTTTTGCGCATTCCAAGGCGTGACCATCTGCTAATTCGTTTGGGGAAATAGCTCAGTATGCAGTATTCCGGCTTAAACAAACCCAAATGAAGTAGTGTAGAGTCTATTTTAATGTTTAATGCAACATTTCATTAAAACGAGCAGTCATTCTGAAGATTTTTGTTTAGTAAATGGATGTCTTTAGATGAAAATTCAAAGAATCAAACATGCAAAACAGTTCATGGTCGTAGTTTAAGTATGTGAATGAAACTAAAAACTGCATTCTGTCTTCACAGCTGTAAGTGTACCGGCTTATGGACATAAAAAACAAATATGATTTTATTGTATTTAATTGGGCAGCATGATGGCAGAGTGGTTAGCACTCCTAAAGTGTCCTAGAAGGGACAAGGGTTTTTCTGTGTGGAGTTTGTATGTTCTCCCCATGCTTGCGCGGGTTTTCCCCCAGGTACTCCGGTTTCCTCCCGCCTCCAAACACATGTGATTGGGCATAGGTGAATTATCGACTCTAAATTGTCCATAGGAGTGAATGTGTGTGTGAATGGTTGGCTGTCTCTAAGTGTTAGTCCTGCGATTAACTGCTGATTGTTCAGTGTGTACACCGCCTCACACCATAAGTTATCTGGGATAAACTCCAGCGCCCCCACGACCCTGAACAGGATAAATGCTAGATAATGTATGAATAAATGAATGAACGAATGAATGTATTTAATTGACAGTTTCAGTTTAAGATGTATTTCTATGGCAATGCATTTTGGCTGCTAACTAAAAAAGATAAAAACACAAGCTTGCCAACTTCTGCCAGGCAAAACATTGCAGTTGTTTCTTTCACTGACGGTAGAGTCAGACTCCTGTGCTGATACATTTAGCTACACTATACAATTATTAATGTGTTTTTTGAACATCCTATTCCAGAATTGGTCTCACTCTTGTTCCTATAATAACCCCCGCACTTCTGGAAAGACTTTCCACTAGTGTAACGTAGCTGTGAGGATTTCTGCCATTCCCAGTAGTAATAGTGAGTTTAGACTATAAAGTTGAGTGCGGAGGTCTGGGGTGCGGTCAATGTTCCAATTCATCACAGAGGTATTCACTAAGGTTAAGGTCAAGGCTCTGTGCAGGACACTTGAGTTCTTGTACTCCAGCTGTGGCATCATAGATGTCTTCATAGATGTGCATAGGGGCATCGTGATGCTGCAGCATGCGTTCACCTGCAATGCTAGTTTTGGGAGTACACACATACGTATGTGGGTGTGCTGATAGGATGTCCATAAATTTGTTTCTTTTATTTGCACGTACGATTTTGATAAAAATAAAAATGTTAACATTGAGCAGGAGCACTTTTAAAAAAGCTAGGAACAAGTATTCTTACAGTATCAGCTGAATTGCAAGGTCGATGGTTGGCATTTTTATCCATTT
>JAOUQX010000035.1:10119166-10129241 GCA_028566295.1 Liobagrus marginatus
GGTATACGAACGTTTCAGTGTAAGAGTAAAGTCCCGGAACGGATTAAATGCGTAAACCGAGGTACCACTGTATATTTCTAGTTCTTTATTTGTTCTTTTATATATCTGTATCTTTCCTGTGTAACATGTTTTTTCCAGAAATGATCTTAAAAGTTCACCGCATGGCACCATCTGTGACATTATCGGCGTGGCTGTTTCTGTGGGACGACAAGAACGTATCAGCAGTAAAGGTGAGGCAGCCCTACACACAGATCACTTAACTAACAACAACTAATCAGAAGATTGTTTTCCAGATAGCCATTTCTATGTTTTGTTTTGTTTTGTTTTCAGAAGGACGGAGGTCAGAATTTGAAGAGTACCGCTGGCTCCAGCTGGAAGACGGGACAACAGATCGACGAATCATCATCAAGCTTTTTTCAACCTCACAGCCAGACATCCAAAGTCGAATTCAACCAAGTCAGCACACATTGTCTCGTTCTTCTAGCCACACATTTAATTTAATACTAAACTAACATCTTTATAATCTTTTGCTCTTAATATTTTCAGTGGCGCTGATTGTTTGTACTAGACTCAAGCTAATAAGGAACACAGTTGGCAGTGGTACAACTTTTGAGTATCTGAGCAACACTTCATTTACCCAGGTGTACTGCACAGGTAGCACTCTCTCTCTCTCTCTCTCTCTCTCTGTGTGTGTCTCTCTCTCTCTCTTTCTGTTGTTCACCCACCTAGATTTAAAAAACAAAATGCACCTTTTCTGATTTATTTATTTATTATACTGATTTATGTCTTGCAGGCACCGGCTCCCACTCTGTGATGCCGTACAAAAGGATCCAGCCAGTTCGACAATTTCTGCAGTGGTTGAAACAAGTGGATGAGGCCAGCATGCTGGACAAGGCTGTGATTGGAGGATACTTGAGCTATCCTCACCTGCCTGTTTCTCTACATAGCTTTATGGATTATCGAAAAGGTAAAGAAAGAGTAGATTGTTTGCCATCTAGACTGCATGTTCAATATTCGCTACAGTGCAGCTACTCATAGTCTAGAGCAGGGGTCACCCTCACGGTGCACGTGAGCACAAAGTAGCCCGCATGCACCACGTGAGCCCGCGGGCCTGTTTTTAAAATAGCCCACCATAGCACCACTTACCAGTGAGCTGCATCTATGTTTTTCATTGCTATTCTGTTTTAAAAACAGGATTGCATTAATGTAAATTTGAAAATATAATTACTTACAGAGATTTATAGAAATGAAGTGATGCATATTGCTATTTATCTGTTTCCTACCTTGTTCAATCATTGCTGATACTTATTGTGAGAAATCATTAACATGCTCAGTGTCTTCACATAACTGAATAACGTTAATTATAAATAATAACATAATTAAAGGTAAATTGTGCAAAATTGTTATTTCAGACGTGAATACCAAACTGGTAGCTCTTCGCATTAATCGCTACCCAAGAAGTAGCTCTCAGTTTCAAAAAGGTTGGGAACCCCTGATCTAGCCCTTGTGTGTGCCCGTTTTTGTTTTTGTGTTGTTCAGGCGAGGCAGGTATGATCAGTGGAGGAGAAATGAAGCTCCAGTGTGACAGGCTACACTACAGAGAGAGGCAACAGTTCATTGTTCAGTGCACCATCACTGCAGTCTGCTACCATAGCAGACAGGTACAGACAGACAGAAAGACAGACCGACAGCTGGCTTACTTATTGTTTTCCGATCTCACTTTTCGTTCTCTCTCTTTCAGGATCTAAGGGGGATGCAGTATTCAGACCCACTGACAGCCCAAGTTAGTCCTAGAGTGCCAAGACAAAGAGAAGGGTTTGTGTTTGTTATTTTGTATATTTGCATACATGTCTTGTATGAGGCTCGTGATTGCAACACTGCTTCTTTTGCAGGTCTGTACTTTTTAAAACTCCAACAAAGAGGAAATTGCTCTTTAACTCTGGCTCCTCCAGTTGCACCCCCAGGAAGAGGTAATGTGCATGAGAAAGACAGCGCGAGAGAGAGAGAGAGCGAGAGGGAGGGGAAAGAGAGGGACAATTTTCTGAGATAGATTTTCTGATTGATATATCTATATATATATATGTTAATATATATTTATTTAATTGACAACATTGTCAACAACCTTGACAACAAAATGACAACATTATTTTTCCAATGTTGTCAGGTTTGCGCCACCTTTTCAACAAACATCAGAAGTGGATACTGATAATGGTGAGAGTTCTATACACACGTCTATTTAATGTCTTTTTTAATTTTTTTAATTTAATGGGAAATTTAATGCTGCTGTTCAAGTGAACTGTGTATGATTTTTAGATTTTAAGAGTGGTTAGGATAAAAACGAATGCGGGCTATATATGCACCATGCTACCACTACTGGGCCCCTGAGCAAGGCCCTTTACCTTCAACTGATCAGTTGGATAAATAAATTAATTAAATGTAAGGATAAGGGTGTCCACTAAAGGCCTCATTATCATTAGTTTGTAAAAAAAAAAAAAAAAAAACACCCCTGAAATTTGGTAAAGCAAAGCTGCCCACAATTTTCCAAATTTCTTCTGCAGATTTCTCTCTGTTTGACGGTGCTATGGAATTTCTGGTTGGAGATGAGGATGAGGAAGATGATTGTGAAGATTTCTTCACACCACCCAGTAGCCCAGTGCAGTCTCGCCTTGGTATGCCTCATGTCGCTCCTGAGACATTACCGCGGTGCTTCTGTTACGAAAAACGGCACGTCCAAACAGCGGCTGTGGGACTGCAGACCAACACTTTTCGAAAACTCCTCCCACACCGAGAGCTGGAATCCTTCACCCCTGCCCAGTGCTACACTGGTTACTTCACCTTAACAATGCGAGGTTGGAACGACTGAAGTAAACAAATGTGTTTGCACACACATTCACACACGCCACTGACGTCGTCTGAGGATCACACACCCAAATCAATTGTATAACAATATAAAAATGTGCTGCGTGCGTGTGAACTTGTTTTCATGAGTTTATGAGGACACAAATGTGTATAATGACATGGGTACTGGTATTATGACATACGCATGTTTTATGGGGACATTTCATGAGTCCCCGTAAGTAAAATAGGTTTTTAAATCATACTAAACAATGTATGTAATAAAGCAAAAGTTTTATTGAAAATGTAAACATGCAGAATGTTTAGTGTGATGTGTAGGTTTAGCAGTAGGGGTATGTGGGTGTAATGTGTAGGTTTAGGGGAGGGTAGGGGGATAGAATTTACAGCTTGTACACTATAAAAACCATTATGTCTATGAAATGTCTTTACTAAGATATCAAAACAAACCTGTGTGTGTGCAGTTCTATCAGATGGTGTGATGCTGGATGCCATCTTCTTCGCTGCTACTCCTGGAAACTTGCACTGGGAGTCCCTTCCCCTGACACATGACAATACATGGGAGTCTGTCCTTTCACATGGTGGCTTCTCTCCACATGCTCCGTCCCCAAGCCCAGGTCAAATGAATCCTATTATTCAGAGAAACTTGCAGAATTGCTTTATGTTCTAAAATATTACTCATGCAGGTAAAAATAGGTCAGGATAAAAAAATATACTAAACATATTGTAAACCCTCGTTAGAGATGTGTCTAATAACTAATTATTTCTAATTAGTATTAATAATCCATTAGTTATTGCTAATAACTAGTTTTTTTCCCAATAACTACTTTATGTTGAAATAATACGGATATAAAACCATCCGAAATGAAACTGCTGGAGCATGGAGGAAGAAAGAACTTTTAGTCATACCTTTAATTATTCCATAAATTATTATAAAACCAAACCTAATTGTCTGTTACTTTCATTAACAAAAATTTGCAGTAATGGCCTTCTGTTTATATTTACAGGATTTGGCAAGACGCCCTTATCCAGAGCGAACGCCATTTATCATATTTATACAATGCAGAAGTTGAAGCTTGGTGGTCCTGGGAATGAGACCCACGATCTTTCGTTTAACAGTCCAACGCCGTAACCACTGAGCTACCACTTACCCCTTATACGTGTGGTATTGGGGTTGACGTCCATTTCAACAAGGATTCCACAAATTCCTAAATCACGCAAATCATGTCCATCTTGAACTCTATAAGTAGTGTACGTCGTGTATCCAAGTTCAAAGCTTTATCGGACTGCTGCTCGGAAGATCGTTGGTTAGATTCCTAGCAACACCAACCTTCAACTGCTTAGCTGGGTAATAAAATGCCAGTCACTCTGCATAATAGCGTCTGCTAAATGCCGGTAATGTAAACGTCCATTTTTCCCAGGAGCAACTATATTTTTTCAGATAGCGCGTAACATGCAAATTATACATATGTAATGAGTTCAATTTGTATTCGAAATTTGGTTGGAAATGAACTGGTTAAGATTGTCAAATATCTCTGAAGGTCGACACGTCATGAATTCTGATCGTAAAGGTACTTTATTTACAGCTTCTGTACGTTTTCCACCCACAGCTGATCTGATTGCCACTGCAGCACAGCTGACAAACCGAAGGCTCGTGTGTGTGCTGGAGGCGTGTGCGCTAGGTGGAGACAAGGTAGAGCTCATCTTAAACCGTGCTTTTCCTCTCAGAAGCTGACGGAGAGAGAGCATGACTAGAAAGCCGAGATCTCAACACAAGACGTTTGTAAAGATTTGTTTTTCGCACCCATATTTCTTATTTTTCGTATGAAACGCTCCTGCTTTTGTAATTGATATTTATATGGTTTCTGTTTATTCTTGAACAATACCCCCTTTTTAAATATAAAGGCGTGTAGTATTCCCAAATCCGGCAGGATGCGCACTAATAAGTAATCAATATTAATCTGCTACATTTTGACACAGCTTGCTGTGTACGTTCTAATAGTGATGCGGCTTATATCTGACCAGGTTAGCCTTAGGTATTACTGGACTATTTAACATATACCTTTGTATATGACATACTTGACATTTGTTTTATATCCTTATGTAAATTTATTGTATATCCTCACTATAGGTTGTGTATTAAGGCGCCTGGGCAAAAAACATTCATGTACAGTATATACATTTTCTTTTCTAATACCAGGACTGCTAAATGTGGTGGATGTTCATATTGGTTTGTTTAGGGAGTACATATTAAAATGGTTGACTTTTAAGCATCTTAATAACAGCAGTCAGTGTTCTAGTAGATTAGTTTATTATCAGCAGCTTTTTTGAAATAAATCCATACATTCAGAGGTCCAACACTTTATCATTTTCATAAACGACGTTTCCTTTAATGATGACAAATCTCACCAGCTCCTGGTGGCTTCCAAACTGGTAGATCAGATGCTCCCATCTGCACAAAGTCACAAGGAATGGCGAGACAGTTTAAACAATTCATCCCATAAGACAGATCTTTTTTTGACTTGTCCAAAAAGTCATGCTAATCAAAGGAATTATGCGGCTTGTTATGTGTACCGTGGGGCATTAATGACGAGAAGGTCTCCTTGTTTGCCAGGCTCCAACGATCCATGTAAATGTGAGCGATTTAAAGCATAGGCTGCATTTATTGTGGCAGCTGCCAGAGCTTCAGGCATGGACATTTTCAACGTCACGCAGGCCAAGTGCATCACCATAGGCTAGCAAATAGTAAAAGGTTACACAGATAATACAGTGTACATCTTTAAATAAAGATCATTACAATCTGTATGTATATGCATGTTAGTTACCATCGAGCAGCAGTAGGCATTGGGATTAAAATCACTCCCAAGTGATACAATAACTCCGGCATCAAGCATATCTCTGGCCCGGGGACATGGAAGCCTAGTTTGATTATATATCATTTAAAATATCGATTTTAGCATCATGATTTGAAGTTTTATTATCATGTTGTTGTTGTTTTTTTTACACTCTAAACATCTACCCAAGTATGTAGGCTGTAGTAGGCAGCAGGACAGCACATGTGTTTGCTCTTGCCATGGCAGCAATGCCCTCATCGGCCACTTCCTCTAGGTGACTTATGGCTAAAGCGCCAAGTTCTGCCCCAAGCTAACATCAGGAGCGGGGACAAAAAAGTAAAATAGGGTAATCTGTGATAATGGTGTAGCATTCATGGTGACAGTGTGAGACAGCACTATATGATTAATAATCTCAATCCAGAGCTAGTTCAACTTTGCATGATGGAAATAAGAAGCCCAAACACTGTTCCAGCATGGAAATATCCTTGTGAAAAAGCCCCTGAGCTCCATGAAGGCGGTGTGTTATGGTTGGAGTGGAAGATCATAAGGGTCCTGCACAGAGCCCTGACTCTGACTCAGCCCCACTGAACATTTTTGGAATGAATTAAAAAAGGATATAAAATGTATAATAAAAGTGTTGGGCTACTCAACCATTAAATTCGATATGTGATTCTTAAACATCCAATTCCCTAACCCTATTTCTCTTTTTATCACCGATAATAACCTTCACACATCCCAAAATGCTTTGTTCTAGATTCTGGAGCTGGCACTAATGTTGGTATGTACAGTATACACACCTGCGCAGAGTTCATAGGATGCAGTTCATCTCCATGAAAGTTGATGTTGAGACCCATGTCTTTCCCAGCCTGGAGAATGTGACGTGTGGAATTCAGATCAAAAACCCCTTTCTCACAGAACACATCGATGTTGTCGACCTGCAGCTTGCCGTCAGAAATCTGCTTTTCTATTGCAGGCAGCTGCACAGCCAGAATGTCCTCAGTTGCCTCCTCCACAGTCATTCCTCTGAACAAAAACAGAATCAAGAGAATATACGTGCGGTCACAGAAGTGATGTGATTTTAATATGTCTTTGATTTCATTTGATATGTCAACAAATAATCACAGTTCAGAATAATGATTCAAAACGTAAGCAGGATAAAACAGGTAGCGCTGTATTGTAAAACTAATACAAAGACCTGCTTTGTTTATAGCATGAGCCAGCAATGCTGAGAAACTATTTGTATGGCGTGTGTTTAACCTGGCCACTGCATGCGCGCCGCAGTATGTTGAAGATATCCCGATAGGCATGGTCTTCCTAGCTGCGTCTATAACCTTCAACATTTTGAGCTCAGTGTTGAGTTCCAGCCCATAACCGCTCTTACACTCTACCAGTGTAGTTCCAGCTCTCAACATTCGCTCCAGTCGGACCTTGAGTCCCTGCAGCAGAGCTTCTGGATCTGTTGCACGTGTGTGTGTCACCGTGAAGTGAATGCCCCCACCGGCCTCGTGCACCTGCATGTATGTGGCTCCAGCTAACTATACACAAAAAGGTTAGTGAATCTTGTTTAAATAAAGATAATAATAATAATAATAATTAAAAGATAATGGTCACTTAGTGATTTAAAGGCTTTTTAGGGTACCTTCATTGCAAACTCATGCACTCTGTCGCCAGCCCAAACTGGATGAGTGTGTGCATCAACCAAACCTGAAGAAAAAATAGCTGGTATAATAATTATCCATCAATTTTGCTTATTCTACATGTGCTTGTAGGGAGCCTATCTCACGGGACTTGGGGCGCAAGGTAAAAGGTGCTAAGTCATCACATGTCACAATCGCACACACCGTTTACACACTACGTACAATTTACAGATACCCATCAACCTACAACGCACTTTTTAGATAAGCCAACCTGCCTTTAGTGCATGTTCTCAGAGTGGGGAGGAAATTCCCAAAGCACCAAGGGAACATGCAAACTACACTACCCCACACTAACCCTAAACCCCAGCGGTGCAAGTTGAACATGCCAACCACTAAGCCACTGTGACTTAGCATTGTGATCATTTGCATGATACAAAGTGAAGGAATTCAGAATGAGTACTTGCCAGGAAGAACACACATCCCTGTAGCATCCAAAACTTTATTGAACACGGCTGCTCTGTAGCGGGACTCAATGATGTCTGTTGGTCCCACGTCTTCAATCAGTCCGTCACTAGTATAGGCACAGACACAGAACATGCAGTGCATGTACGCAAACATAACGGACCATAATTCTAGTTTATTTTAGAAACATTGACATATTCTCACAGAAATATGAAATTCATATCATGCATTCAGAAATGACTTACTATCCAATCACCACGCTGGCATTCTCAAGAACGACCAAATTCTGCATTCCGTCCATGGTCAGAAACTTCTCACCATTTTTACAGACCATAACCACCTGTTTGGCATTTTTGACTAAAAGCCTGTAACTGTCAGACATTTTGTAGTAGCTTAATCCTGTTGAACACAAGCACTTTACTAAGGCTGCGTTCCCCCTTACAGCAGACAGATGAAAAGGCAGGTAAATATTTAGCAAAGCCTAAAAATGGTGCAAGCACCCGGACAAAGGTCTGCTGTGGGGAGGAGCACAGAGAAAAAAAAAAATATATATATATATATATATATATATATAAATGGTATGGTGGTATTGGGGCTGGCTCAGAATGCATTCGGACAAGTCTACATAATCGACACACACACACACACACACACACACTCGATCTCTCAAGGCCACAATCTATGTGTTCAGGGCGTGTGTCATTTGTCTTGTTTTTGTTTGAAAAAACATTTGAACCGGTGCACTCTGCTGTAAAATAAATACAACAAAGTGAGTTTTCGGTTAAAGACAGGGTAGGGGATTTTATTCAAAAACCTTTTTAAAAGTTTATTTAAAGTGCTGTTTAAAAGTCTCAATAGCACCATTTAAATGAAGAGGTCTTAATGTATTTATATTCGGTCCGAACATTACAATAGGCCGTCCTACACGCCTGTCAACATACCGTATGTATTTGCATACCTCTGTACACCGCGTTAGCGCAGACAGCTACGTCAGCATGCTGCCAATATAAACTTGCTGTGTAATTAGGCGTTTAAAAAGTATCTTATGTTAGTTATTGTAATATTACGGCTATGTACTGTAATATTGACTCACCAGTGAATTAGACATGAGGTAATCTGACTCTCTCGTCTTGTCGTTTGAGCCGCTGGTGTGCCTGAGTGCGTTCATGTTTTGGAGGAGGCGTGGCTTCAGAAAGTGATTATGCAGAGAGGGATTAGCTTTGGTTTTCAAAGCTAGCTTGTGAATTTTTAGCCTCTCGGAAATCTCCTACCCTACAATTGACACCCAGGAGGCGGTGTGCGTGTTTTACTACTTGCCTTTTTAAAGCCAACTTGACAAATTTTAAATGCAAAATAAATAAATACATAATTTGACTCCGTTTTGGAATAGGTTGTGGTATTTATTTACAATTATATTAGTTTTCATAACGTTTTTTTTTTCCCTCACAGAAATGCGAGAAAAGTATTTTCTCAAAGATGAGATCATTGTTTTTGTGGACATTAAATTAACACTTCATTAAAATTGTAAGTTAGATAGCTAACAGAACCACCTTCAAAATTCAGCTGACCGACAGTAGGTGCTGAGTACAGAGCAGTTTTTATTGGACAATAGACCGCTGATGTGTAAACCAACCAATCTCAGTATGTATTTTTTTTGCGTCAAGTTTATGTCTCTACAAAAACTTGTTCGTTCTTCTATAGGTTATAAATAATTACAGTTGATGTTGGGCAGCCAGTTTCTCAATACACTCCGCACCTACTTCTAGTCAACACACGTACAACTGTTTTATACCCATCCCCATGCCTAACCGTCCAAGTATGTGATTGATTTGTTTGTAAAAAACATAATTCACTCATTTGCCAAACTAAAACTACTATACTTAATAATATACGCTGAGGAACAAAGGTTTCTTTACAACAATTTGCATATTTTGTGTATTGTAAAAATGGTTCAAATACAATATGGCCAAACGTTTGTGGACACCTGATCATCACATTCATACAAGTTTGAACATCATGGTCCAGATTTATTTCCCCTTTACTTTTTATTTTATTTAAATAAGCATTCTTCTGGCAAAGCTTTCGGCCACAATGCGAAGCGTGGCTGTGAGAATTTCTGTTTAATTTTAAGCCTCGGTCACAACCCGCCGTACTTGCAAGTGTGTGCTGTCTACGTGCAAAAACGTGGGCCAAATTCACGTGGGATTTGGAACACACAGACACGCCGTAGCATTTTTAGTGCATGCAAAACTTTCTCTGCGTTCGAGCTGCGGGCGGGCTACGGATTCA
>JAOUQX010000035.1:10178133-10195287 GCA_028566295.1 Liobagrus marginatus
AGTAATATATCCCACACACTAACAGTAATATATCCCACACACTAACAGTAATATATCCCACACACTAACAGTAATATATCCCACACACTAACAGTAATATATCCCACACACTAACAGTAATATATCCCACACACTAACAGTAATATATCCCACACACTAACAGTAATATTTCCCACTCACTAACAGTCCCGTGATGAAGAGATAGTGTTATCCACCCTTACCTCTCAGTGCTCATAATGTTATGCTTGCTTGGTGTATAGTGATATCCTAGACAACTGTGTGCTTTTATCCTTTCTCCATATATTATAGATGTAGTCTTATCGTTAACCTTTGTTTTCTTCTTGCAGACAGTTCAGAAAGTACTGAAGACTGCAAAGCAGACATGCCAGCGACTTGGGCAATACAGGATGCCCTTTGCCTGGGCTGCAAAGTAAGACGTCTGTTTAATGCTGTATAAACAAATGAACCAAAGTGGCAAACAATGATTGATAGCTCATGAGAAGGGAAAAACAAGAAAAGGTTTCCATGGAAACCAATTCCAAATTTGATACCTTTAAAAGATAGTGCAAACTATAATAACTGGAACTAAACTAAGTGTATATGATAACCTGCTTCTTCATTACTTGTGGTGGTTTACTCGGCTGAATTCAACTCAATTATGTCATTCTTTTCCAGGCAGGTATTTAAAGATGACCAGGGTAGTTTGGACACAGAGGGAAAGTTCTCTTCTCTGTATCGCCAGGACAGCAGTAAGATCTCCACTGAAGACCTTATGAAATTACTGATAGACATTAGGAAGTGAGTGTTTATGCAATTTATGTGTTTTTGCACTATACTGTTTATAATGTATTCTGTTGTGTTTGTGCCATAATTTAAACAATGCTTTAAGAAGGGTTTTTTTCTTACAGACCAGAAAAAAGCAAGCTGCAAATCATCCCAGGACAGCTGAATGTCTCCATTGATTGTGTTCCTCCGGACTTACGAAGTAAGTAGCTGCATCCTCAACGTGTGAGGAAGGACAACAAGAAAAATATCTGTTAATGGAAATATCTTGTTTTTTTCAAAAATAATTCAGATCATTCCTTGCCGTTCCCACCGAAGTTTAAAAAAAACAAAACGTTTTTTCATTACTTTTGCATGCAGAAATGTTATTTATTTATTTATATTTATTTTGGAATGCATCAACACCTGAGATTCAGCTTTTGCCTATGGCCCCTACAGTATTTTTGCTCATATTGTATATTCATGACTTCACAAAACTGTAGACTACTAATATGCATTATATACTGTATACACTATATAGAAAGAATTACTAGGACACCTGACCATCACATCCATATGTGTTTTTTGAACATTCTATTATGTATTTACTTTCACTATTACTCCTATAATAACCCCCACACTTTTGTAAATGTTTTGTGGATTTGCTCATTTAGCCACAAATGATTAGTGAGATTAGTCATTAATGTTGTGTGAAGAGGTCTGGGGTTCAGTTGGTGTTCCAATTCATCCCAAAGGTGTTCAGTGGGGTTGAGGTCTGGGCTCTGTGCAGGAAGTTCAGCTATGGGAACAGTTTCAGAAAGACACACTTATGTGGATGTGCTGGGAAAGCCTCCGCAGTTAAGCGGACTGAAGAAACAAATAGCAGCATAACACACAAATATGCTTTTTATTTTTTCTTGTTTAGATTCAGTGACCTCGTCCTACATTCCAGTGAAGCCATTTGATGAGAAGTGTGAGAAAGTCTGCATGGAACTGGAAGAGTTTGTCTTGGAAGAAGCCAAGTATAATCATCCTTTTACCATCTGTAAAAATCACCTCTATATCTATCCCCAGCAGCTCAAATATGAAAGCCAAAAGACATTCGCAAAGGTAAAAAGCTTTAGACTAAGTCTGTAACTTCTTTTAGTGACTCTTAAAGGCCAAGTTTCGGAGTTGTTTCTGATGCAGTGACTTTGAACCTGATTTATAGAAACTAAAGAAAATGTATAAAACTGGATGAAATTTAGGTGCAAATGTTATTTGTGTGTCTATTAGGCAAGGAATATTGCTGTGTCTATTCAGTTCAAAGATTCAGATGAAGAAGGGGCAGACCCACTGAAGGTAACTCTTGAAAGGCACCATTTTAGTCCTCAAACAATTTAGTGATAGAGGAGTTAATAGATATTCTGTTAATCATAATAGACTATTCTAAGTCTGTTGATGAGTTTACTGTTGGATTTTTGACTTAATTTGCATGAATTTGCAATTTATGTTTTTAGGTGAAGTTATGCGACATAATTGATGATTGTATGTAATCATTAATATGATTCAAATTCTCGGTGAAGAAATAAGAAGAAAACCTGTCTTACACAAAAGTTTCATTTTGACCCCTCTGCTCTAAATCTGCGAAATCTTTAGGAAAACTATGAACTCTAGTTTGGGAAATTATTTGTGGCTGAACAGAAAAGAAATAACATTGAGCCACATAACTTAATGTTAACAGTTGTCTATTGTCCATTCCAGTGTCTCTACGGCAAGCCAGGGGAGCCATTGCTTACTACTAGTGCTTTTGCTGCCGTGCTGCATCACAACCAAAGCCCAGACTTTTACAATGAGGTAATCGTCATAAACAAAGATTCAGAACGTAACCAAGAAAGCAATGTATCGAAGCCTAATCATTAGTTTTTATCTCTGTCGTTTGACTGAATGTGGACTGAATTTTTTTTTTTTTTTGTCATTTAGGGTTTTTTATTTTTAAGAAAGCATACAGAACATTTTTGCAATACTAGAAAGAAAAAGTTATTTCTCTACTATGCACCCCCTAGACTCCCTCCTCCCCTATCCCAACCCATTGTACTCTACAGGACTTGGATAAACATGCTGCATTAACTACAGATTACGTATGCAGAATTTCTTTGTCTGCAGATATCCAATTCTTCCACCATGACAAAGACTAGGTTTAGGTTAAGGTTTAGCGGGATTCATTCGTGCTGATGACGGATCCAGTATCCCCAGTATAGTACAGTGTAGTATCTACAATAGACAATGAAGCCAATGCTATGTTCTTCATTTAAAAAAAAAAAAAAAAAAAAAAAAAGTTCCTCCTAGAAGAACAAATCAAGGCTGAATTGAAAAGCAAAGCATTGAGAGCGTTCACAGAGGTGTTTCCCAGCATGGCATATCAGATTTATAATTTCGTCAACAGTGAATCAATACAAAGCTCATATTTGTTGATTCTGGCTACAAGACACATGACTTTCATTTTCAAAACAAAGGTTAAAAACCACCAGGAAGTGGTAATCATGCTCCTATCACATGTACTTCTCAGAGACTGTATGTTCTGTGACTGCCACCTTGTGGCAAACAAGAGATTTTTTTTCTGGAGTTATTGTTTATCTTGTGTTGGGTAGCCAGATCTTAGTCTTACTGCAGAAGGTTTGGACGCTATCACAGATTTTATTGGCTAAGATTGTCATGTAAAGCATGTTTTTTTCAGGGTTGTGTTTAGGGGTGTGAGTGTCACGATGGTTTTGTTCCAAATGGATTTTTAAAAACGGAAAACACTCCTCCAAAAATCCTGTAGAATTCACCAAATTAGATGGCAACTTCTGGTTTTCTGAAGTGTTTCCAGTTTTGGATCAGCTAGTGACGATTTATTAGGGCGCAGGATTGTACCTGTTGGTGTAATATAGTTAGATTAAGCATTACACTATATTCGAATTGTTTTGATTATTAGTATTATATATTATTAACGACACTGATGGTCCATAAAACACAATACAACATTACAACAGATAGAAAGATTCGATCCTAATTAAAGTGGCGGCGTAAACTCATAAGACACAACCTTCTGTTTGTGTAGATCAAAATTGAGCTGCCAATCCATGTTCATGAGAAGCATCACATTCTCTTCACCTTCTACCACATAAGCTGTGAGCTTAGTAACAAAGCCAGCTCCAAAAAGAGGGAAGGAGTGGAGACACTGGGTAAGTGTGTGTGTGTGTCTGTGTGTGTGTCTGTGTGTGTGTCTGTGTGTGTGTGTGTGTGTGTGTGTGTGTGTGTGTGTGTGTGTGTGTGTGTGTGTGTGTGTGTGTGAAGGTATCAGCTATAATTATTAAAGTATTCCATCTGATGCTTAATTTCGCATTGCAGTGGGATTTGCGTGGACACCACTGCTAAAGGACGGGAGGATCCAGTCTACAGAGCTCCAGCTTTCTGTTTCTGCTAACTTGCCTCCAGGTTACCTTTGCGATAAGAACCAAGACTCCAAGAAGGTACAGTAGGTTCAGCTCATAGTTCATAGTGACTCTTTGCTTATCTCATTAAAGTTCATTTCAATTCTTTATTCCTGATAGATATCTGCTTTTGATTAAATAGCTTTGTGTTTGTATTAATTCTGTGACATTGTTCTGTTTTAAACCTGAGATTTGACCAGTTATTGAAGGATTACTTGATACCTGACCTCTATCACCTCGGAAGCTGAATCCTAGGGCTAGCTAGCTAACTACTCATGCTAATGGGTCTAATTAGCCATATTAGAAATCTACAGATCTTTTGTCCTGTCGTATTTAAGTAAATAATAAGTTATTCATATATTCATGTTAAGGTAAATGAATCACACCTAAAATGTGATTTAGACACTATCATTCACTGTGAACAGTGTGAGCTAGTGTGCTAACTGTTTGCTATATGGCTGGGTATTACAGCTAGTAGGAGAATATGAAGTTCTTTGTTCATGATTGGTTCAGACCCTATCATTTGTGAATAATTAGCGATGTTCCAGTTTGGTGTCTTAAAAAATATTTTATGCAGATTTTCAGGATTTAAATATTATAATTAGTCAACTAAACAGGGACGTCATTTCACAGAAATAAATTCATGCATTTAAAGGCTATATTGAGCTAGCTTAATCTCCTGAATACTAAGCGGACTAAGCAGTAATCACGATGACCGCTTTTAGAAACAAATGATTATTGTAAATTTTTTTTTTATTATAAATGCCACCACATTACAACTTATTTAGAGTCCTAATCAATTCAGCTTGAATTCGTTCCGTTCTTAATCCATTCTTTTCCTTTCTGTCACAAGTCACCAGACATAAAATGGGTGGAGAACGCTAAGCCTCTGTTTAAAGTGAAGGTTAATGCAGCATCAACAATTTACACTCAGGTGAGCTTCATTCACTGAAGTGGGAAAACCGTTGATCGTTTTCATCTGCTAAAAAGGTGTAAATACTAAATGTTTAAACATGGAGTGACCCTGACTACATATTTGTGTTTGGTACTCAGGATTTGCACCTCCACAATTTCTTCCAGTATAGCCAGCTGTGGAGATGTAAATCAGAAGGTAACCTGACAGAGCTCATCAAATACTTAAAGGTGAGTGCGTTCACTGGACCAAAACGTAAATGGAGAGATGTTTGAATATGAGTACGGGATTAATAGATAACGAGTACTAAAACGACACAAAGAGATAAGCTCTCATATTCCGGAGAGTGCAGGGCCCGCTTGCTCAGGGCAACTAGTTTATTTACAATATAGATAGTAGATAGCATAAGATACAAAAACAGTGTTAATCTACCTACTCCAAACACCAAAAGGTGTTTGCTTTTTTTTAACTGCCTTTCTCAATTTCCGGGTGTTTTACCATGACACACATTTGAACGCCTTCCTTTTCAGCAGGTGTTTCAGACGGTTCACCATACACACACTTAAGCAAGAATGCTTAAACTGAACCACCACATACACATTATGGGTACTGGTGCATAATGCAATACTCAGTACGTTTTCTGCCACAGGAAAGTCGGTCGAATGTCTAATATAGAAGGTACACTTTCAAACACAATGTTGCTATGGTTACAGATCATTCATAGAAACTTGGTATAACAAGGGGTTTTTTAGTCGCCAGGTTGATAATGATTTTGATGACGAATTTCTTTATACACCTTAATGGTCTCATTGTTATTTTTAAAAAAAATGTCTCGGCCTTTATGGTGTACCAACTTCTGCATCAGTAATGTTAGCAGCATAGAGTAAATGAAACAAGTAGTATGATCCATAAGGGAGTGCTTAACAAGTAAAAAATATTTATCTTGAAAATCTTCTTCTCGTCCTGTGGCAGTGCCTGCATGCTGTGGAGACTCAGGTCATCATTAAATTCCTGCCCACCGTTCTTGTGCAGCTCTTCCAGGTCCTTACTATAACAAGCAAAGACGCCCAAGAGATTGCCGTCAATGCCACACGGTAGATTGGGGGCTTTTTGGGTTGGGCTGCGGCAGATCTATTAAATGTGCATTACATTTGTTGCTGTAGTAGTAGTAATAGATATGTAATAATAATAATCATAATAATAATAATGTTTTCCACAGTGTGATCATTCACATTGTTTCTCAGTGTCATGAAGAAGGCCTGGAGCATTACCTACGCTCTTTCCTGAAGGTAGATATATTTACTCTTGTCTCTGTAGTAACTTTTCCTTCATCTGTTTCACCTTTTTTATAGTTTAGGGTCTGTGTTACTGGTTATTGATATTTGTAACATGAAAGGTTTAATATATGAAATACTTCTGTATGAAATAATTCTGTAGTGTTGAATTAACGCTCTCTCCTGTGCATAGTATGTATTTCTCACAAACAATGCTGCGTCAGGAAACTCGGTGACCACACATGAAGTTTTAGCCACAACTGTGACCGCAATTCTCAAGCAAACTGCAGACTTTAACACCTGTAACAAGTTACTGAAGGTATAATTAATATTATTATTGTTGTTGTTCTTGCTATAAAGTTGTTGTTGATCTGTGTCGGTGAATTTTCGGTGGGTTCGCTGATATTCCGCCCACCTCGCAGAAACTTGTCAGTGGATGACTTGTAACTGTAAATAGCTCCTAGGTGTGTATTAGTGTTTGTGTATGTATGCAAATTACTAGTGTGTCAATCAAAGTTTATATGCACCCAGTGTTCCAAGGATATGCACCAGATACCCTGTCCAAAGATAAAAGATGAATAAATGCCCTAACCCCCACAACACATACAATTTCCGTTGTTCTTACAACTTATCCAAGTTTAAAAGCGAAATATTTCAGTTAAAATATTTTAAAATCGCAAGAATAAATAGCAACAGTCACAAATTCTTGCAAACAATTTAGCTCATTTAATTCATTTATTGTACATGATGATTAATTGAGTGAGCATGTTCTTATTTGTCTTATATTATAGTATTCATGGTTCTTCTTCGAAGCGATGGCTAAGTCAATGGCACATTACCTCTTAGCAGGCAACAGAATGAAGGTTGGTGCGTTTCCCTTCATTTCCATCTTACACTCTTATACACCTATTGGAGAATCTGTGCAAGAGGAAGGGGACTACTGTATACCTAATGCGTTGTTATTTTATAAGTTTATGATCATAGTGTGGAGTAGCTCATCTATAACAACAGAAGCTACATACCGATTGATTGGAGTGAAGAGTGATGATTTAGTTTCAAAGCTGTTCATACTGTTTAAATCATTTTTTGCTGAAACAGGTACCTCTGAAAGATGGCAAGAAAACATGGGAGTTGTGTCAGCCATTTGTGCTTGTGCTAGGCCACTGGAAACGTACTCCACTCCAAAATTCGTTTCAGTTCCGTTTGTTGAACGCAAAGTTTCGTTTCAAAGGCATTTCTAAATTCCACTGACATTTGTAACAAATGAAAATCCAAACCATAACGACAATGTGGTCAAAATATCAAAGTGTGTGTGTGTGTGTGTGTGGTCAAAAAATTGTGAGCTACCACCATGCCCAAACATCCAAACACATATCCCATCTTCCGGGGTATGATGATGCATGCGGGTTAAACCCGACAATATTCTTACCAAAAGGTTAATAAATATGAATATATACATAATACTAATAATAGTAATAATAAACAAATATAAATCATGGCAAATACACGGCTACAACAGAGGTATTTCTGGGAATGGGTGTGCACAAATTCCTTCTTTTGCACTATGGTTTCTCTCATAGATGCCTAGAGCGCAAAGGTTCCCAGACTCATTCCAGCAGGTGCTGCAGTCTCTGTTGCTCTCCATCATGCCTCACATCACCATACGCTATGTCGAGATCCCAGAAGAGGCTCGCTGCGTCAACATCAGCCTGGCCAACTTCATTAAGGTATGTGGATGTGCTTGCTCAGGCACAGAATCCACAAAGACACACAGTCATTCTCCCTGGATGTTAGCATAGATATCATGTAGGCATCTTTCTTTATGCTAACTTTTTTTTTTTTAATTTGGCATGTGGTATATTGCAGATCATATAACCGTTGGGTAAAAAAATTGTAAAATGTGGCACATTAAATATAGAGGGTCTAATCTATAGTCTGCTCTCAACACTCTAGCACCACCATAGGGTCGAGTTATTTGATAGCGCATTTGGTCATATATTTGAAACGTTTCTTGAATTTTTTTTTCAGTTGTAGCAGCGGCAATGGGCGGCTCTGCTGCCCATCAGTATATCTGGACCTATCTATTCCACTACTTTCGGTGGTTCTTGAATTTTAGTCTAAACTAATCTAAACATAGTCTAAACGCGCGCACACACACACACACACCATGATTGAAACGCTAAATCTCTTTCTAATCCCTTTGCCTTATGTTGTAGCTCTGCTCTCCAGTGATTGTTTAAGTAACAGTTTTCTATATGCAGTGTTATATACCTTGGGGTCCAGTGTAATAAAATACCAAACGTTTTACCTGTTTTGGGGTTAAAATGGAAATGTGCTTCTGCCTCTTCAAACAGCGCTGCCTGACCTTCATGAACAGAGGATATGCATTTAGTCTTGTGAATGACTACATGTGTGGATTCAGCCCAAAAGACCCCAAGGTAAGATACAGTTATTAAGATAAGCGCAGTATTTTCAATAACAAAAATAAGCGATAAAACATGCAGGTCATGGCTTTGAAGAGGCTTTAGATTTATTTTAGTTTTAAGTTCTAACTTAAAATGATAAGTTAAAATTGCAATAGCGAAAATATGAAGCATATTTATCAACTAATGCGAACAATGGTTCTTTTAAATAACGACTATTTAAGGAAAAGTAAAAAAAAAAACCTGTAGCTCTGCTTTTGTGGTTTTTGCACACTTACTGGACAAGTGTAACGTGGAAGCATGCGCGTCACGGTGGTTTTGCGCTTATGTTATGTATTTCACATGCTCCACAGTTTGCACCCACACACACACACACACACACACACCTGAGTTCACTTTGTGTATTATTATGCCTTAGGTTAAATCACGCGCACCTGAGGGAGGTTAACGACTAATTATGGGTTGGGTTAAAAGAGCAGGCGTTGGCATGCCTCAACGCAGATCATTGTGTTTGGTTGTTTGTATGCATTGAAGTGGATGTGCTTCTGTTGACTGTGGACACAAAGAATAAAGAATCATGTCACGAACGTCTGCACCTGCGTCTTGTTGCGTACCTGTGTCCCGGTTCGCGTCTGGCTATCCGACGACAGCCGTTCGGAGCGAGCATAACACAACAAGTCAATCAAGTTGTGGTGTTTGTCTCAAATCCAAGTTCCAAATCTTGATGTCCCACCAAGATTTTCTACTGAGATAATCTGAGCTCCTGATTTTCTTGTTTAGTGACGCAGTTAGATGTTAAGTATTGATTATTTGTTTTAATAAGTCAATTCGAATATACATTCTGATTTTAACATAAGTGAACATGCAATTTGATATCTTTTCTTTATTTTAAAATCAACAACAAACGATACAACACCATTTGACGAAATTGATAGACCTGACTGATAACCTGATAGACTGATAAAAATGTGATTTCTTTCCTTGTCTAATGGTGGTCTGCATTCCTCAGTATAGTTTCTTTTTATATTCATGCATGCAAGTACAGTTGTAAAAAAAAAAAATTAGGGAGGGCAATCAAAATGTCTGTATTTTACCTCAGGGCTAAAACGATCATTTGAAAAAGAAGCACGCCAAACATAGAGGCACACACCTCCTCATCTGACAAAAGAGACATCAGTGATTGTGTAAAGAGCATCTTTTGTTTTCTACTGGTGAACAATGCTGTAATTGTGCAGTAATCGTTATGACCCATATCCAAATGAAAAAGCAAACTAAATTAAAAGTATGACAGCAATTCATCTTATTTGTCAATTAGAAAAAGGACAAATAAAACCTTATAAATATATATTGATTAAGCAACTTAATAATTAAAATATTTAGCTAAATAATACGTGAGTAAACATGAATCTTGTTTTAGTTTAATGTACTATAAACTATGTGACAGGAGTTCAAAGTATTTCCGCGTATTTGTTAGTGGAGTAAGTAAGTGGTCTGGTTTATGCAGTGGGAGGAGCGATCACGTAAGTGAATCACATACTCTTTATTTCCAGGTACTGTCAGAAATGAAGTTCTACTTCCTTATGACAGTGTGCAATCATGAGCACTACATTCCACTTAACCTGCCTATGGCATTCGGCCGTACCAAGTTACAGAGAGTCCAAGGTATGTGCAGCAATTTCTCTGTTTGTTACTATACTCCCTTTCCCTGCCCCCCAACCCCTCCCCTAAACTGTCACCTCCTCTCCCCTACCTGCACTTGGTCTTCCACGCCCTAACTACAAGTACTGACCCCTACAGCTTAATAGCTACATTTAATAAATGTACATAACTCTCAGTAATATTTGTGTCCATTTTACAAAACATCTGTTGAATTTTTTGCTACATTTATTTTATGCCCCTTTTCATTGTGCTCATGGTAATAGTACCTATATTCATAGTTGTAAAATGTGGCCCTCATGAAAGGACATGTTTTCGCTGTTTAGTAAAAGTTCCACATAGCACAGATACAGTTTTATCAGATGGAAAGGTAGATATCAGATCAGGTGACATTCTTTTCTCTGCACTACGACGATTATATCAAACAAGCATTTTTATATAACAGGCCGAGGTTGCTTTCTCGGCTAGTCGATCACCAAATGTGTGTTACTTTTGACCAACCACTTTGAACACACACGCACACCACCCTCCCTGCACGATGCCCTCCTTTTTTATTGTCTTTTCTGTTTGTTTTTGCTCATGATCAGATTTTATTTCATACGCGGCGGAGTGTTTTGGCGTCATAGGTAGGTGTGCCGGCTTACGTCAACACGAACCTATTCCAGGCTGCCGTCTATAACCACACTAACTAGCTAGCCACTTTCTGTCAACAAACATTATCATGCTTGAACATCTGTCATCGCATCTGACATGTCAGGCCTCGGCCCGCGCTTTTTATGTCTGCTTAATCCTACTGAAAAAAGCAGCAGTGCATTATGCCTCTTTTGAATGAACAGTTTTAAATGGATGCGTTGAAGGGCATTTGATTGTTATTGCCGCAAATTAAAGCACTTTTTCACAGGTAGGTGCCACTCGTCTTTGTCACACACTAATCTTCCTCGTGCCCTTTGCACTGTCTGCCTAATTTAATTGTCAGTGCACAGAAGGATCTTGTTTCTCTTAGTGTTTCTTAACAGAAACTAAATCTATACACTATATGGCCAAAGGTTTGCGGACATCCCCACATAGTTGTGCCAAACTGTTTCCACAGAGATTGAAGCCCACAGTTGACTCGAATGTGTCGCACAGAACCCTGATCTCAACACCACTGAACACCTTTGGGATGAGCTCAGACCTGCTCACCTGTCATTAGCCCCGAATCTTTCTAGTAATATTATGGCTGAATGGGGATAAATCCCCACAACCACACAACATAATCTATTGAAGCCTTTCCGGAAGTGTGTAGGTTATTATAATAGGACGAGTGAGATTAAATGTGGAATAGGATGTTCAACAGATGTGATGGTCGGGCGTCCTAATA
Source organism: Liobagrus marginatus (assembly GCA_028566295.1). Classification (NCBI taxonomy): domain Eukaryota; kingdom Metazoa; phylum Chordata; class Actinopteri; order Siluriformes; family Amblycipitidae; genus Liobagrus; species Liobagrus marginatus. The sequence goes on from JAOUQX010000035.1 coordinate 10,189,977, forward strand.
TTTTTGGCCATATACTGTAGACAGCTGTGAAATTCAAGCATGCAGCACAGAGATGGAAAAACTGGTGTGCCCTCAGAGAGATCTTTTTGCACAAACCACACCTTCTTTCTGAAACTCATGGTTTGGTTTTTGTGCAAAGTCGGGGAATGTTGATGAACAATCGAACCATCTTTGAAAGAAATCAGTTGTTATTTTGTTTAAACCCGTGTCATTGTTTGATCAGAAACACCATGTTTTCATAAAGACACATTTCACAACCACGATCAGATGGTCTGTGTCTTATTATTTGATGCACTTCTCATTTGTACGTGCAGTATCTTTACTACGTAGTCAGACAAGTCTAGAAATGCTTAAAGCTTGTATAACAAGTTGAAGGTCACAGAATTATAGCGCTAATTTATAGCTAAATGCTACAAAAAACTCTTTTTACCTAGTAAATGGTGGTATTAAACCCGTTTCCGCGCTTTGAGATCAGGGGCTTGATCAAAGGACCAATTAACACAGTGACATCTTCATCCACTGAAATTCTTTACTAGAGGTGAAGAAGTCTGACAAGAAAAGCTAAACTTTTCCAGACCAATATTACATCAGACCACTGGCACTAATATAATGAATTTGTTTATACTGATTGAAAATATCTGACAGATCAATTTCCATTTACACTGGGCGCTGGTAAAAAGGGTTAATAAGATAAGAAATAAAGTCGGTTGCAATTCTGTTTTGTGTGACTGTGTTATATGTAGCATCATGGTCCTGGAGAACCGTTGTTTCGTTCCATTGTGTATTGCAACAGCTGTATATGATGTAACGACTATAAATCTTCTTGAATCTTGAATAATGACACTGATAATACATCTGAAATTAATTAATTACACTTTACAGACCAGAGTCTGGAGTACAGCCTCACTGAGGATTACTGCAGGAACCACTTCCTGGTGGGTCTGTTACTGCGCGAGGTAGCCGAGGGCTTGCAGGGAAATCCGGACATCAGGCAACTGGCTGTAGCTGTCCTGAAGAACTTGATCATTAAACATGCCATGGACGAACGATATACAGCTTACAAGGTGAGTAATAGCTGTTAGTGTTTGCTGTTTCTCCTCCTGATTTAATTTTATGTTCTTGTGATTTAAATGTTTATAAAGCACTAGCTGAACTACCTGGGAAAAAAATAGCATTTGTTTTCAAGTAGGGCTGGGCGATATGGGCAAAAAAAAGATCACTATAAAATGTTCCATATCAGTCGAGATCGATAAATGTCAAATCTTTATTCCTTTCACATTTAATGGAAGATTGTTGCTCTTGAGTGAACGTTGTAGAAAGCATGCATGTAAACGACTCTTTATTTTTCAGAACACGACATGAACATACAAAACTTAGCTAGCTAGAATGTTACTAATAATGTCAATATTAATAGAATATATGAAATAACTTTAATAACCGTAATATTATACCACAATTGTTAAGTAGAGTTAGAGTTATATGCTTGCGCAGCATTACGCATAGTGCCGAACATTATATCAAGCATTTATCGAATTGTTATCGTTTTATCGAGGACAATTATATCGCGATAATTATTGCTGTCATTTTTCGCCCAGCCTTAGTTTCAAGTAATATCTTGTTAGACAAAAAGAACCCTGCTGAAAAACCTTTGTAAAAGGCTTTTTTACGTTTAAATCCGTTATTTAGTAACCAGACCATTCCGGATATGACCTAGTCCATGCCCTTCCCCTGGTTGAGTAGGGTATGTGTACCAAGTTTGGTGCAGGTAGGGCAAATGGTGCACATTTCAAGGGCAACATTGATGGTCACCTAGGGCCAGCAATTGGTGTCCAGTTAAAAATTGCAAAAAACGTATTATACAAATGGACCGAGTACAACAGGATGGTTCATTCAGCAATTTAAATACAAATAGTTGGTCAGTATTTGGATGTAACGATCGGCTCACGGAGCTGGATGAGAACCCGGTTCGGATGAGTGACGACCCAATCGCAGGCTTGCAGTACATAACACTTTTATTGAAATAAACATAAACCGGATAAAACATCCGCGTTACTATGTGTGTCGAGCTACACAGAAGCTCGTTTCAGGCAGTCCTTATAACGAGGCTTGGAGCCCTTGACTTAAACTATGCACAGGTGCGCGTGCTTTAACCATTACAAGCATAATTAGAACTCAGGCGTTTAAGGGCGTGCATACTTAAACAAGGCGTAGCCCTCCGCGTGTGTGCGAACGGTGGCACAAGCATAAACACAAACATAAACCATGGCACAACACACGCATTGTCCTTCGTGTCTGTTACATTGGAAGTGAAAGTTATGCAAATCATCTGTCGTTCAAACAAAAATAACCAACACAATCTTTAATTTAGGGATGGGCATTTCATGCAAAAATAATATCTGATGATGGTTGGGTAATCGATTATTATTCAAAAATCGCACCCCTCCCTGCATCCGCCCGCATGCATGCATCGGCTTCACACATATAAGCAGAAAGGAAGAGAGAGACCATTTACACGTTACATTTATATGATATCAAACTGTTAATTCATTAGAGGAATTCATTAGATATATTCATTATAACGTGCTGAAACCTATAATAACATAGTTAACAAAAATATAAATGTGTATTTATTTACTTATTTTTACATTACTATTGTTGTTATTGCTTTGTTTGTTTTTGTGACCATGTTTACATTTTTGACATAATTTTTTAAATAATCAATGATTTTAAAATAATGACGTTTATTGAAGTATTTTTTGTTGGTTTGTTTATAACTTAACTATAATAATAAGAAACATAACCATTACATGCATTTCCGTAACCGATATATGATACGCAAGTGTACAGTATGCATGAGATAAACTTGTTGTTCTTCATGGGGAGAACATGTAAACTCTACACAGAAAGACCCTGTGTGGGAATCGAACCCATGACCTTCTTGCTGTGAGGCAGGAGTGATAATCACTCTGCCAACATGTCACACTATAAAATGTATTTATTTATTTATGTTTTGCGCATGCTTTAATTAACTTTGAACAAAGTCCAACGCATAGGGGCCCTAGCCCTGAAGAGGTCTCAGACATCTGTTCATATTGTTCTGCAATCAGTTGTTTTTCATGTTTGTTTAGCTCACTGACACAAATGTTTCTGAGTGATATATATTATGCATGGGTGTAGTCTGAACGTCAAATTCATATTTTATTTATCACATACACAGTGAAATGTTTTCCATAATTTCACGCATATACCAGCTTATGAATTTGAAGGCTGGGGTCAGAGCGCAGGGTCAGCCAGAATGTGGCAACGGAGGTTAAGGGCCTTGCTCAAGGACCCAATGATATGGTAGCTTGTCTGGTGCGAGGCCTGAACCCTGACACTCTGATCACTGACCCAGAGCCTTACCATTAAACCACCACATCCCAGGATAACAACCCGATAACAACCCTACCACACAACCTGGACCTTAGCCCTAACAACAGTCAACGAATTGCAAAAAAAAGACAGCGCGGGGCAAAATGGAAAAAAAACTACTACCTGGAAGTCTTAGAAAAGTATTTACCTGTCTAGCTCTTGTGTGTGCCCTTGTATCACAGACAGGGTCTGTGCAGCGCTGTGCAGATGACTGAAAAACAAGCTATTAACCAGGACACTACTAAGCAACCGTCTGCTATGCAAATATTTCATTCCAACTCTCTGTACAGTCCATCAAATTGTAAATCTCTGGAGCTGGAGGACGTGAACTGTCGGTTAGATTCGGTCAGTTTATAGTTCAGATCCAAACAATGTGACTCATTCATCTGCTGTCAAAGCCAGCTATTATATAAGACTGTCCAAACTACCAGCCGAAACATGTAAATCATCAGTAATGCAAACAGCTTTGATATTTACAGCCAGATGGTCTTAGACATTAAAATGTCATTTCATCATATTGAGTCCATGTTTGTTAAAGAACTGTTCAAATTGGATAAGTAATTAAAGGATTATTGATGCATCCTAAGATTAAGGAGGTGCGTTGTTCAGAACATCACTTACTGCTGGTCCACAGAAGGCACTCTGTTGAGGATAACTGGAAAATTTTTCAAATGTTTAGGTGTAGTGTTTCATTTATTTTCATGTGAAACCATCCCGCATAAGCCCAGTCAAGCCCAGTTTGTAGTCTTTGTAGTAATAAAAGTTTTAGATAAAACACTTCTAGAAACATATTTCTCTCACTTTTGGGAGAACTGTGGTGGCTGTGAGAGAGACCCTGCGAAGCTTGACCCCTAATAATTGCAATAATTTTAAGAATTCTTATGAATGTTAATATTTTTTACATTATCTGTTTTAATTATTAATAATTTTATTTATTTTTAATAATGACTAAGAATAATTTTGTATGTATTAATGTGTGTAAATGTGTATTTGTTTACTTATTTTTACCTTACTATTATTGTTATTATTGTTCCTGTGTTTGCTTTTCTGATCATGTTTACATTTTTTGAGATCATTTTTTAAATAATCAATTATTTAAAAAATAATGACGTTTATTGATATTTATTTATGTATATTTTTTGTTTGTTTATAACATAAATAGCATCACCAGGCCCGTATTTGTGTGCTCTACCTGCCTCTCTTCGAGCTCCTCTACCAAAACCTGAATCAGCTGAATGCAAACAGGCAACCTTCAAGATCTGGCTTTGGCATCATGGTAAGTTCTGACAGAGATGTGAGGAATCAATAATAAACTTTATATTTTATTAATGTATTTAGACATTATTAATACACGTGTATTAAATGGCTTCATTTCTAGTGAACATCATTCTTCACCCTGAAAAAAAAAGAAAAAATTAAACATTAAACATAGTTTTTACACATTTTGGTAAAATTTGAGATCATTTCAGCGAGAATTGACTATGTTATTAGACTACAAAAAGAAGTAAAACATTTTTTAACACCCTGTATATACGATTAAGTTTCTTAAAGTTTAGTGATCTGGAATCCATACATAAATCTATTGATGACCCCAGCCTGCCTGTCTTAATGACTATAGTCCAGTAGCTCTGACCTCCACTGTGATGAAGTGCTTCGAAAGATTAGTAAGAGACTTCATCACTAGCTCACTACCAGACACACTGGACCCGTTACTGTTTGCGTATCGTTCTAACCGCTCCACTGAGGACGCGATTGCATACTTACATCGCATGGCCCTAGAACATCTGGACAATTGGAAAGGGAATTATGTCAAAATGTTGTTCGTGGATTACAGCTCAGCTTTCAACACCATAATCCCCTCCATACTCACTTCCAAGATGGAGGCCCTGGGACTCGGCAC
>JAOUQX010000035.1:10225559-10238059 GCA_028566295.1 Liobagrus marginatus
CAACTTAGACCCTGTGTGTGTGTGTGTGTGTGTGTGTGTGTGTGTGTGTGTGTGTGTGTGTGTGTGTGAGGTATGTGTGGTGTGTGTGGTGTGTGCGTGTGTGTGTGTGTGTGTAAGGAAGAGAGAAAGTATGTTGCATTAGGTATATTGGCGAGGAAATATAACACCGGCCTTTTTATCTAATAACATAGAGATACAGAAGAACAAGGCCTTTTGCCATGTACATTTTAAAGCTGCTGTTTGTAATATATAAAAGTCTTCATAGATCTATACTAATCAGATCGTTTTAAAATATGAACAGCATAATACACTGCAAATCATGATGAAGGTTCATGAAACATCTATTTGAATTGGAACTATAAAACAGCCTAAGGGTGTAATTGAAATATGAGGGTTCTACTTTAAATATGGAACCAGAGCCGAATTTTGTGAATTGCAATGGACCTCGTGTGAAGGTAACATGGGTCCAGTTTAATCTTGGCCTATAATAACCAGATAATCATACATTTACATAAAACACGCTTTCCACTATTGACTCTCAAATTCTTGAAGGGTTTCTTTGTTCACCTGTGTGAAGCTGGCACCCTGTCTAAAAGAAAGAAAGTTAAAAAAAAAAAAAAAAAAAAAAAAACTAATTGCGTTGATTTGTGGTGTAAATAACTGTTCGGTTTAGCTTTCTGTGATATTATACTAGCATTAGTTCAGTGTGGTCTCTCCATGACTTTCCGGTACATTGAATTCCACTCGACTCAATGCAAATGAAACAATAAGATATGTTAGCAATGCAGCATTGTATGTCTGTACCGGTTTCTGCTGATTTCATTTTGTACATATCCACAATGTAGTATACGCTACATGGCCAAAGGCTTGTGGACACTTTTGTCTTTATAGTGTATTATCTAACAAGCTGCCACTGCTGGGCCCCTGAGCAAGGCCCTTAACCCTCAACTGCTCAGTGAGAGCATAAATGTAAATCGCTCTAGTTAAGGGCGTCTGCTAAATGCTGTAAATGTAACTGGCACAAAACGGATCTATGGTGTCAGGTGTGTGTTCTTTACATGATTCATGTGTGTACTTGTGCAGTTCCCCCCGATGAACCGGTTATTGAGGGAGCCCCAGAGATCCTTCTCACTGCGGGAGTTGCCTACAACCTGAGCTGCGTGTCACGTGGTGCCAAACCCCCTGCAGTTATAAAATGGCAGAAAGATGGTCTCCCTGTAGAGGGGGCAGTCAGCATAACGGTAACACGTGCACATTTGAACCCATGTCACACAGATCTGTTCATTTCTTGGACTTCCATAAAGCTTCAGCCGTGCATGATAACCACATATGTTCTCTCTCTCTATCTCTCTCTCACTCTTTCTGTGTAGGAGGTGCTGTCTGATAGGAAGCGAGCAACAACCTGGAGCTTCCTGCCTGTTGTCCCACTGGACACGGACACAGGAAAGAATTTCACATGCATGGCCACCAACCAGGCTGCACCCTTGGGCAAACGCACTGCGATCACCCTCAATGTGCACCGTGAGTTTGCACTCACATGTTTCACATTCTTACACACATTCTTATGGCTTTTTGTTGAGCTGTATCACCCAGTGTGGTGTTTAAATGCACTGTGTTTTTGACATGATTACAAAATTCCTGGGGTGAGCAGATCCTCCTGTGGTGGTGTTATCTATTGAACCACGCTCTGTGATGGAAGGAGACAGAGTGACGTTCACATGCCAAGCCACTGCCAACCCCCCTGTTATGGGCTACAAGTATGTTGGTTTCTAATTTTGGTGTATTGTGTCATATCAACAGCCATCAGCTCACAAATCATCACTGAATATTTATATGCTTGAAATACTGTTTTTGGAATAAAAAAAAGAAAAAAGTCACCATCTTTTGAACAGCAATAGTTCATGGAAGAGAGGGGCATTTGAAACAGGCTTGAAACTTAGTATAAAGGATTATATGAGCAGTGCTTGTATTGGTGAGTTTTGAGTGCTTATTTATTTATTTATTTATTTTTTGCATTCCTGAACTCATTTGGATGTTACTTTTGAAATGCCTGCTGTTGATCTGTTTATATAATTTACAGTCTGGTTATGTATATTTATGCTTCAACAGCTAATGAACCGTGTAACTGTATCTGTCCTAAACTGTTGCTATAAAGTTTGAAGCTCACAGTTAACTAGAATGCGTTTGTATGTTGTAGCATTACATTATTCCTTCACCGGGACTAAGTGGCCCTAACACTGCTCTAGCATGACAATGCTCTGGTGCACAAAGCCCCTGAATGAATGATGAATGAAAACATGGTGTGTTATGGTTGGTGTGGAAAAACTCACTGGACAGAGCCTTGACTTTAAAACCCATTAAACACAGTTGTAATAAACTGTTATACTGTTGGCATCCCAGACTTCCTCACCCAACATTGGTGCCTGATCTGACTAATATTTACCACAGCCAACTCCAAAATCATGAAGGAAACATTTTTCAGAAGTGTGCAGGTTTTTATAGGAGTGAGAGTGAGATTTCCTTTACGACATAAAGATACGACGGTCATGTGTCCATACTTTTGTCTACAGTATATGCTGTAGTGTATCTTTTACTAAGAAACGCATATACAGGCAGGGCAAAATGAGTGCAGTATGACATAAAGGGAGCAAGGACCCCAGTATGCTTGACGTAATTAAACATAAACTATTTTCCTGACTTCCATTTCGTTATGCTTGTCACTGATTGACACTTTTCTCTCTGCCAGATGGGCTAAGGGCGGTGTAATCATCCAGGGTGCAAGAGAAAGCGTGTTTGTCACTAAAGCTGACCACTCTTTTTTCACCGAGCCGGTTTCCTGCCTGGTGTTCAACGCTGTGGGGAACAACAACGTCAGCATACTGGTGGACGTCCACTGTAAGAAGCAGTCCACCTTTCATTAACAGCTTTCATGTAACAGTATTTACAACAATATTTTCCATTTCAAAAAGTGACCCATGAATTGGTTCAACAAATGACCGAGTGATTATTCAACTTCTGAATGCTGTAGCGGCGTTACATTTTCAAACTTGATTGGTTTTCTGTTACAAGAAATCTTTATCTTTATGTGCCACTGGAATTTGCAGACAATTACAATTTGGATTGCTCTAATTACATGTACACTAAATACTGTGGAGCAATTGCAGCAAATTAGCTTTTTTTGCAATTAGGTAAATAAACATTTATTCCCTTAAATCTCTCTCCTAAAATATCTCTTTTATCACTTCTTTAACATGAATAACAAAAAAATCTTTTTTTTTTTTCTGTCCTTAACTCTTCCAATGTGTCAGGAAATTTTTAACAGCTTGACCTCGAACCACTGTTAATAAATGAAGCCATTTAAAAAAAATCTGTGTTGAGAAATTGATTAAGAAATTTACAAAATGTAAATGAGTCGATGCTACAAATTTCTCTTTTTTCCTTTCCTTTAAGTTGGTCCTATCTTGGTGGTGGAGCCGAAGCCAGTGACGGTGGACATGGATTCCGATGTCACATTAAACTGTAAATGGGCAGGCAACCCTCCTCTCGCCCTCACATGGACAAAAAAAGGGTCCAACATGGTAAGCATTCAGACCCAGACTACTACCTTCCTTCTCCACACTCCCTTGGAATATTTCTCTATTTGATTTCTCTTCACTGCAAAAAAAAAAAAAGACATCTTAGCAAGTGAAAACAGGTTCAGTATAGTCGCATATATACAGCTCTAAGTGCAAGTACAATTAACCGAATATAAAATTAATTAATCCATTCATCTATTGTCTAGCACTTATCCTGTTCAGGGTCATGGGGCGCTGCAGTCTATTACAGCTAACTTACAGCGTCAGACATCCTGGACAGTCAGCAGTTAATCGTAGGACTAACCCAAGTTAGACATACAACCATTCACACACTTTCACTTTTATGGACAATTTAGAGTAGACAATACACCTATGCCTAATCACATGTGTTTGGAGGCAGGAGGAAACCGGAATACCCGGGGAAAACCCACACAAGCACGGGGAGAACATGCAAACTCCACGGGAATCGAACCCATGACTTTCTTGCTGTAAAACAGGCGTGCTAACCACTCTGCCACCGTGCCACCATGAATATAAAATTATTAACCCTTTTTTGAAACATTGCCACCCATTTGAAGCTGTATATTTTGGTTATTCGATTGGTAGATTATTTGGCTGTTTTGTAGAAAAATAAATGAAAACAACCCAGCTACTTATCTGCCATATAACAAGCCTATTGTAAGGTTTCTAATTCTATTTATAGGAAATTCTCTGACAAGAATTCAAGTCTAAAACTACGTGTACCCGTTCCCTCAGGTTTATCAGACTGACTGGAAATCAATTAGCATGAACAAATGAATCATTTTATGTACACAGATCAGTCCGTTTCGTGTGTTGGGCTACACTTACACAGAATTCTGCTGGTAATAAAAAAACACCTACAACTTTGACATGCTTATGAACAACCAGTTGGGGCATCTCCGAGAGCAGCAATAGGGTTGATATCACCATTTCATTTGAAGATATAAACATTTGTGTAGAAAAAAAATAGATTTAAAAAAAAACATTTTTACTACTTTTCTATGAACATAGTGACTTTAATAAGCTGTGTAAAATATTTTTTTACGTGGTATAACTTCAAGATAGATTTTTAGCAGGGTTTAATTCGTCTCCCATATCTTTCGACTTATCCTCTTTGTTGTGTCTTGAAAGTGGGTTCAAACATCTGACATGATTTGCTGCTTTCTGGTGTGGTGCAAAATAAAAGAAATATTTTCTCTCTCCTGCGATCTCCGTGCTGCTTTGTTTTCTCCGTGTCTCACTCACAAGTTTCATGTTGCTGCAGTTGTTAAGGTGCTACAGCATGCTTGTTTTTCCTGTAATGTCATTTCTTTTTTACAAGATATAACCCTGTACTCTGCCTCTTCCTAGGTGCTGAGTAACAATAACCAGCTGCATTTGATGTCAGTGAGCCAGGCTGATGCTGGCCAATACGTATGCAAGGCCATAGTGCCCAGGATCGGCGTAGGTGAAACTGAGGTCGCCCTTACTGTCAATGGTCAGTAACTAATCCAGGAAGTATTAAAAGAGATTTATACAGGGGACTAAACATCTTTTTAGCATGCATGAAAATTTGCTAGCAGATATATGATCTATAAGCCTGATACCAATGATAAAGAATTACTGAATATTAATAAGAAGGTAAACATTTTGTACTAGTTAGTCTTTCCTCCTGATTAGAAATAATGTTCTGTAATTCTGTAAAGTGGTTTAATTTCCAATTACCAATTCACAGAGCTGAATTGTGCATTGGACTGAATGACAGTAATTAAGCAATTACAAGCCCAATAATAAAGTATGACATTGGTCTGTGCAGGCCCTCCCATTATATCCAGTGAGCCAGTCCAATACGCAGTCAGAGGAGAAAGAGGCGAGGTCAAGTGTTACATTGCCAGCACCCCTCCCCCAGACAAGATCGTAAGTGTTTGGATCAGTATCTTTCTTCATTGTTCTCCAACTGAGAATGACTTGTGTGTTTATATATGTGAAAACCCGATACAGTATAAACCTCCTTTGACCTTCATACGATTGGAAATAACCAATACGAATATTGTGTTTAGCTGTGACCCATGTGGTCAGCAAATCTCAACGGGAAAAACCCCAAATTCCTTCCAGAGGTGGACAAAGTACAAGCTTCCTTACTTGAGTGAAAGTACATACAGTATAGTACTCAAATATTACGCCATTAAAAGCTGTAAAGACCGATCTTTACCCATGTAAAGTTGCAGAAGTACAAAAGTAAATGTCAACGCAGGGTTTTTATTATTTTTGCATTGCTCTATGTAATACTTACAGCCTCTGAAGCAACCTAGTGAATATACTGACCGGTTTCTAGTGGAATCGATAGCTTTTAGAATGTTACAAATGATCTCCTATAGAAACGGAAAATTGACATAAAAGACCGCCATAACCATCAGAAGTACACATCTATGTGGATACATTCAAGAACACTTGATATATGGTGTGTAAATACAGACTGATCATAAAGAAATTCCAACCAAACTGTATCAAAATAATGTAAGAGTTTTTAGGAATCTCTTAATTTTTCCCTACTCTAATCAATGAACTTGTTTCATTACTGGATGAATCTGCGATTTTGAACAAAATACAGCAGTAACGTTATTACAGCATATCTACACCAGACACAGGTGACCGCTGCAGTTGACCGCCGTCATGTCGCATAACGGATAGCGGCAGTAACAATGCCAGGACACCGAGAACATTGTACTTTTTATTAAACACTTTAGACACAAACAATAAACACCCTTTACCACCACAACACACCGTGAAGTGAGGCACAGACACTGACAATGTTCAATACCAGAAGTGAGCTAATGTGACCTATTTATCCCCGGTGTAATTATGTGTGTGTGTGTGTGCGCAGGTGTGTGTGATCATGTCCTAATATGAGTGGAAACAACACACACGCACACATGCAAAGTCCACACCCATATTCCTCTACTACCTCACCGCTGCCCTCTGGCAGCCAAGCTGACCATAGTCCTTGGGCATGACATTCTACACAACGCGACAAAGCAGCCGTTGCAAAGAGCTTGGACTATAATGTCAGGAATAGAAAGGGGAATCTGTTGCTGATTTGTCCTTTGTTGCGTCACGCAACTCGTGTCCAGTACAGACTTTTTGTACTTGTAGCTGCATCTATCATTGTAGCAAATACATTAAAAAACTGACCTGACAATATTTCATAAGGACACTTAAAGCTTAAAACACAAAAAAAATTATGAGAAATTAATTATCGAACTTTACGACACATGACCCTCTAAGAGTGTTTACAGATCAACTGTCTGTCAACTGCAAAAAAATAAAACCTCATCGCATTTCATTCTTTCTACTCAAGGACTTGAACAAAAACGTAGTGGAGTAAAAAGTAGGTAACAAATCATTTCTTTTTTTAAGTAAAAGATTGTCCGAAAAAAAAACACTTGAGTAAAGTACAGACACTCAAAAAGTTGAATGAAGTACAGAACTCAAGTAAATCAAGTACTCAAGTACTGTCCATCTCTGACGCATTCTAATAGCATTGGCTATAAACCCCAATTATTCATTTTGTTCTTATTATATAACACAATGTATTTAGAGCTGGATGTTATATATGCTATAAGAAGTTTAGAAAAGTCCATATAAGCAACATTAATCATGAGCAAACATTCAGAACTCAACTGGCAAACCCCGATTTTGCGCTACAAAACGTTGACTTAACTGGAACGTAGCACTATCCATTTCAAACGCTCCTCTGTCTGAAATGACTCTAATGTAGAAGGACTGGCAACCAAAGTCCTACTGTATCTCCGAAAGCAGATTTTAGAAACGTGAAACACAGCAGCAGAGCGTTTTTGTTCCCTTGTTTCTGGTCTGCAGTAAAAGGAGTCTTATTGTGAACATATGAAGTGTATGCATTTTTAAACATGTTCATAGTTCAGTATGAATAATACAGAACCTTTCTGTGGAGTTAAAGACTTTAGAGTATGAAGCGGTCTTACCTTTTTTCTAAGCGGGACGTTTTAGCATCGAAAAGCTATTTTAGGTAACTGATGTACAGGTCAGACACTGGGATCAAGAATACAGAAATATTAAGAACAGAAGCAAATGATTCCAACTTGCGGGTATTGTAACATGGAGGCAGACAAAGTAGGATCCATTTGCAGGGGGTCTTTATTTACACACGGTGAATCCAGAGGAACAAAGGTGAACATGAACAGAGATGCTAACACTAGGTGCACTGGTTAAGCTATAAACAAAACGGCTAGCAATACAACGGCTAGCAAACAGACACTGGTTTAGCTACAAACAAAATGGCTAGCAGGAAAACGGCTAGCAAACAGACACTGGTTTAGCTACAAACAAAATGGCTAGCAGGAAAACGGCTAGCAAACAGACACTGGTTTAGCTACAAACAAAATGGCTAACAGGAAAATGGCTAGCAAACAGACACTAGGGTTTAACAAGCTAACATGAACAAACCTCCTAACATCCGAACATACAAACAGTAACATACAAACAAACAATACGTCACCCCGAACAATGGCAAACACATGGCTTATATATATACAACAGACAGGAAGTGGTGTGACAGGAAGTGACATGACAGGAAATGAGTAAAGTCCATTGTTCAGGTGCGCGCTCCCTCTACTGGGGGGAGTCCGTTACTGATCTTACAGGTATATACACAAGAAATAGATATAAAAAAATATAAGCAATAACAGTGATAGCAATCTGTGTGAAAATTTTTACAGAAAGACATTGACTGTGGAACATATCTTAGAATATATGTAATATGTAATATCTATTGTTTGGTTCATCATCCACTGAGCAGACATTGACATTCCCCACACTTACACCCTTACACACTTTTCACTCTTCGTAAAACTAGCCATGAATTTTATCCCTTGTTCTTTGAATGATATTTTATGTGCACTATCATTCTTGTATCTTCTTGAAAACGATGGATTTTTTTTTTTTTATTATTTTAAGCCTAATTCTAATTATGTGCTAGGAAACTGACTTTCATACGCATAGGTGAGAAAGCTGCCGTTTGTGGGATATGTTATAATTAAAACAATACGTTTCAGGTTGGGGTGGAATTCTGATGTGAGGATATTTGAAACACGTAAATGAGTGAAGATAAATAATAACTTTCCAGCCTAGAAATATTACATGCAATGCATTAAGAAAAGCAACAGAATATTATAAAGGTTGCATACGTATACTCCATCCAGTTAACCAATTCATCCCTTTTAATCTCATGCTCTAAAGTAATTCTCATACAGTGGTCATTAATGACATTATTCTTATAAACCAAAAATTAAGCTCAGCTCTTTCTGTGTCATTTTCTTCAGGTCTTTTAATGACATATTTACAGCATGTGCAGCACTGTCATTTATTGATCCTTTCTTTATTTAATACACCGTTCACAGCAACAGTGTTCACAAGCATACATACAATTAACATACAAATGTAGCAGGCTGTGCACAGAAAATAAACGCTCTTACAATTCAGTACCAATGATTTATCTTTGTTGTATATACAGTATTCTATCCATCAACAATATCTGCTATTTTAACATGGGTATGTAAACCGATTATTAATTGTAAAGTTAAAGTGAAGTTTATTGGTCACATGCACATCATACAGTGAAATTCTTTGATTCCGCATATCCCAGCATACAAATTTGAACGCTGGGGTCAGAGCGCAGGGTCAGCCAGAACGAACGGCGCCCCTGGAGCAAGTGAAGATAAGGGTCTTGCTCAAGGACCCAATGACGGTAGCTTGCCTGGTGCAAGGCTGGAACCCCCGACCCTCTGATCACTGACCCAAAGCCTTATAGCATGGGTGGTGGTAGCATTGAGCTACCACCACCCATGTATATACTTATTCATTTGATTTAGTAAAAGTGAATATATGAACTTTTCTGCCTTTGTTTAAGGTGTGGGCTTGGAAGGAGAATGTGTGGGACAAAGAGAAGGGGACTCTACCAGAACGCTACACAGTGGAGCAGAGTAAGCCATCATCCGATGGAGGAGCCGTGCTGTCTACTCTCACCATCAACAATGTCAAGGAGACCGATTTCCAGTCCACTTACAACTGCACAGCTTGGAACGCATTCGGACCAGGAACCATGATCATCACTTTGGAAGAGACCGGTGAGTTTATGTGCAAGGGATAATTGTTTTTTTGTTTTGTTTTTTCATTTTAACGATGTAATTAATGAAAATGATGTATTGCAAACAAACACAATTTTTGGTCATAACTACCAGTCAGTCCACTGACTCTTGTATCCAATATAAGAACACATTCTGGACTTTTCTACACAACACCAATACCCTTTTAGCTCAGGACATTTAGATTGCACTAATTAATAGCATAATAGCACTAATAGCATAAAATGTGATTTGCACAGGACTCTTTTTTACATTGTAATTTCATTTTAGTACTTTTACACTTTTAAAAGGGTAATTATTGCATTCCTTACTGTTTGTTCCATCCATCCATACAATTGTACATAATCTATATTGGTACACATTTCCTCAGACTTGTACAGATAACCCTAATTTCTATTACGTACTGTAACCATTTTTGTTGCTTTATTTTCTTTACTATTCATTTCCGTTTCTACTGCATGTCATATTGTGTGCACTTTGTACAGTTTTATGAATTTGAAAAAAAATCTGAAATATATCTATATATCCCACTTTCCACATTTAATCTACACTTGGGAAATGTGAAATGTGTGTGTATTATTCGAACACTAACTTACTACAATCTTCTTGTAACAATGATTAGTGCTGACTCTGTGCCTAGGAGGGAATGGGTAGTTTTGGGCATGGGTAGCTTTACATTGTCCATTTTGCAGTAAGAGATATATTGCCGCCTAGTGGAGAAAAACAGATACACACCGAAGTGTATTGTAAAAGTTAAGACATTTATTAATGAAAAACTGTCACTTTAACTTTTGTTTTGCTGTTATTTATTCCGGGAAGGCAACGGCATGATCATTTCAATCAATAATAAATCTGCAATGTATTCCTATTTATCAATAAGATTTCCTTTTTTTTTTACATATTAAAATAAGATGCCTTGTGTACAGTAGCAAAGTCTTAAACACATTTTAAGCTCTTGTCCTTCAACAACGGCTGTTGAACCTAAACCTTACATTTCTCTCACACAGAAATCGTTCCAGTTGGTATCATTGCTGCCAGCACTGTAGGCTGCTCCATTGTGCTATTGCTATGTCTGCTGGTGTTAGTCCTCTTCCTATATCGTCAACGGAAAGGAAGTAAGAAAACACACACACACACACACACACACACACACACACATTTTTACTGGTGAAAAAAAACAATTTTTTTGGATGAAAACAGCACCAGGTTGGTTGACGTGTGTATTACTACATCTCACCTGTAACCTTACCCAAGACATCTGTCTTGTTCCCAGGTCGGCGTGGGGTCACCCTCGGTAAGCCAGACATCAAGGTCGAGACGATAAATAAAGAAACCCACAGCTTAGAGGAAGACTCAGCCAGCGTCTCCACAGCAAGCCGCATGGTCAAGGCTATGTACTCGGTGAGTCCGTATTTTCCAAACACTCAAACCAGTCTTAAATATTTGAATATTAAATGTGGCTTTTAGGTATTATTTAAAAGCAAGCATGAAAGCGTTATATTTGGGTGGTGTATTTGGGTGGTGGTGGCTCAATGGTATAAGGCTCTGGGTCAGTGATCAGAGGGTCGGGGTTCAAGCCTCACACCAGGCAAGCTACCATCATTGGGTCCTTGAGCAAGGCCCTTAACCTCACTTGCTCCAGGGGCGCCGCTCGTTCTGGCTGACCCTGCACTCTGACCCCAGCCTTCAAATTCATATGCTGGGATATGCGCAATAAAAACATTTCACTGCACATATGTGTATGTGATTAATACGATCTGAAAATGAAATGTCAGTAATCATTCAGATCTTCAATTATTATTATTATTATTTCACACATCCATCTCTGAGGTGGTTCGTGCCTGCGTGCAGGTTATGAGGGCTTTGCTCTCAGCATGGCTGGTACACTGCATCATTATATAGATTATTATAAGATATCTGTCTTACTGCTAACATCAGTGTATATACAGTATAAGCACTCAGTGCTAAAATACGAGTATTGTCACTTGTAAATATTCTATGATAGGCAACCCATAAGTCCTATCATATATTCATTACGGGTATTTGGGAATGTCTCAGGGTTGCAACATCAGGATATATATAATGCCGGTATACCTGCATGTGAACTTTGAACCTGTTATAAGAACATATAAGAACTTCACCAGCGGAGCGATATGGAAAGCTTACATCTCTTATGTAGAAATGCACTGAGAATAGGATTTATGCTCACAATGCTTTTTAATACAGCCTAACATTTATACTCACTGGGATACCATGAATCCGTAAAGGTAAAGCATAGCCAGTGTAATGACTGAACGTTGTTTTTGGTCTTTAATCTCTCGCTACACTTAACCGCACTCCAACAGTCAAAAAGTCTTACTCCCTCTATTTCATCTGCAGTGTTACTCCGAAATCTAAAATTAACCTTCTGCTCTTTCTTAACTTCCCTCTCCTCCTGTTTTTATCTATGTCCTTCTCTTCTTGTTAACCCATCTCCCCTCCTTGTGTTACATCTGCCCCCTTTTGTTTGGTTTGTCGTTTATCGTTTAGTTTTTGCCCTCTGTGACCCTTTCTCCCTCCTCTCAGCCTTTCAAAGATGATATTGATATCAAACCAGACCTACGCAGTGACACCTTGGATACACGTCAGGACTATGAGATCAAGGTGAGTGACACACACACACACACACACACACACACACACTTGTTTTGCTATGTTAGTGAGGACATTCCATAGGCGTAATGGTTTTTATAGTGTACAAACTGTA
>JAOUQX010000035.1:10263987-10281584 GCA_028566295.1 Liobagrus marginatus
CGTTTGTTCTGGCTGACCCTGCGCTCTGACCCCAGTGTTCAAATGTGTATGCTGGGATATGCGGAATCAAAGAATTTTACTGTATGTTGTACTGTATGATGTGCATGTGAACTCAACTCAACAACTTTAAACAAGCAAAACCACTATTGCAGTAGTCATATAGTAACAAATGCACATGAACAAGTTTCCTTTGGAGATGTTTCTGAGGTGATAATATGCTGTTTTAGTAACAATGCTAATATGTTTTTTTTTTTAACTAAGGTCGCTATCAAATCTAATTCAGTATGTGTAATAAAGTGATCGTGACATTCATTTTGATCTCAAGAAGCATAACCAAAGTGGGAAGTCCGCTACTGAAAATGTGGATGTGACCAATCTATTTCTAACTTGTGGTTCACACCAGATTGCTTTAATACTGGAAATTATTTTCAGTTTTCAAAACTCAGTCAAATTTAAACTACGTTAGTTAAAACTGTATATGTATTTATTGAAGGATTTATCTGAACCTTAGATTTGTGAAAATATTATTCAAATATTAATAAAACATCAAAACACCATAGCTCTCACAATAAAAAGGGCAAATTGAATTTAGTAATTTTTAGATTACTGCCATCTATCTATCTATCTGTCTGCCTGCCTATCTGTCTGTCTGTCTGTCTTCCTATCTATCTATCTATGTCTGTCTGTCTGCCTGCCTGCCTGTCTGTCTGCCTATCTATCTATCTATCTATCTGTCTGTCTATTGATTTTATTATATCATAAATCATATAAATATCATATAGAGCATGATTCCCAGCCTGTAAGTGCATTGTCTTGTTGTTTTAGGCGGGATAAGGCCTCTCGGAACAAAAACACTAAAAAACAGATATCTACCAATAAAAAGATTGAGTCAATGTTAGTTAAAGTTTTTTTTGCACTTTCTTAACTACTAAGTAGAACTAAATTAGAGAAAACAAGACAATCAGTTATAGAATGTCACTTAATGAAAAGTAAGGACTAACACACAATAGGATATGCTGTTATAGTAAAATAGTCTGCAATAATATGGTATGATGTAACTCCGCCTTGATTATTTTCCTATTACAACACGTCCTAAACAAAAATCTAACAGTGACATAACACTTATCCTTGCAAGGAATATAACTTTGCCTTTGCGGAAATGTTTCAATATGAAATAATTCATTTTTATTATAGCACAGATTCTTTGAAAACTGGCCAGTAGTTGTAATTTGTTTTCTATAACAGCACAGCTGGAACAGTAGTGCTATCTGAAACTTAGGCCATTAATTCTACTGCGTTAACTTTTCTATAGCAATTTACATAAGCCATTTGAATTGAAATGTATATGGTGTGTATTTGTCTCACACACCATGATATATAAGTGATATAAAAACTAAAATAAAAAAAAACCCTGTTTATCACACTTGAGGGTGATGGCAGGTTGAAGGTGATCCTTATTGCTGAAATATTGTTCTTTGTTAAAGCTGCTATGGATAACCCGAACATCTGCTACATCTTGGATGGCATTCTGTTCCTCTACGGGCTTATCCTAACTATCCTTTACTGCAGACTGAAGGTAAACACTTTTTTTGGTGGCATAACTGTTTGCGATTTTTTATGTGAATTTTGTGTAGGTTTAATCAGCACATCTAATCAGATGCTTAGATAGTTGCCATATTGCCAAAGAAAATCCCAATCTCCTAATCTTTTCACATTTTGTTATTTATTACATATGCAGCTACAGCTGGAATCTATGAAGAAACGGGATTCTGCAAAGGTACACACACACATTTTATCTTTTTTGTAGACCTTTCAATTGCATTTTGACGACGCAGCTAATTAATGCCTCACCTACACCTACAAACTGCTCATAAAGAACAGTTCTGCTCTCCTGATATATAGAGCTGCACTTTACCTTGTGGGGACCAGCCAACTGTTCCCACTGGGTAAAAATGGCCACATCTGACCAGTATATTAATACAATCTTACACTACATCATAATGTTTTGTATATTACATTTTGTCGGGGGAAGGGAGTTGATTAAGATTTCAACACAAAGGCAAAACATGACCTCGTTATAAGGGTAAGGGCTTTTTTACTAGTTAAAATGTAGGGGTTCTAGATAGCAATGTAATGTTTATAGTTTGAAACCCCTTTTCTTGTTATGATTATGATGCTCAACATTCTTGATGAAATCCGCAAAGCATGAGCTACCCAAATCAATTCTTTTTAACCCTCATCAACCACCCACTGTTTTACACTTCCTTTTTTTAATGTCATTGATTCGATTATCCTATTTTTTGTCTTTTTATTTAAAATCTTGCAGAAGGTAGCATCAGAGGGCGTCTATGAAGTAAGTTTTGCATCTCGTTATACATAAATGATCATTTACACTTTTCCAGCATGCCTAAATATACTAACTTGGCAGTTGTGTATGAGTTGTTGAAATTCATTCAATCTCTCCCTATAAATCATTTAGGGACTTTCACACGGAACTCAAGACACCTACGAGTCCTTAAATTTAAAGAAGACCCAAGGTTAAGAGTGAAGTGAACCCAGCAACAATAACAACAAAAAAAGGAACCAAAAAGCTTTATTCCCTTTTAACCACACATTATTTAATTGCCTTATTCTTGATGTTAAGCCCTTTTTAAAGTTTCAATATTGGATTTGCAGTGTAAGGCTGGAAGCATTAATAATAAGCTGAATATGGTTCGAGTATATACGTGTAAGCAAACTACGCTTTACAATCAAAGTAATGTTAGAAAAGCAGCATCAGAGACAGAAATATGAAGATATTTTGGATAGTTGAGAAATGAAGGTTTTTGTTCTATGAACAAAATGACTAAATGATGCTGAATAACGGTCAATTTATGCATGTAATGTCTTCACACTTTTCCAGTTTATTTTACATTAATATTATTCATACATTTTTAAATGTGCATACTGAGTTCAGATAATTGCTACATTGCTAAAGCATTTGAATTAAAGCATGTTTCTCTTCTGCTAAATTTTCACACGTCTATAGCACTCTATAGCGGCTATAGTAACCTGTTCCTCCAACCAGTCTTTGACTGACTTCCTGTTGTTGTTGTTGTTGTCATAGTTTTCTGAAAAAAATGTAGTACAATAGAACTACAGCAGTGGTTATGTCAATACATATTGACATGAGGAGTTAATGCTAATGCCGTTCTGAATCCACGCACCAGAGAGCAGCATTGATGTGTGTTTGTCTCACTGGTTGTTGTAAAACGTTAGACATTCAGATGTATACCACAATGAATTTAACTTCTGCATTTGTTAATCAAATAACTTAGTCATCCTTATTTCTCTGCTTGTTTCTTGTTTCTCTGCTATTTATTAAAGTTTGCTGTATTAATATTTTCTTTGGCATCAGATAACTTTCCATTCTGCTAAAACAGCCTCAGCCTCACAGATTGTCAGGCGTTTAATAACCTTTGTCCAAAGAGTGTATGACATGATTAAAAGGGACATTTTTACACCGGTGTCTTTTAGGAATATTTACTTCCTGTTTCAATCCCAAGGAATGGTCATTATTATTTTTAATCTACCTGAAAAATTATTATGAAAAGCTGTCTGAATATCATGTTAAATTATCATGCTAAATCACTTTGACTCTGAAGAGGTTGTGGTTTACCACAGTACGCCGCAACCTGTTGGAACTTGTTGAAACAACACATTCATACAAATTCTGTAATTATGTAAAAATGCAGGTCATAGTACAAAACATTAACAAGAATGATGAGGTCTTTGTGGTGAGATCTCGGGTGAAACACATTCCACTCGATATGTTAGCATTGGATACACTAAGACGAGTATATCCTTTAATATACTTGGATATTCTCGCATTGAGTATATACTCAGCTGAAACGCCCTTTCTACTCTATATGTAGTATTGAGGATATACAGTACTTGTTGCTGCCTGTTTTCATGGCAGTTCCTCACACCCAACTCCTCCCTGCTTTTTTGGGTTGTTTTTTTGTCACAGTCTTTGCAAACAAGCTACAGAAAGACACCACCCAGAACACCAACACAAATACTGTTGTCATTTCAGTAAGTCTAAGCACGCTTTTCACATTTAAAAAAGATTTTCTAATTCTAATTATAACGGGGATTTACACTGGTAGAGCAAGGTGTGTTGGTGGTTTGATCCTAAACTACGGCTACTATTTTTCCGTCTCGGTTTGGTTTTCTGGGTTAAAAATACAAACAATTGCTAGTAGACCGGTTGGCCCTGATAAATTGTGGGGTGGATCAATGGTAAGGCTCTGGGTCAGTGATCAGAGGGTCTGGGTTCAAGCCTCACACCAGGCAAACTACGATCGTTGGGTCTTTGAGCAAGGCCCTTAATCTCGCTTGCTCCAGGGGCGCCGCGACTTCTGCTGACCCCCAGCCTTCAAATTCATAAGCTGGGATATGGGGAATAAAAAAATTTCACTGCGTGTATGTGATAAATACAATTAGAATTTATGGGAAGTAGTAGCTCATTTATTAAGGCTAATCAGAAAAAAATTGTGACCAACCTGTCAGTCCTGGGCCCCAGGGCAAGACCTTTAATCCCCAACAAGTTGCTCTGCATAAAACCATATGCCAAAAATGTGTATGCAATGAATATATGTGTATGGCAAGGATATTAACTGGTGTAGAGTTCAGGGAATGTTCTGGAAGACAAGGGGGCAACAGTAGCTTTAGCTCTTTACTCGTCATTTAAAGGCTTTTGATTTGGGGGGTTCTAGCCACACCGTTATGTAGTATGTTGCTATGCTAGTTGCTAGTACAAATTAAAACAAACTTAATTTTAGGCTTTTACATATTTCTCCACGCGTCTGCAAGCCTAGTAAAATAAAGTATGTCAGAAGGATGTCTTTAACTCTGGGGGGGAAAACCCAAAGCGAAGCCCACCGCAGGTCCTGCCCTGTTTACGTCAATAAGGAAGAACGTGGAAAAGCGAGGACTGAAGACGCGATGGACGCGAAGTTTAACACGCAGCAAAATAGTGAGCGGGAAGCAGCGCAGGAGCTGAGGTGAGCGACAGACGACCGGTTTAAAGCAATGCTATGCTTTATTTCAGCTAATCACACAGATTTTACGCGTGGAAATGCTAACCGAGGAATTTCGCCGTGCTTTCTTCTGGTTCCCGGAGCCTAGCAGCGCTGAAGATGAGCTATTGTAGCCGATAGCTAAAAAAAAAAAAAACAAAAAAAAAAAAACACCGACCCCCCGTTAAATATCATATCATATTCATTCCAGGAAGCCACAGCGCTATGAAGCGGGAAATTGCGAAAACATGGTCACAGACTATGAAACAAGAAGTTTAGCGCCATTTCGTCGTTAGTGTGTTAAACTAGGATTTAAACCGTCTGAAATCATGCTCGTCAAAGACGTTCCGTTACCTCAGTCGCATATGTTTTACCTG
Source organism: Liobagrus marginatus (assembly GCA_028566295.1). NCBI lineage: Eukaryota > Metazoa > Chordata > Actinopteri > Siluriformes > Amblycipitidae > Liobagrus > Liobagrus marginatus. Next base: position 10,269,425 of record JAOUQX010000035.1, read on the forward strand.
TACAGGTGCAGCTTTGGCTTCGTCTATCTGTTCTCCTACTATTTACTCCAGTTCAGTGGACACACATGGATCTTTTCCAACATGACCGCCAGATTTCTCTCATTTGGAGTAGGTAAGAGGCAGATTGAGGCTAAATAAATATACACACGGAGGAGTACTGAAGTTTGTTTAGATAAGAGGGTAGTGTAGCTAATAGGGGTTGCTTATATTGTGCACTGTCATAGTAGAAAACAGTCAACTTAAATTTCCACAACCCCAAAATTGTTGATGTACTTCATAGCAATACATCATTAGGAAATACAGACAGAAACAGCTCTAGTCTAGGTTACATTGTTATCTGCTTCGAGTTCTGCAAGAGCATGTACAGAAAAATGTAAGTCTTTGTCAAGTCAATGTTCTAAACCTTTGGGCATATGGTGTGTACAATATTATCTATTACTGTATACCGTACATCTTAAACATAAAACCTATACAAAATAATGTGGAAACATTAAAAGAGAATCAGAAACATTCAAAAAGAGAAAATAAATCAACTTATAATAGCCTAGTTGCATAAGTGTGTACACCTCTAAAGTAAGAGTTTGCTACTTTTATTATACCGCTTAAGTCTTTTTCGGTAGTACAGTATAGGTATCAGCAGAACATTATCTTGAGTTGGAAATAGTTAAGTTCGTCTACAAACATTTATTTGGGTTCAGCTCTGAGCTTTAGTGAAGTCATTCCTAAGTTGATTCGAATGTATGCTTTGATCTACCGGTTACTAATCAATGCTTGAAGATTTTTCACCAAATCGGCTAATATCAGGAGTAATTCATGATACCCTCCACCTTGATTAAAGCCACCATGCTTCACCGTAGGGCATGGTGTTCATTCGGTGATGAGCTGTGCCACCATAGCTTTTGTGTTCATACCGTTTTGAATTTGAACCAGACAGTTTAAGCTTGTTCTCAACACACCATAACATATTTTGCCAAACATTACGTGTCTTATGCTCATGACGGATACGTTTCAACAGAACTTGTACATGCATCCATCCGTATGCTCTTTGTAGACCCTTACTGCAGCTGTCAGATGGGTTTATCAGCTGCAGCAGATCTTTATTCGGGTTCAATCAGAATCACCATATTGAGGACAGCTGTACGATCATTACTGCCGTACACGATTTTCAATGTGATTAGTTTGTTCTGAGAACTTATGGAAACATGATATTGCAGTATTTTTGCTCCTTAAAAACGCGGTAGCTTTTCATTTTACTTGTATAGCGTGCACTGTTAATTTAACGATTGAAAAATGTCTGAGATCTTCGTGACATCTATGATTTTTGGGGAATTGTTTCGCGTATCAAAAAATGGAGAATTTAACTTGGTTGTGTATATGTTAACATTTATTCTAAAATCTCTAGAAAACACGACGTGATGCTTAAAATGCTGAGGCATGTTGAAACCAGTTAAACAATTGATTTAAATCTTTGTTTTTAACTGAATATTGCAATAACACAGGTTTATACAGATATATGATTTTGTAGTAGTAAAGTATGCACCCATCTAATACTTTGGCCATTTTGTACTCATTTATCACCTGATTCTTCATTTAGATGCTTTAGCTGGCACGTTTTATTTTGTGGGAGTGATGATGTGCCTGTGCCAGCTGTTATCAGTGCTGGAGCTTTTCCACATTGCAGACGGAATAGAAGAGTGTCGACTTTTTCCTCGGCTTGTCCAGGTAACACTGATATTAAAACTACTTTACAGCGTTCAGATTGCCGTAAAGTTCCGGTTTAAGATACGAGATGTGTGTTAATTTTAGCGTTGATTCTAATTTATCACTTTATTCCTCAGGTTATTGAGAGAAATTTCCTTTTATTGCTTGTCATCAGTCAAGAGGAGTTTCAGAGTAAAACAGTAGTGTGTGTGCTGTTTTATCTGTGGAATATTCTACACCTAATAAGGTGCGTATCTTACACTTACACACATCAATGATGCAACAGGGTTATAAAATTATACTTTAAAAAGTGTTTACATGCAACTGTCAAGTTTTCCTGGTCTCATTCCTTGCTGCTATTAACTTCGCTTCTTTGCATTCATTCAGTATCTAGCGTTTATCCTGTTCAGGGTCGTGGGGGCGCCGGAGTCTATCCCAGCTAACTTAGGGTTTGAGGCGGGGTACACACTGTACAATCAGCAGTTAATCAAAGGGCTAACATTTAGCGACAGACAACCATTCACACACACACTAACTCTTATGGATAATTTAGAGTAGTTAATTCTGTATTGGAATGAGTCCAATTGCATGTGTTTGGAGATAGGAGGATGTCTTTACCACTGAGTTACCACGTCCCACCTCTTTTATAATGGTGTTCTAACTGATTTTACACTAAAATTTAAAAACTAAATATTATAACATACTGTGCCAAAGCAGGGTTAGCAGCACTTGTTACATGTTAACAGTGCATCGTAGTACCAAACGTGCACCGCATAAAACAATGCAGTGATATAAATGTTATAGATGGTTGCTGGGCAAAAGACACCAAATCAGAAAACTGTGCAGTAACAGAAACTTGTGTTCTGTAAACAATAGCTGCAGCAATTGAGAGAAAAATACAAGTCAGACAGTGACAGAAAACTCAATTATAGATTTTGAAATGTTTATTTTTTTTTACAGTAGTAGGTTGAAAAAGTCTGTTTAAGGCAAACTGAATGATCGAATGATCTTTTAAAAAGAAATAAATCTAACAATTTTGTCCAAGTCCATGTATTTATTGAACCAATTTTTCTCAGTAATGATGAAGAGAGCTCTGTATTTATTAAATCATGGATGTTGACGTCACAAACAAATGCTCACAGTATAAACCCAGGATATAAAAATTTCTAGTGTGAACTATCAGATTACGAATACCCAAGATTAATCATTTAAGACCTGGTAAAGTATGAGCAGTGTAAAATGTGCAAAAAGGTATCCCGGGATTCTAATTATCCAAGGTTTACAATGATTAATTAAAGCATTAAACATCTTCTGCATCTTTTAATTACAAGTCTTTGTATGGATCTGTTTAGCAGCAAATTCAGTTTTTGTGCACGTCTGTTCTCTTTTCCAGGTACCCATATCAACTGATGTGTGTCATTAGTACCCCATCATTTAATATGCTGTGGGCACGCTACACCATCACCATCCCAGTCTATATACTGTCTGTGATCACAGAAGGTACAACATGACACCAGAAACACAAACTAAATGGCACTGAAATTTGTTGAGCGTGTGACGGTCGGATAGCGGAGTTGCGGCAGTAACGATGCCGAGACGCAATTGCAGCAGACATTGCTTTTTATTAAGCACTCTGAACACAAAACCCTAAACATTTTAACACAAAACCAGCACGCAGTGTCTTGAAATGAAACACCGATAATGACACACACAGACGGAAAAGAGTGAAAGGTATTTATACTCTGTGTGGTGATGCGGCGAGTCCTTGCAGGTGTGCGTGATCAGGGCAGAGAAGAGGTGGGAATTACACACACACACACCTGTTTTATAAGATTTCTTCACGCAGCCCTCTGGCGGTCAACCGGATATTGTCCGTAGGTGTGACAGACAGAAAACTGATGTTTTTTTTTTTTTATACATATAGACGTTTAGTACTCGCTTTACAGATAACTATAACAGATTATAAACAAAAATACAGACTGAAAATTCTGCCCTATTTTGTTCATCTGAATGCTAGAAGGCATGTAGAAATTGAACCTCTCTAAAGACAAGACGTGTGGTTTCCTGATGTGTACCTGGAATACGTCAGCAGCATTCTGAACCTTTTATAAATGAGCCATATATACATATAGCTAAGAAGAGAAATTAGCAATATTATTGTCTGTTAGAACATGCCTAATGTTATTCCTGTCAGTTTTCAGCTGACCAGGAGTCAAGATAGGTTGAATATATTACATATAATAGTAAATCATCGCTGTAAATGTGTAAAAAAAAAAAAAAAACAGACTGCAACAATTTATTTCACGTAGGAAGACAAGCAGAGATTTGACATACACTGTCAAGCTGACTGATGAATAACTACACAAAACGCTGGAATTTTAAGAGGATAAATCGCCCATGTCATGTCTGCTATGTGGTCAGAGCAACAGATTACGATAAGAAAGTTATGGGCACTTAGCAAGAAACATGTGCAAAAACACGATTAAAGACCCTGTGGACGGGTGTATAACCTGTATAAACCTTTATAAACACAAACAAGGCTATTATTTAATTTAACAGCGGCTAAGTGGTGCACATGGTTAGGAAACAGACAGTCGAGCAAGCAGGAAACCATACGGCGCAGAAAGAGTCCAGCAAGCAGGAAACCACACGGCGCAGAAGCCTGAGGGATCGCATTGGCAAGTGTGTACATGTGGCTTTCAGGAAACATGTTGATAACAGAACTTTCAGCCAAATGACTAATATTTCGAAAAGCATGACTGTAATGGGTGCACTCCTATGTAACACACATGCTACTAACTCACTCGGCTACTTTGTGAAGACGTGTCAGTAGTTTTACTTCATGTCATTTCAGAAGTTTCATTCCTGTATCAGAAATATTTTTTCCACCACTCATTGTGCATTATAATTTTTTTCAGGAATCAGTATTTTACAGGCGTTGCCATATTTTGAGTCGCAAGGAACATTTTCTGTGCAGCTGAAAGCACCAGTCTCTGTCTATTTACATTTCCCATACCTGCTAATGGCCTACCTCCCTCTGTTGGCAGCAGGTGAGACACTACACAACTAACACATTGAAAAATAAAACTACTAAAACGTCTAAAGTAAATGCTTTTGTCTTTGTGTCTGAAAGGTTCGATCTTAACCGTACAAATCTTACTCAAAGAAAGGAGACATGCTCTGGGCAGCTGGAATAAGAAGATAAAACTGGGCTGAGTGAAAAGGAAATTTATATGTTTAGGATTACTACACAATATAATTGAACTTTTTCTAAAGTTATAAAGGACACAATTCTTAAGCACTCATCAATTAGTTGTTTTTTTTTGCAGATGAGACTGAAGGATAAGCAGTGGTGGGCATCCAATGTCCCTTATGCTACCTTGTCTTGCTGGTTTGCCAACTATCCCTTCCCTGTTCAGTTAATCCGAAGCTGGAAGACACCAAATTAGATGAGGGTGGAGTGCAGGAAGTGCACCAAGTGAATTGGTATCTCCCAGCCTCTGATTGACTAAACACACCTGATCCAGGTAATCAGCAGTGGGTAGAGCAGGGATAAAACAAGCCGGACATTGTAGCTTCAGGAACATGGGTAGCCCATCTCTGAGGATAAGGCATAGCTAGTATGTAACATGAAATGTGGCACTTAAAATGAAAATACTACATATTTTCAAAGTAACAGCATAAATGTTGTCAGTTGTGTATTATGGTAATACATTCAAATTTCAGTAACAGTCTTGCTGAAAACATGCTGATATTTTGAAACAGGAGCAGCATTACTGAGTCAGGATGCATTTTAGGTTTTTTTTGTGCATAAGCTTTAATCCACCATTGACCGACATGTAGACATAAACTCTGTATGATGAATTTACACTCTTATAAAAATACAAAAAAAAAAGTTTTTGCCAGTCCTCTACTGAACAGCATTCATATGTGTAATGTGTGTCTGGTGTGATGTACTTTTGCAAAGTATTCCACTGGAAGATCACCAGCCATATGCTCTCGTCCACACTGTCTTCTTCTTGAACTCGGGGGTAGACTTCAAAGCAAGTAAGGCAGCTGAGGAGACAAATTGGATTTTTTATTTTTATGTAACATGAAATAAAGTTGATTTTCTTTCTGAACTACTTCAAGGCTTTGAGCATTTAAAAAAATAAATAAATAAAAGCAGTAGTGTGACGCGTGAAGCACACAGAGGTATGATAACAAGCACCGAATTGTGTTCTTAGCACATGTTTAAATGTCATACCTCTTGCTAGCTGTGATAAAGATTCTTCAGGAGCTTCGGTCAGGCTGAAGAGCCAGTCAATAAACTGAGAAAAAGATGAGGACAGACAAGAATCCGTTCCATTTTTCAAAGTCTTATACAGGCAAAACATTACTGCTATACAATACACAAAAATTCTATTACAAAAAAAAAAAAAAAAAGCCTAGCACCCTGAATGTCATACATACTAAAAAGTCTATAATTAAATGACTTAATTTTTTACATTATACTAGCCCTGTTTACATGGAGTATTGCAGTTATAATTAGTTTAAAAGTCCAATCAGAATGAAAATGCTCCATGTATACACCTCAATCAGGTGAGAGAGGTGGGATAGACCTTTTCATAACCCGATCAAAAAAATAAATAAAAAATCCATGTTACAAGTTATCCCAAACGCTTTGAGCGCATGTCCTAGTGCGTGCCTAGTCTAGACATATTACCATTAGTTTCCCGGGAAATGATCGGCGTGTCTTGTGGAAGTTTAACTTACATTCCAGGTCGCAAAATTTCAGTTGTACATCTCTCACTAGTCCTTATATTACGGACTATCATTCACAGACCTCTCCCTGTTTTTTTAGTATGGAGGGGCAGGAAATGGATGGCTCATAGAGAAGCACCGCTATTGAAAAGCTCAGTTTCTTGCACTGTGACGTTTCATAAAATAGTTCATCAACAGTGAAAACTCGCACACTCTCGTGCTTAAATGCAGCACGATGCCGACAACTAGCGCGATTAAGCGACTCAGCTACCTTCTTTATAAGATTGAAAACACGTGAAATAATAAAATTCATGGCGTGACACAAAAATCTTTCCAGCTGAAAGCGTTGGTACACGTAAACACCAGTTCGGAATGGATCACGGCTCATGTAAACAGCAGAATATTTTAACCGGTATGATCTCAGTCGAATAACAAGAAAGTGTCCATGTAAACAGGGCTACTGATGTCAAATTCTCGGTCAGAAGAAGATCAACTGCAGTTTTGCCTGAGTTATGGATACAACACAAATCACAGGTTGACACGTATTGAGCTCTTTACTACGAACACTATAGTAATACTGGAAATACAATCGCTTTGAAACAGCCTTAACCTTATTGTGCTGTTGGTAGCCGGTAACAAGTTAGAAATGATGCGCCTTCTCTAGTTTATAAAAATATATGTACTGCTACATGAAAATAGAACTCCGAAGCGATCACCTTAACGTCGAGCATCAACACGACACCACTTAGATGATCATTTTCCTAGAATGGGCCTCGTTTAGTTTAATTTATTACATATATGACTTTAAAGTTCCATTTCTGAAGTTATAAATAGTGTTTTAAGTAAAGAATAATATACATAACTCAAGTAATCACAAGATCAACAAACAAACAGACCATACCTTCTGTGACTGGGCTTTCCATGGTTCTTTGGCTAATAAATGCTTTAGGCTGAATGGCACTGCCAGCACACATCGTTTAACCGACTCCTCAATGGATACAGTGTTCACATAGAGGTCATGGGGCAGGTCCATGTGCTTAGAAGACTTCTGCCATGGAAACCACTGGGCTCGGAAGCCGAGGAGAAGAGGCATGGTGTGGTCCGCCCATGACACGACTGCAGCCGCAAAAACACCCAGCAGGAAGCTGGCGCCCTGTGACACAGGATAAGAATGTGTTTAAACGTATCACTAAAGCAAAATATATCCATACAATAATCATTAGTTTCTTAATCTAAATAAGTGTTTTTATCTACAGATCTGACATATTCTCTGTCTCGAATCAGTTTACATGGATTGTTGCTATTTCCTGCACTTTACGCATCGCGGACGTATCATTAATGTTCCATGTTGCAACTGTTGATATGAGGGATCAGTATAACATTATTTGAGCAACTATTACGTTTTTGTCTAAGCCAATAGTGATGACCAATACACACACTGGCACAAAGACCATCAACTCCACAAGTGGACAGGACTGAATTGTAATTATTCTTGGTCTGTACCTCTTTGGCATTATCACATCGTACAGTGGGTGCCCCATATAGCACTTTCCTGATGTACCCCATCAACTCCAAAAGCCATTCCATTCTTTTGGGCACACCTAAAGGCAAGTGAGATTATGAACATGAGGTAACATTCATTGAAAACCTAAGATAAACCTGCAGGTGTAAGTAACCACTAACTTCCAGTTATCCCTTGTTTACTTATCAGTATGCTACTAACAGCTTGCTTCTTATTATATCATTTGGAATTATTACGACATAAATAGAAATGAACAAAGGAATGATTGATAAAGAACGACTTCTGTAGAAGCCCTAGAACAGGGGTCACACCATCATGTTGCTCGCTGGCACCAGGTCGCCCGCAAGGAGCACATGAGTAGCCCACGGGCCTGTTTTAAAGATAACCCACCATAACACCGCTTACCAGTGAGCTGCATATATATTTTTTGTTGCTATTCTTTTTTAAATCAGGGTTGTATTAATGTAAAATTTAATTCTTTACAGAAATTAATAGAAATAAAGTGATGCATATTGCTATTTATCTGTTTCCTACCTTGTTCAATCAATGCCAATAATTATTGTGAGAAATCATTAACATGATCGGTGTCTTCACATAAATGAATAACGTTAATTATAAATAATAACATAATTAAAGGTAAATGGAGCAAAATTGTTATTTCAGAACTGAATACCAAACTGGTAGCTCTTCGCATTAATCGCTACCCAAGAAGTAGCTCTCAGTTTCAAAAAGGTTGAGAAATCTAGAACCAAGAACTGTAGAACAGCTAGGAGACCGTCGTCATGGTTACATCGTCCATGGGCTTTCTGTTAATAGCAAAGGAAATTTTTCAGTAGTGGATGGTTTTCCAGTCTACAGCTATTCTGCTAGATGTTTTCTCTGTCCACAGTATCTACAAGGTGTTATTGCTTGTTTCACATGTACACCACTGCTTTGTGAAAACAGATATCCAGTTACTGCGAGCAGGTTGCTATAAAAGACTCACAGAAAACGCTACTGTAAACTAACAGAATTATGTATAAGAACATTCTGTGAAATATTTCGCCTTGCCTGTGTTTGGGTTAGAGGCCAGACGAGACTGGTAGAAACACTGCATTAGTATCCAGGTGATTCGCTCTGGTTTCGCCTTCTGAATTAGGGTACTGATGATGTCATTGAGGCCCAGGAGTGGAATTCTACCTTTTGAACTTAAGTAGGACAGAATAAAGGCGGTTTTCTCCACGTTGGCCTGTAGAGGGCAGTACAGCACAATTAAAGCGGCGCCATCAACACACTTTGCTTACTAATCAGTAACACATAATAATAATAATAATGATAATGTATGTATGTTATGCAATAATAATACAGAATCTAATTGCGATTTTTTTTATACCAATATTCCGATTGCGATTTACTATGCGATTTATAATTTAATCTTAAAAAAAATAATAATAATTCATCAAAGACAAACAACACATTTATATTAAACACTGTTATTAAACTATTTGTTATTATTAAACAAACTTTAAAATATTTTCCTGTAGGCCACGCATATGTTATGATGAAAGTAGGTAAAGCATGAATTGATATGAATGACATTTTTTATTGAACTACTTTAACAATCGCCATTGTATACGTTAACAGGTCAAAGTACAGAACTGCGCGGTAAGTCCCTGCTTGTTCCGAGTCTGCTTTGTGAAATATTATTGCAAATGCGATTAATTATTCAGCCCTAGTGCAAATGTCTTAGCTTTAACACCACCCGATTTAACTGATACTTAACAATAGTAACAATTCAAATATCTAATGGACTAAAATATCAAAAAGGACATTAACCCTAACCAATGAATTATTTTTATGTATGTATGCATGGCGTATTTATGCAGTATGTGGTTTAATCTGTACCTCGGTGACCTTGACAATCCTGTCTATCTCGATGTCGCTCATTTCGGACAAACAGGAACAGAGCCCCTCATAGAGACTGACCTCATGCGCCTAAAGAAAGTTAAACAGCAAACAGTCATCAAAATCAGACCAAATAACTTCATAACTTTCACGCCAGGTGCCTCCAGCTAGTGACTTTGCTTTCATACCGGCATGTGATCAGGTAAAAGGTTAAAAATCTTCTCAGTGGTGGAACACAGGACAGTCCAACAGTTCTGGGAAGGGTTGGGCAGCGCCATAGCCTTAGCAAGGCCGCGCAGGATGGAGAGGCATAGAGAGAGGCGCTGAGCTCGGTGGTCCGGATTGAACTGCTGTACAGCCAAACTCTCCACATACACCTGCAGCTTATCATCCGCCATGTGCTTCATCCATACACACAGGCATTCGTAGAGGAGAGCTCTGGTGCGTTCCTGAACACGCAACACAACTGTAAGATGATTTGTGTCTTTGTAGAAACCTTAGAACGGTGTCCATAAACCATAACTGCATGTGCATATGAGGTACACATATTTGTAACTGTATTGTCACATCAACTCTGCTTATATTCAGATATAGCTTATAATGTATAAGAACATGTATACATATAAATATTTACGGTATACTAGTGACCACTCACACTAATGCTGTGGACCAGAGGAGGCGCAAGCCACACACCGAGGAACAACGAAGCACTGGAGGAGGTCTGGGTCTGACTGGCAGCTAGCGCTAAGCAATGATGCTGCACTTCTTCACCTACAGCAGGCACAAGACAGCAAACACTCAGGAATATGAACAATTACGCTTATGGGATTAATGCGTTTGATTTAGTTATTACACATATGGAAATGTATTATTAGCATTGGTATTATTAGTAGTAGCAGCATACGTACAGTATGTATTAACGCAGCCTGTGTGTTAATGTTGCCGACCGCCCGTCTTAATTTGTCTACTTATTTATTAATATACTATTGAAGTAATGATTATATTGTACTGCTGTTATGTTACACTTATTATACTCATCCTATGTCATTACACAGTGTAAACCAATCAGCATGGAACAAATAAATAAGAAGTACAAAACAAATGGCATTTTGTTTTCTTCTATAAAGCAGGGTTTAAAAGCAACATTGCAGAGTTTACCAAAGTTAAGTCTCATCAGAGGCGAGAGGATGGCGTTCCAGTTAATGGGTGGATATTGGAAGCTAGCGCCCTCTGTGGCCAGTGGAGCAAGTAGCGCTTTAATCAGATCAGGACGGACGGCCTCAGGTCCTGCAGCCAAAGAATAAATATGATTGTGTTAAACAAATGTGCGTACAACAGGAGAGTCGTACTGTATCTTTGTAGAAATAAAATATTACAAATCCTTTTCTGGCGACGAGAGTGAGTACCTTTTCGTCCAGCTTCGGTGATGTAGAGCACTGAAGCTCGGAGGATACTCTTTTCTGGGAGATAACTAAAGTCTTGAGGTACTGAGTGAGACACAGAACAAGAGAATGACAAAGTAAAATTTGCACAACGCATCACGCATCAATACATGTTTCTTGTAGGTCTGATTGCCTGCCCTGAGGTTAGATTTAGTATTTTTTTTATATACCTATAACAATATTGCAATTTTCCTCAAAGTAGGGCTCAGGGAATTGCGGGAATCCCCTGAATCTGGTCTATATTCCAATTCAACACTAGCGAGCTCACAAAGAGGAGAAGTGATATTTCGCCTTTTCCACATACACAAGCTCACCGATGCCCATAAATTGACTAGTGTCACTATGATTGAAAGGCAAGAGAAAGCTCGCTAATATAATATCCTTTGCACAGCCTTTCACTCACTGGGCGCTCATGAATAGATTATATTTTTATGGAAAATTGCAACCTACCAATATTAAATGGATTATTGCTACTTCAAAGTGGCCACACAGTTATCAACATATTTGACTGGTCACATGAATCAAATGACAAAAATCCAAGACTCAATGGCTTAAAAAGCAGTCCAGAAATAAGGTTAACTTTGGCCTAGTGTGTTATTAGAATCTACTGCTGTAAAAACCGGCAAATATTAGTACACACTTTTGGATCTTAATACCAGTCTGAGCTGTGCAAAATGCGTCCATAAAATCCACTAAATTCACTGCTACAGGGTCACTGACTACAGCAGTGATTTTCAACCTTTTTTGAGTCGCGGCACATTTTTTACACTTACAAAATTCTGGGGCACACCACCAACCAAAATGACACTAACACAGTACATACAATACATATAGTTAATAATATAGTTTCTAAATGTATTTATACTCA
>JAOUQX010000035.1:10292304-10302825 GCA_028566295.1 Liobagrus marginatus
AACACATACATACTGTACCTACATACATACATACATACATACATACATACATATATACACATACATACATACATACACACACACATACACACATACACACAAGTTTCAGATATATATATATGATATAATGTCCAAGAAGGTGGGTAGGCTACAACGGTGTGTCCTATAGTTTGTTAGCACTAGTGGAAATTCGGACTGTAAAACAAATCTAGAAAGGATGAATACAATATTGCCTCTAGCATGGCAACCGCAGGTACAGCTCCATCCTTGGATACACTCTAAAGATACCAGTTCCAGAAAGTCAGCCTGCACTGAAAGCTTGAGATAAAGATCAGAAGGCTTCACGTTGACTGAAGTCGGCAAGGAGAAAGTAAGTTGATCATGCTGTGTGTGTGTGTGTGTGTGTGTGTGTGTGTGTGTGTGTGTGTGTATTGTATCACAGACCCACCAGAGCCAGGCGCAGTGCTGTTTATACTGCAGCTCGTCGGGAACTTCTTTCCCTTGCTTTTGCAGCATCTCCAGCTCGGCCTTACGCCCCTACGAGAGCACAAGTCTTACTAATCACCACAACAAACAATAATCTCATTCATTATCCTGATATAACATACTGGCTATAAGCTTAACACACAGAACAAGTGCATCTCAAGCATCACAGAGCGAGCCATTAAAAGTAGCGTCTCAATGTCTAGTGGACAATCGCCGATCAGATGGGGCCACGATGTTAGGAGCTACAAATAGCTTATAGCTCACGTAGAGTCTAGAAGGCGGCAGATGGCTTTTAAGAAGTGCAGACGACTTGTGTGCGCTTAAGAGTCCTCAAGCGAGATAGCTAATCGGAGATGCTTTGTAAATCCAGACCCTGGGGGCTACTACTCTCAGAATAATTAATACACGGGATTTAGAGACCTACTGATACGATGCAGTTGTAGTGGATGACTGTGGCCTTTCATAAAGACAACAGAGCATCTGTAGGCATTTCACTTAGCGTTGAAACCCTTTTCATGTCTGCACTGGTGCACTGAAAGCTTTCCTCGTCCTCGTGACACTGAGTGGTAATTAATTGCAGTTGAAATGTATGCTCAGCTTTCAGCTGTGTTTGTTTCTTTGATGCTGCAGTTGGCGTGTTTAGGAAAGTGACTGAGTGCTGAGTGATCAACTCCAAGAGGGCAAAACACAGCGCAAATGTGTCATCCCACCTATACACACACACACACACCCTCACACACCTGTAAGACAGCATGATATGCTCGGCTCATGAAGCCACGCCATGCCTGAGGCAGGAGAAGGGAGCGGTGCCACTCTGAAGGCTGGATGTTTACCTAACAGAGAGACCAAAGAAAATGAAGATGAATATTAAAAATAGATATGGATTAAAATGACATTTTTATATTATTGTATGTACACACAGACGCCGCATTTACTCCGTGGAAGTTATCGGCGTCACTTAGCTTTGTTCATTTTTTTTTTTTACCAGTATTGCGATTTAATATGCAATTATATTTTAAACTTTATATTTTAATCTTTTGTACTATACAGCAAAGACAACCAACACACTATTATTAAACAAACGTTCAAATAAGTTCCCGTAGGCCACGACTACGTTATGATGAAAGTAGGTAAAGCATGAATTGATAGGAATGACTTTTATTTAAATAAATAAAAAAAAAGAATAAAATAAATTCGATAAATAAAATTTATTGAACTACATTAAAAATAGCCATTATATACGTTAACAGGTCAAAGTACAGAACTGCGTGGTAAGTTGCTGCTCGTTCTGAGTCTGCGTTGTGAAATTGCTATTTAAATTGCGTCGTCATATTATTGTATCAATAATATTGTAGATGCAATTAATTGTTCAGCCCTAACACCTACACGTTCCTGCATTCATTCAGTCAAAAATAGTGTGTGACAGCTGCACAATACAAGCCAAGAGCATCAGATCATGTGATCGCAGTGACATTAAGTGTGGCATGACTGCTCGTGCTGTATCATATTGCTGATATGATACAGATATGTGTGAGTGAAACAGCCACAGCCTGTTTTGCACTGACAGAGAGGCTACAAATAACCACTCGTTTCTTCGAACCACGGGATGCAGAAAAGCACAAGATGGCAAACTGTAAGCTGGATGAGCTACAACAGTAGAAAACCAGATCGGGTTTCTCTTTCGTCTGCCAAGAATCAAAACCCGAAATTGTGGTGGGCACAGGTGCACCAAACTGGACAGATAAAAATTCCATTCAATTCAATTTTTTTTCAAAACACTTCTAACAAATGGACATTGTGTCAAAGCAGCTTCAAAGAACATGAATATAGAAAAAAAAGTTCATGATTAATATTATACTTAAAATAAATGGGGCAGAGTGGTTAGCACTCCTGCCTCACAGCAAGAAGGTCATGGGTTTGATTCCCACCTAGGATGTTTCTGTGTGGAGTTTGCATGTTCTCCCAGTGCTAGCTTCCCCGGGTACTCCGTTTTCCTCCCTCCTGGTCATAGTTGAATTAGCTACTCTAAATTGTCCATAGCAGTGAATGTGTGTGTGAATGGTTGTCTGTCTCCAAGTGTTAGTCCTGTGATTAACTGCTGATTGTACAGGATGTAACCCGCCTCACACACTAAGTTATCTGGGATAAACTCCAGCGCCCCCACGACCCTGAACAGGATAAACGCTAGCGTTATTGTGGCAGTAATAAAAATAATAAAATAATATACTTGGTTCACGATCAAAGGTTTGATCTAAAGCAACAACGAAAAAAGGTTGCAGCCAGGATTAAATATGCCTATAGAAGCAATAGGATTTTTGTTTAGGGAAGAAATCAACATGATTGGGCATGCTGTTGTAGGAAGACGATTGCGGTGTGGAACTGAGTGAGGTGGAGATACGGTCATTACCCCAAACGATATTATAACACAGCAAAGCGAATGGGATCACTTAGAAACCATAAAGACGGCTTTGGACCGTAATAAAAATGTTCTGCTACAATGGCATACAGTAGCACTACAACTGATATAACAGGACTGCAAATCTCAATCAGTCACTAGTTGCTAACTAAATAGGGATAAACTAATATATTGCAAACAAATTGCACATGTTGACCAAATAGTACACAGTTATGGAAGCAAAATGATTTAGAATTGTACTTTCCCGTGTCAGTTGTCGTCCCTGCTCTGTCTGACTTCTCTCAAGGTTTATTCTATCCTTATCTCAGTTTTTTCCCCCACTATAACCTGCCACTTGTTTTTTTTTTCTGAATCATGCTTTTATCCTGAATTTATACATTTCTTTAAAGTTGCTTTAACAATGCCTATTGTTAAACATGCTATAGAGTAAATTTGAATTGTAATTTATTTTCATTAGCATTTACAGAAGGTATAACCAGTATTTCTTAACCAGTTGCTCTTGTTTCTTACTAATAAAAAAAGAATTAAAAATCATCAATAAAAAAGTTTTTAGTCTGATTACAAGGATTAAATTATGTGTAATGGCCTAACAACCATTTGCTATCTGTTATTATAGAAACGATAATGTATCAGCAAGTGCA
Organism: Liobagrus marginatus; assembly: GCA_028566295.1. NCBI lineage: Eukaryota > Metazoa > Chordata > Actinopteri > Siluriformes > Amblycipitidae > Liobagrus > Liobagrus marginatus. The sequence continues at coordinate 10,295,848 of JAOUQX010000035.1, forward strand.
GGAATAAAAATTTTTTTTTATTCTTCTATACATCTACTGTAGTCACAGCTATTAGAGCTGCTCTGATACGGAAAATGAAATTACCACTCAATGGCCAGATTTCAGAATTATGACGAGCGTAACACGCATGCTATAACAACTGATTTGCGCAACTTAATTACAAACTAAAATAAACCTAAGCCACTGAAAGGCACAACTGTAAAATAATGCTAGTTTATGACTAACTGGTACTGAAAGTTTTCATATTATTATTGCTTATATTCTTGTTTTCAGAAATGTTGCAAGAGCGTCAATCTTTGATTTAATAAAACAGGTGATCTACCTCATGGATGAGGCTGGTTAACGTCTGCTGGAAGCTCCGCCCTCTGCTGACCATGAAGCGAGTAATCAGTCGTCCGTCCCGGTCAGTCTGTACAGGGAGGTCGTAACAGAGCAGCAAACCAGCTGAAATGAAATCAGTACAACTTAAAGGTTCGCAGAAGCGTGCTGTTCTCTTGATGTGGTCAGTAAGCACATCTCATTGAAAGACCTGAGAGCTGATTGACAGCTGTGTTTAGAAAGTAGACTTTCTGCTAAATACAAATGAAACACGGATCCGATCTATGATGGATAAAAAAAGATTGATTCGACCAGTGTGAGCTTTTCAGTCCTGATATGACAACCAGGTCCCAATGTCCGTACCTGCTAGCCCAGGTTTCAGACCTGGCTGCCTGTTCTTCTCATACGTCTTCAGCATGAAGCCAGGAACTCCAGCGACGGTTTTGCCTTGGTCAGAACGCAAGTTCCCACCTCTCAACGCTAAATGGTAAACACCACGAGGCATCTGGCTCATCTCTTGTCTTATGAGTGCTGTTAGGAATCCCTCAAGAGCTGTTGATAAAGAAATTGTTCATCATCTTAAATTAATATTAAAAACATTGTTTTTGTTCACAGATTATACCCAGTAAGTAAAGTAGTAAATGAATTTCTCTTCATTCATGTCTACTCAGTGCATTCCTACACTATTCCTACACTCAGTATTCCTACACTACTTCCCTTTATACATGATCCCATCTTTCCTTTCTCCAAGTTGCCAGATCTTAACCTGTTCCAGCTTGACTGTGGTGTCAGATGCTAAACCCTAAACTCACCTAAGACGTTTAGGATTAAAGGAGGCAACAAAAAGCCTGTTATAGGCTGAATGAACACGTTGTATTGAGAGAATTATACCCCGATGACCTTCTTAAAATCAAAAGCACTCTTGTTGCCAAGTACAGTGACTTGACATGTACAAGGAATTTGTCTTGATAGGTTTTAGTTTGGTAATGAAATAAACATAAATACAAATATAACTATTTTAAAAAGCTATTTCGAAAAATCTAAAATTTGTTGTACATTACATGCAATGCAAATATGGATCAGTGTAAAGAGTGCAGTTAGTATGGGCTCAGTAATCATTACAAATAGTGAGAAAGGTTAAAGCGTTAGCTAAACGCATACACATTTTTTAAAACAGGAAGTCACTTTTTTTTTTTTTATGTATTCCAGCATTGATTATTCTACAAATCGAGTTTTAGCATAAAAGAAAACAGCACTTATATTGTCCTGCCATTCAGGAATTTGAGGATATATCAGTAACACACAGGTGGACAGATGCAGAGAAAATGCTTTCAACATTCTTAGTATACTTGGTATTGACTGAATTCAGGCACATGGTCCTATGTTTTAATAGATGCTTAAACGTTATTTCCTCAGGTGTTTTGGGGTGGCCACAGACTATGTGTCATTACGTTCTGTTTCTATCGAGCCTACTATACCCTATTAAACTATTCTTGATTTATAGAAAAGTAAAAAAAAAAAAAAAAGAGTTCTTTTAATTCTTTTAAAACAAATGTATGTCTTCAAGGTAAACGTTGATCTCAAACCCATTTCTAAGATACCACAAGTGCTTGTTTATATGGATCTAAAATAGAAAAGTTACACTAAACTACTAAAATCCTGCTCCTAAAACTACTAAAAACTTGTTAGTAGTTATCTGAAAAGTACAAAAAAACTACTGAAAGCCTAATAAATTTTTTATTAGACTTGCACTAATGAAATATTTCATTTGTTTATACTGATTGAAAATGCCAGATAAGTCATTGTACTGGTTAAGGTAAATGAATTTTTTTTAGGAATGCTTTATTGATTCATTCAAAATCAAATTTGATTTTATAAGATCATACAAGACATTAAAAATATATATTTTTAAACTATGAGTTTTAATGTACATCTTCTAATTTGTTCGATTCAGCTAACCTAAGCGTGTCGAACTGAAGAATAATTCAATCCAAGCTCATAGCTGAACAAAAAAGGGGTTAAGGGTCGTGCTTTGGGGCCCCAGGATTGACCCTCTGTCAGTCTCACAATGTACCGATCACTAGAGCAGAAACATAACCAACTTAACCATGTCTTTGTTAAAGGGATTTTCCGCTTGACCAGATAAATCAAAGACAGTAAAGTAGTTCAGTCCTGTGTAGTCAAAAATGACATGTTTATGATTTTTTTTTAACAATAAAACCTTATCATTAATACAGTTTTTTTTTATATTTGTAAAAAAAAAAAAAAAAAAAAACAACCACCAAGTTCAACCTTTCAGCTGCCTTTTTCTCTTTTCACTGTTCTCTAAATGTCTAGACCCCAAATACATACAGTCATCAGTCTATAATGATGTTTACAGTACATGAGAAAATAAAATGTCATTTCCCCCCCACACAAAAAATACAGTATAACTCATTGCATTAATTTATAGCTTTAACAATTCACAATATGTGGCTCAGTTCATTACGCAAATTATAAACAATAAACAAATTACTTTACTTCAAGATATCACAACATTGGAAACTGTAAGCGAATTCAAGTAGCTGAACTTGAACCTTGGTGATAACTGGACTCTCCAGCAAGACATGAAACAACCTCCTAGCACACTCTCCAGTTAATTAAATTGATGAAGAGATAATCAATGATATTCACGTCATCGGTCAGTGCTCATAATGTTACGCCTGATCCGTGTAATACTATTTTATTACTAGGCTACTCTTATTACGTAAACTCTTAATACAAATAGCTATCTTTAGGAAAAACAACCCACAGAGAACCAATAAGAAGCTTCTACGACAGTTACTGCTACCAATTACCGACTTCTCATGGAAAACAGATGCAGGGAAGGCTTGTTGCAATTAAAAAAAAAAAAAAAAAGCAGTTACACAAAATATAAAAACGAAAAAATCTCACAAAAATTCAGATTTAAACAAAATGGGTGTGAAAACACTTCATTAATGCAACATTTTGCCCATTTCATAATAATAACAACAGTGCACATTTCTTTATTTCAATACAGTACAATCTGGAGTACCTGGTAAAACTGGCTGTGGTGTGACACCAACAAGCTTGATGTACGAGAAGCCTGGAACAGTGAGATCTTTTTCATTCTCATTCTCTTTGTCTTCCTCATCCTGATCACATTGCTGCTTGACTTCTGGTCTGGCCTGATCGAATCAAAGCGAGGAATATACAGTTATTGTTATTAAACTAACATTACAGTATGCCCTTGAGATAACAGTTTGCACTTGAGTAGATACGTACTGCTTCAGGAAGGTGCAGGATGGAGTGAGAGGACTCCGAGAATACTGACAGGGCTCTGTAGCCACTGCTAGCTAGCGCTGCATCCTGTAAAAGGTACCATACAAACATTTGGAATATCATTCTAATGAAATGCTTTAAAGAATAGTAGAAAGTATCCTGATTCAGACCTGACTCTGTGTGTAGCTCCACAGAAGACTGACCGCTTCACTTTTCAAATTCTATAGAACGCAGGCGCATAAACCAAAGAGAGCATTTTAACGGCACGGCATCAGCAAACACACTTACATTTACAGCATTTAGCAGCAGACGCCCTTATCCAGAGCAACCTTTATCTAATTTATCCAACTGAGTAGTTGAGCGTTAAGGGCCTTGATCCGGAGCCCAGGCGTGGCAGCTTGGTAGTGCTGGGACTTGAACCCATGATCTTCCAATCAGCAGTTAACACCTTAACCCCTGAGCTGCAACTTCCCCCACATGAACAAAAAGAAAAGGATCGGAAAGATAAAGGAACATTTATCCTGACCTCATATTGCTCTGTTTTCACATGCAGTGAGGGCACCAGTGAGAGCAGCTCAGCTACTGCCTTTAACACCAGCGGTCTCGTCTCACAACTCAGTTTGGGAGACAGCGCCTTCCATGTGGAGCCTAAATCAACCACCTGAAGGCCCCAGAAATAGCACAGCATATAATAATACAGGTATCATTTATGCTAGTTAAATAGGCAGTGAAATACTACATACACATATACACTCCAAAGTACATTTCATTTTACAACTAATAGACGATATATGTATAAAATGTAAATATAAAAAGTAAAATATGTATAAACGTCGGTTATACACCCGATTATTACGCGTATGTAGGTTTTTTTTCCCTCCCCTCACACTGTTACCGCAAAGATGAAAGCATATAGTCGTCTAGAAGTTTTTATGACGCTGCATTTAGATTTTCTTTTAATGGAACTAAACGGCTTGAACCAGAGTTACAGCAAAAGTGAGATTCGTATGGAAACGGTTTGTCAAGGTTGGAAGTGTCCTGCACAAAGCCCTGACCTCAACCCTACCTGAACACCTTTGGGATGAACTTGACCATCCTTATCTGTCCTCAGTGTCTAACCCCCATAGCTAAAACAAGCCTGAATAGTACATATACATTTGAAAAATGTTGTTCTGTTTTTGGCATAACTCTGTGTTATGTTTAGCATCATGGTCCTGGAGAAACGTTGTTTCGTTCCACTGTGTATTACAACAGCTGTATATGGTGTTACGACGATAAAGCTTCATGAACTTGAACCTGAACCAACAAGCAGATAGGAATGCGATGCTCACGGTTGCACAAACGTTTGGCCATACAGTCGAGTGATTGGCGAACGGAGCAGCAGACATCTGCTCCTATAATGGCATCTTGCACGGCTACTATAAGTTAGCGTGTGAAATGAAACATTTTTTCGGTATGTGTGGACTATGTGTCAATGCTGTTTTTCTGCCCATCAGAAAAGTAGGGTTAACAATCACAAGGGGGAAAAAAACACTGACTTCCTGACTTAATGTTTGACTTTGCATGTTAACAAGTAACGTACTTGACATTCTTTCCCCACACTTTGATGCTGTAACTACAACATGACACAAAACACTAAACACACCGCATTCTGAGTGGAATAGAAGCATACTGCTTGCTGTATAGAAAATGTGAAACATTGTATGTAACAATCTTTCATTCAGATTCGGACAAATGTAGCTCTGCATGTTGTGGTACATTAGTAAGTGCTTAATGATCATTATCAGTAGAATGCAGTAAACTACTTCACTAGGTCGTACACAACTTCAGCGATCACTTTTTATGTTTCAAGGTCATTTCTGTGTAACCAACATGGCATCACAACATTATCCCGATGGATTCTTAATAAATTGACAATTTGTCCACCGCTAAACTTTTAAGCAAAAGTTAGAATCAGCAGGACTCAAGTGCAGCAAAACTCTATGAAAATAGGACAAACTTGATTTGCAAGAGCATTCAGAATGCTTTATATAATAAAATAAATGATCAAATAGAAAAGGGAAAAGAAATAGAAAGTGAATACTGAAGTGGAGCCTGAATGAAATGTGAACAGAAATGTTTGTAGTCTGCACTGTGTGTGTGTGTGTGTGTGTATGATATCTTCTGGATTTTCATTGCTGCCGAGTTCAGCATAGAAACTGAAAGATATCTCACCACATTTTATCTGAATCCTGGACAGTATTCGCTGACCAAAGTTTCCTAATTCGAGTTAGATATTAAACCGAGAGACTTTATACGCGAGACTTCGTGTAGGATAGGAGATGGATTTCGAACCTCAGCTCTGCACAGCTCGTGAAGGCCCTGCAGAGCCAGCACTGCAGGAGTGACCTGGTCCATCCGGGAGCACTGATTCAGCGTGTCTGTGATGGCTGCCAACATATCTCCTCCGTGCTGGTATGGCCTAGTGGAACCATTAAAACAATGTGTTGGTGACAGATGTACTGCAGCATCTATAGTTTGAACATCATTTTGAACATCCGCACTTAAATCTCTACTCAGGTCATAACAAAAGGACAATCAAAAATGTTATATCAGTGTGTTAACACACCAATTAATCATTTACAGTTCACCGTCGGGGGGAAGTAACTAACATCTATCAGCATCAAAATGTTTCCTCTACTTGTAGTTAAAACTTGCTAACTGATGTGAGAAGGAATATTACAAAGCTTTTCTACTGGAAGGTGTATTGTACCGCTCAGCAAATTACCCCTAATCCTCCACATCGCTGCTAATTCTAATATGCTTTGGTACCATACTGACTACTTTATCTATGGATAAAGATCTCACCTGTGTTGATACTGTCTACGTAATCATAGACCTGTATACACACTACAACCCATTTTACTTCTTGTAAAAGCACAATTACAGATACACATGATATAAACTATATATAGGTTTACTACCCAGATTATATCTACGGTATACATTTTTGTCTATTTTCTTTACAACACATCCTAGGTCAACCAGGGCTGAGCCTAAACCACTAAACCTGGTGATGCGTGTTTAAACACGCTAAACACTAAGCTCTAGGACTATGTGTATTTTGTTTCCGGTCTTGTGTTGTATGTTGCAATCTTCCTTTAGGATCTACAAAGTCTTATCTTAGTCTTATCCCAGCCAGGACATTCAAGCGGAGCAATAAATACTGCAGATTTAGTCCACAGACATTCTGATTCAGGTGTATGTTTGGAATTGCTTTTTAATTGGGGCAAAATCTGAGAACAAAATGAAGTTTAGAAGTGGCTGATTGTCAAAGTTTGCGCCTCTGTCCAAAGGGATTTTTATCTAAACAGCAAATAAACGTTTCAGGTTTGGTTA
>JAOUQX010000035.1:10367041-10382014 GCA_028566295.1 Liobagrus marginatus
GGGATATGCGGAATCAAAGAATTTCACTGTATGTTGTACTGTATGATGTGCATGTGACCAATAAACTTAACTTTAACCTGTTGGGGCATAAAACCGTGTCTTTGTTTAAATAAATCTACCATAAAGATTTTTGACCGTTCATTTCTTTGTAAGGAGACAAACTTCCAAAATGTGTAGGGGATGAAATGATTATTTCCTCCACCTGTATTTCTTATATAATGGCTGAATCATGACTGCAAGATTCTGCATAAAGTTGATGTTCTGTACTGCAGACTGGGATAAACCGTGTCTGGTTGCATAGTGTCATACACAAGGATAGGAATATCGGACAGTTCTGACCATGTGGAAACTTTTATTTATTTTTTGTTCCAACGATGTAAACTGCGGCATTTATTTAAAGAAGCGCTTTCTTTGTGCTTTTAAGGAAACGGTTAGGGTATGATTTGGGAGTAGCATAGTATTAATTACCAGCATTAATAATTGGGCCAGTGGTAAGTAAGACAAACGTGTGTGACTGACTGCCTGGCGCATACACTGCTTGAGGGAGCTCATAAATCAGCTTTCATTAAGAAGGGTTTAGTGCATGTTCTTGATTTACTCTGGAAGTGCCACTAGAACCCATTAAAGGCGCCGCCGTGAGAGGAAAATGATGCTAACACAGTGGTTTGTCCGGTTTAAAGCCCTGTTGCAGGATGGGAGGCGGTGTAACGGTCTGTCGTGATGTCCGAAGAAGGCATGACTTAACTTTAGTGTCACTTCAGATACAGTACATGACACATGCACACATTATGGGTTATACAGTTCTTATGGCAGCTATGGATAATAATGTACAAGATGTGTGTTTCTGACAGGGACGTATCTGTGTGACGCTTTTATAGCAATTCATTGTGTTCTCTTTGCAGGAAAGCTTATAACTATATTTCATCCTTTTTGTTCTGACTTGATCCTGCAGTCTGAACAGCCCAGTCCTGCCAGCTCCAGCTCCAGCTCGAGTTCAGGATACAGACCTACACACAAACGACAAGGTAAACTCAACTTGTCCTGTTCGTTTCGTCTACCCGGCTTTTAACACAATAGTGTTAATAAATGTGCTTATTTATGTTTTGGTATTTTTAATCCAAGCCACTCTGACATTTGAATCGATTCAATTCTCATTTTATTTACTTCTCTTTTAAATCGGTGATAAGCACGTGAACAATTCGATATCTCCATGCTGCTAGTATAATAACGGTATTAATGCACATTTATTAACTAATAAACACTGATGTAGCTAGGAATGCTGGCTCAGCGCTTGCAGTTTGTTATTTGTGCTTTGTGAATAAAGAGAGAATCTTAGCCATGATATACCGGATATACAAATTTTAATGGGAAATAGATTCTTGCGTTCTGTAAATCTGTATTAGGTGCTTTGTTGAAATAAATGACGTCTGGATTTTGGGTTTGGTGTGTGTATACACAGATCAGCCTTAACATTAAAACAATGACCGATGAATCGTATAACGTTGATGAACGTACTACTATAGGACATATCAAAGTGTGGGTTATATGACGCAGCAAGTGAATGGTCAGTTCTGGAAATTGGTAAGTTTAATAACCTGCCCAACTTTGACAAGGGCCAAAATTGTTCTGGCTAAACGACTGGTTTCAGAGCGTATCCATAACAGCAGGTGTTGTGGGGTGTTCCCGGTATTCAATGTTGGGTACCTACCAAAAATGTCCAAGGAAGGACAGCTGAGTCAGTGGAAGGGTAATGGTCATCCAAGGCCAATTTATGTGCATAGGTAGCACTGGCCTGTGATTGAAAAGCACACAGTGCATCACTGTTTGCTGTGTTCTTGCCGACCCCTGAACCCTACAGAAATGTCTACAATGTGAGCATCAGAACTGACCCGAAGAGCAATGAAAGAAGGTGTCCTGCTCTGATGAGTCATCTTTTATTTGACATCATGTGGATGATCAGGTACATGTGATTGCTTCGGGATGCACTATGGGAAGGACACAAGCCAATGGAGGTAGTCTGGTGTCCTGGGCATTGTTCTGCTTACTTCTGTTACTTCAGCACATGCCACCTCCCTAAACGTTCCTGCTGACCAAGTACACTCCCTTACTGCAACAGTATTCCCTAATTACCAGCAAGAAGGAAAATGTGCCCTGCCACTCTGCAAAATTTGTTGAGAAATGATTTGATGAACTACTAATATTCCCGGACTTAAATCTGATGGAACATCTGTAAGATGCAATGGATGTGCAAAACTGTTTGATCCGTGGAGGCCCCACCTCAGAACTTACAGGATTTAAAAGATCTGTTGCTTACATCTTGGTGCCAGACCACAACACACGTCAGTGGTCTCATGAAGTCCATGTCTTAGAGCTGTTTTGGTGGCACGAGGAAAGCCTATTGATGACCATAAAATGAACATATTCATTTAAATTCAGTGGGCCAAATAGTTGTTCAGTGTTTTTCTGTTTTGTGCATGTTCAGTGCTGGGTCCTTTACAGACGATAATTCCAGGCTTGCACTCAGATGACAATGAAGATGAGTCAGAGGAGGAAGAGGACAACGACGTGGACTCTGATATGGAACGCCCCTTACACACACACATGACTCATCGCCATCGCAGGTGAACATTTTTCCAGTTTGGTTTAATGCCTTGTGGTTTTTGTAGGGTGTCTGTTACCTACAAATCGATTTTATTTAAATGCTATGGGTACTGTCAGTTGAATGACTCATAAAATAAGCCATTATTAGTGATTTCTGGCTTATCAGCTGGCAACAGTTCAGATTTTAACCCTTGTTTTGTCTACCAGACATTTATTAGCCTTATTTAGCTGTAGGTATGATTGTGCTCAAATTTCGAATAAACGATAAAATAGTTACAAAAATGTGAGGGGTGTACTCGGTTCTGTGAGATACTGTATGTAAATACTAAATGCCTGCAATTTCTCTGCGCTGGTCAAAGGGTAAGTTTGAGTGACGGCAGTGACAGTGAGAATAGCTCCGCCTCCTCACCACTCCCACACAATGAAGCCCCATCTCTTCTGAAGGCCAGCAATAATCAGGTAAGACCCAGACAGTCATTCTGTCTATCGTCAAAAGTTTGTTGTTGTTTTTTAAAGCACATTTTTAAATGCAGAATATGATGGTTTTAAATTTTATGCAAAAATATATTTTTAACTCATTTTTTAAAGCCCTTTCACTGACGTCATTAAAATTGCTAGGCATGTGCGGAATACCGTCTGACGGTATGGAAACGGTTTTGGCGTAACCGGACCGTCAAAACAGAATTTTGTCAAAATGCATTACTGTAACCAGCGCGGAATTTCCGCAGTACTAAATGGCTTTTAATCCGGCACAGTGCTGGATTCCCTACACAAAAAAAATAAAGATTTATTTCAAAAAATACTTGTTGACTTAACGTTCGAGTTCATGGGTTTGCCTACCAATAATATGAGAGGAGCACAGCTTTCATTCTCAGCCAAATTAAAATTACTAGCCAATCAGCAGTAGAATGTGGTATGGTCTTGTAACTTGTAAGTGATTATAGCACTGGTTAAGAGCCTTGCTTAGTGGTCCAGCGGTGGCATATGGTGATGCTGATATTGAATTGAACCAACACCTTAACTCCTGAGCTACAACTCTGTAGGCATTCTACAGTGTCTATATTAGACAGTCCATCCGTTATATTGCATGCTCTTTTTGTGATTGAAAGGGGTTAAAATACCTGATTTTCATGACTGCTTTTTAAAAAATATATAGCATTTTGGGTGCGGTGTTGCAATAAAAAGGGCAGGTCAATCCTGGATTATTAATCCAATAATTTGGAGGGACTGTTTATAGTTAATTGATTGTACTGGTTCCATCCTGTTGATAGTATATAAAATTAGTTACCTTAAAGGCTTATTTCTTGTGTTTAAAAAAGTGTCTTGTTTCTACATAAATGCATTTTTTTCTAATAATAATTTCCTCTATTATTTTTATGGAATGTATGAATAATTCTATTGCCTTACAGATTCTAGACGTAAAGAGTCCCATGAAGCAGACAAAATTGGATAAAAACAAGAATATTGACTGTGACAAGGTAATTGTTTATATAAACTGTAATATCAAGCATCCTTTTATTAGAGTTGCATTACTGGATCTGGATAGTCACCTTTTTAATGATGTTTTAGGCATACTTGGATGAACTAGTAGAGCTCCACAGAAGACTAATGGCACTGAGAGAGAGGCACATATTACAGCAGGTACTGTGTTTACATTCATGAGAGATAAGAGTCACAAAATATGTTTGGGGAGTTCGAAGAAGGGAATTCTCAGAAGAAAAGTTACATTTCCTAGCCTCATATAGCAATAAGATCAAATAGATCTTTCAAAATATATCCCTACATAGATAATGGTCTGAGACACTTTTTTTTTTTTTAATAAAACGCTTTATCATTAAATCAAGTGTTTTCTTTCCCATGAAGTTGGTAGTCATAATGGTTTGAAAGAAATGGACAAATGGACAACCACGTTAGGCTGAAATGTATAAAGAATGCTGGGAGATTTCCAAACAAACATTGGAAGCATGAGCAATATTAAAAGAAAAAACCAAGCCACATCCAATGCATCGGAGCCACATGCATTAAAAAAATAGCTTTCAAATTAAATTGAAATTTAAAAAAATAAATTTTTTTCTGGGAAAATGACTTTCAATGTTACATGATTTGTCTTATAAAGTGTGTTGTATGAAAACGTTGTTTATTATACAATAGTTAGTACTTAATAGCCAAAATCTCTCGAAATAGGTCCTATTTTGTTTGTTTTTGGTATAAAAATGAGACCGTATTAGTATTACTTTAAAATAAGCCTATATACATATTATTAATTATTAAGTGCTCGATATCTGAAAGTCACAGACATGTTAAATAATATCATTAGCAATAAAACAGCCTCAGTGCTCAATCCTTACTGCAGTTCAGTCTCATGAGCAGCTGACTTCTTTCTTAACTGTTGTCATAACAGACCGCTGATTCTCTTGTGTTGCTGGCCTCGCTTCAGCACAGAGTCAATAAATTATTACCATATGGTGGTCTGACTTTGTAATGTGAAAGGGATCAGGTTAGGGTCTCGTTACTGTGAGCTTCATTTATGCATAAATCCTTTCCCTCGTCCATCTTTTAATTTGCTAGGAAGTGCCCCTCAAACTAAAGCACTGGTACCAATAAGATGCCATGTTAGACAAGTATCTCTCCCATTACATTCAGATACATGGCACCATGTGGAGTTTGGGAGAGTTTTATTATCAATGAAGACTTGTTTAAGCAAAGCCATTTGATCAGCTTCCCTTAAACCTGGTTTTATTTAGCTGCTATAAAAAAAAAATACAAGTTATTAAATTTTATTAACGGTAGAGGATTTTGGAGATGCTCACAATAGCAAGTTAGCTTTGAAAGCCAAAGACCTTTGTCGTACCCTGTTGTATGTGCTGGTGTTCATGTTGTACGCTGCCTTGAAGGTATAAGTAACTGTGCTGATTAGTCATGTGCTTGTGTTGCTCATCCTTTGTCCTCCATTTTTACTTCCAGATTGTAAACCTCATTGAAGAAACTGGACATTTTCACATCACAAACACAACCTTTGACTTTGACCTTTGCTCCTTGGACAAAACCACGGTTCGTAAGCTTCAGAGCTACCTAGAAGCTTCTGGAACATCTTGAAGACGTGTGCAGCTGGCTGCCATGAGCAGAAACACCAGACCTCCTGAATGTCCTCCTGAATTTGTCTCAAGCTACTTGTGGTATGGCTATGGAATCAGCTTCATCCTGAGGACCTAGAGCTCCTTTCTTCTCTCTGTGTGCCTCAGAGATGGATGTGAGATTCTTCCTGTCCACCACGACGTCACCTGAAAAGCCTTGAAAAGTCCTACATTGCCAAAAAGGGACTAACAAGTTCATGCGCCAAAAAAACAACAAAAAAAAGTGCATATTGTTACAATGTATGAATGATGTTTGGGTCTGTTTTTTGTGATGAATGCAGGTCTCAACACTGCCTTACACCATTATCTATTTATTGAGTATGATTTTCTAGTAAGTGTGTGTGTGTGTGTGTTTGCTCATGTGCATATGCAAGAGAAAATAATATTAAACTTGTGCAGGCACTTAGGCACAGTCATGTCATTGGTGTTTTAAGGTGGTGGAGTGTTCAGTTCTGCTCACTGAATCTACCAGTTACATCCAGTGTGAAAAGAAGAACAAATGATCCATTATATTTACCAGACTGGACATTTCAAGGCATGGTCGAAATTATGGGTTTGGAGGAAAGAACCATTCTAGGATTTACTGCTGATTCCAGAAAAAGCATGGTCATGAGACAAAACACTGCGAGGATCAAATACAAGTTTTAAGCAATCATATATGAAAGCAGTACCAACATTGGAATAGTTAAGGAATGTCACCTTCTATACCGGTCAGGACTGAGCTAAAGTTATAGTTGATTTTAAGGCCAAATACGCTTACTTAGTAAGAATATGTCTCAGTTGAAAGTCTTATTAAATCTGTTGATGTTATTTATTTCACCAGGGACCACAGTTGCTTTTGATTCTTTCTTCGCTGACTCTAAACCAGTTGGAACTGGTTATGGATCAAATTTGTTTTTTTACCTAAAAGTTAACTCTTCAGATGTCCTGAACTGTCCTATAGAAGGCTTGCTCAATTGCTAGATGTCGGTGTGGGCTAATTGTACAGTTGAGCTGTAGGCTTGGTGGTTGAGTTGTGCCTTGAGGCAAGACCAGTATCTTTAGATGGGTTATTTAAAATCAAATAAATATATCTAAGAGCTACAAATTGCAGACAGGGAGAGAACTGAATTATTGGCTGTTTGTGTGAGCGTGTGTGTTTAAAAAAAAAAAAAAAAAAAAAAAAAAAGGGAAAAAAAAGAAACTAAACGTACGATTTTTACATAACTGCATTTTTGTATTGTTTGTTTTTGAATGAAATCAAACCTTGTGTACTTTTCTCTGTCTGAATATCCCTCATAAGTTTCTCAACCCAAAGAACCTTTTGTTTAGCTATCATGATATACTGTTTATATATGTGTATAAACTTTATATGTGATGAAAAAGAATATCTTCCTTTCTCGGAAGGTACTGACCTGATTTCAACTGAGCATTTTTTTTATCCTAATATAAAATTGAAACCGCCTGCATCAGTCTCTGGTTATTGACTAGAAAGTGTGTATGTAGAAACGTGATGATGTTTAAGAACAAACTGAATCCTTTCTTCCATATACTACATTACTGGCCTATGACATATTTTTCTTTTCCCAGATTAGAAAGTTAGATTCAGAGCACATTGTCAGCCACAATATGGTGTCGTCTTAGAGACGGTTAAGGGCCTTGCTCAAGGGCCCAACTTGGCAATGCTGGGTTATCCACCAGTTAACAATCCAGAGCCGCAGCCATTTAAGCCAACCACTGGCCTTGAAGGTAAAAATAAATAAAGAAGTGTGTTGATATGTTGCAACATGCAGCAATTCAGGGGTCCAATCACTCTGTGATGGTTTGTAGCAGTTTAATCCGACTGATCTGATTGTTTTGGATGGACTTGATTGGTACTGACATTATTTAAAGAAGAGTATTTTATGAACGTATCTTAATGGTTGTCTCTTTATTATAGAGCCACCTAGTGATGAATTGACGGCATGTCAAACATGTTAATATTTTCCATATTGGTGGTAGATTGACCAAGACAGCGCAAAACTTTGATACAAAGACTTTAAAAGACCATGACGAATCAATGTGGCAAATGTGGTACTGCAGGTTGCTATAGACTGCTATAGCCACTGCATTCTTGGTGCTTGGACCTCTAATTACCTGCTTGACAGACATCTAAGCAAGGATACCTAATTAGGCAAATTAATTTTGAATGTTAGCGGCAGAGTGGTTAGCACTCCTGCCTCAGAGCAAGAAGGTCATGGATTTGATTCCCTCCCAGGAATTTGTGTTTGTATGTTCTCCCCATGCTTGCGCGGGTTTTCACCGGGTACTCCGGTTTCCTCCCACCTACAAACACATGCGATTGGGCATACGTGAATTAGCTACTATAAATTGTCCATAGGAGTGAATGTGAATAGTTGTCCATCTCAATTTTTTGCCCTGCGATTACATTTACAGCATTTAGCAGATGCTCTTGTCCAGAGTGACTTACAACCAAGCAGTAGAGGGTTAAGGGCCTTGCTCAGGGACCCAGCAGTGTTAGATTATCAGTGCCGGGAACTGAACCCCCGTTCTTCGGATCAGCAGTCCAACACCTTAACCACTGAGCTACCACTTCCCCCGATTAACTGTCCAGGGTGTACCCCACCTCACACCCTAAGTTAGCGGGATAGACTCCAGCGCCTGCGCGACCCTGAACATGATAAGTGCTAGATGAATGAATGGATGAATTTTGAATGTAGGAAGAAAGTCTCTATGCTGCAAGGGTATCAGCCAGTAAAGCCTGTGAAGTTATTAGTAAAACTACTGAGTAGTAAAAGGCACATTACTTGTATCTCTCCTAAGAATATTTTTAAATGTTCACATTCTTTACTTGAAAGGTTCATGAACGTAGTTAAATCGCACAACCTTTCCACTCTCCATGAAACTGTGGGACAATTTTTACAGCACAATATGGGTGTTCTAAAAATAGCGCCACGTGGCCCTCTACAAGAGGCTCAGTTCCTGTTATGGAAATATTTATGGAAAGCGATTTTTTTTAGCCTGATAAAAGTTTGTACACACAGTTAAAAGTCAGTCTCAGAGTCAGAAGAGGTCCTAGAAGGCCAGGCTGGGAAGATATTAACAGTCTACAGTAATAATTCAATGCATAATGGCATCTCATCAGGCCAGGTGGTTACTATACCTTCTGTCTTTAGGTTAGATAAAAAACTAAACACAACAATGTGACATTATCCATGGGTATTTATTCATTTTAGTTTACTTTAGTGTGCTTCCATGTTATCATTTTTTTTGTTTACATTGGTAAATAAGGACAAATTGACAAAAGAGATAATGTCCTTGTTTCTGCCTTTCCTTTAGCCTCTTTTGTCTAATTACAGCATTTACGACATCTGTATCAGTCCCACTAAGGCCTTTTGCTTAACACCATTCCACAAAGACTATGAGCAGCTGAATGTCAACACAGATCCATGTGTCGGACTGCCTCCCATCTGTAACCAAATGAACCTTCACACTCGCATTATGTCGAACAACCGGCATGCGATTTAAGCCAATAAATATAAAGAACAAGAAATCTAGTCAGATTAGTATCTCATTTCATAAGTCTGAGAGCCATTAGCCTGGGAAAACACAAACTGTCACATTCTTTGAACTGCTTATTTGCATTTACAGTATATAATTTAACCTGTCTTTCTTTCTTTCACGCTATTGTATGTTTGGGTTACATTAAGCAGTAAAGTGGCAATTTTAGGGATTCATGCTGATCAGAATTCTGGAACCAGTGAAAATATTATTTACAAGTGAAACATAGATAATGCAGTAATCTGGTATGACTACTGTAATTGGATTATTCAGCCTACCAAGTGTGAAATGTACCATTAGACTATACCGAAAGAGAGAGACTGTGTGTGTGTGTGTGTGTGTGTGTGTGTGCGAATTCTGTTTCTAGGTTGAGTTACTAAATGTCCCTGCAAATATAGAAATTTCAGACAGTTTTGAACTTTGACAGTTTTACACTTACAGCGTTTAGTAGGCACCCTTATCTAGAGCAACTTACATTTATCTTATTTATCCAACTGAGTAGTTGAGGGTTAAGGGCCTTACTCAGGGGCCCAACAGTGGGGTGGTGCTGGGGAACAAACACTTGATTGTCTGATCAGCAGTCGAAGACATAACCAATGGCTCCCACCGACTGCCATCAAAAAACCTTTATTTGCCTTTATATAACATTTAATGTTGCGGTTTGGATGAGGCTTCATTGAAGGTATAAATCTAATTAGCTGCCTTATTATTCATATTATGTCAAACTAAGGTTCTCACAAAGACAAGAAAACAGCCAAATATCCTTGGAAAAGAATGTCATTAAGGTTTAATATTAAATAGCTAAAGTGATCATTTTATTACTTGAAGTAAGACAAATACTGTGTGTGTGTGTGTGTGTGTGTGAGACTTGTTCTTTATAATGCCTGTCGCACTGTCCCTCCCACCCAACACCTGTTCATTAAATTTACACTAAGAGCCAATTATGAGAGGCACAGAAAGTTGAAGCCCTGATTTTTGTTTATGGGAGTAAAGCTAAAGCCACTTTCATACAACGGATAAAGAAAGAAATACGGCTGGCTTATTATGGAAATATACTCAGTAAAAGTGCTGTCATTGTATTCCGGAGGAATCGATAAACTTCCTACTGAGACCCACAACCTCTAATCATTCTCTTTCTCTAGTCTTTCTGACAGTATATTTTATATTCAACAGCAAAGAAGGAACCGCTTGCTAAGCAGCTCAAATTCATGGTCAAAACATCAGACAGCTCAACCCTGGGACAGTCTATCTGTAGTCAGAGACACACCGTAGGAAAATCATTGTGTCCCTGACTTCTTTCACAATGGTCTCCAAATGAGTGGGCACAAGAGGAGGGGAAAAGAAGGCTCCACTAAGTTTTGGGATCCTGGATTAACTTAAGCCATCTCACATTGCTGGGGTGCTAGTGGAGGGAAGGGGTGGAGTACCGATGGTTCACAGTCAGGACCAACAGCGGGACATCCTGTTTGAGCCTCCAAATGCCATTTCCTCTAATAAAAAAGGCGAGACCTTCCACATTAGCCTCACACAGAAAAGAAGCAGGGGCATGATCATCATTCTGGCTCAAGGCCTAAGGGTTTTTGAGTGCCTCTGGCCAGTATTCAGAGGGAAAAAAAATGCACCTAAGGAGTGCCCTTAAAGCTGACTGGTAAAAACTCGCCAGCGGACTTTCCAAAAGACCGTCACAGTGCAATGACTACAAAAGTTTAAAATGTTCCCTTCATGCTCTTTTTATTCTTCCTTACTAATGTAGCGTTTAGCTGCACAAATGGAACTTTAAGTCTAAAAAAAAATAAAGTTCAAAAGACCCCAAAGAAACAGATGCACTTAACAACTTAAAAATTGTTTTGATTTTGAACATGCTTTGTAAATGTGAAATTGCAGATTTCTTTTCCGAAATTGTAGCTATTTTTTGACCCAGACAGATTTGGCCATTTTATTGTAAGGATTACACGCTGAACACCAACGCTAAGAAGCATGGATGAGTCTACTGAAGAGAATGTAACAACAGGCCCCTAATATCACTTTCCTTACTGAAAGCCCCTCATTTAAATTTGAACAAAACTTGTTTAAATATTTGTACACCTTTAATCTGTCTGCTCCCTCGAATGTAGGCATCATTTTGAGAATAAGTGCTTTTGGAAGGAAAGTAATTAAGGCAAAAAAATCCTCCCCAAACTTCCGATTCACCGACTGATTTCATCTTCAAGTCCCAAATCCGTTATTCTCCGCTTTGCACAGTGACAATAATTCAAAGGTCTGTCACCGTGGGTTTTTTTTGCGGAGTTGTGTCTGGCCCTATTCTTTAGACGTTCACCTCTCTGCCAGACCATTGTGAAGAATTCTGGGTGGCAGCCATGTCACTGGAAATGCATACAAATTAGCTTTTTCAATTACATCAGCTTGAGTTATGTATAGAACAAAAGGAAGCAGACTTCAAAGTGATGGGCAAAGCTGAAGGGAGGGATGTTGGCAAGAAGGAGGGAAATTTTCGTTCCAGCTTTGTGGAGGCAACAGAATGGAGGAGGATAGGCAGTTTTGACATAACTGGACCTCCAGACGGCTGTGGGTTTGATTATTTCTTATGAGTGCCAGCCTCTTTCACATGTTTGGGCCCGGACCCTTGGTACCCTAAATGCAGGCTGGGACTCTTGGAGTGAAGCCTAAAGCCAACCGGCTCTTTGATTGGCCTGACTGAGGCTTTGTTCTTCCTCACGGAGCTGGGCGGGTCAATGACCTGTGAACACCCCCCACCCTGCCAAAAAAACAAGCCACCACTCTGTATTTGTGCGTGAGTGCCCAGACACTCTCCCTCACACACACACATACAATGCTTCAGTCGCTAAATCCTTCTCAAAGGAAGAAAAGTGGGAGCTTGTGAAAGACCGAGGAATAGAAAGGCACACACAACTAAAAAACACATTCAGACAGACAGGCTGGGTGAAGCTGCATGTCCCAGTCTTTCAAAATATAACCCTTTAAAAAAAAACAATAAAACAAATAGAATAGAACTTCATTATTCACGATAAGGGCACTTACCTGTTATATTTATATTCATAAGCTTTCTTTAATGGTTTGACAATTCTCGCAGAGGGCAGAAAAAAAATCACTTGACATAAAAATCTGCATTACTTTTTGGATGTAGTTTGAGAATATAGAAATAAATTCATTCCAGACTCAGCACAGCTGACTCATTCCAAGCGTAAAGTAGTGTATTTTTCTATTTTAGTTTGAACTTAGTGGCAGCCCTATGAATAGTAAATCGAAAGTAAATTTTAAAGCCATTAAACCTCTGATTCAGCAGTTGGCAAGTAACTATCAGAGCCTCAGTGTGATTCGGACTTATTTCCTCTGAGCTAATTGAAAACAAATGAAAAGAGGCTCACTATAATGTGTTACTATGTGTAATGGGCTGTAGCTGGCTGTGTTAGCCTTCATGATTCACTTTAACAGTAGTTTGGTCTGGTCTTAATAGAACTCCCATTACTAACACGTTGTAGCGATGCGCAATTAAGCAATGCTAGTAAATAAATCACTGCACTCGTGATAAACATTGGTTAAAGTTCAGTGAAATTCAATAGAAACTCATGGCAAATAATTCTAAATGGGGCATCCAACCACAGATCATGATTAAATATACAGTGTATTAACGGACAGTGTTCATGGGCTACAAATGATAAACGGACATTAGGGCAGTTTTCACTGGATGACAAACAGCAGACCTCCAGCTCACCTCCTCATCTGCTTTGCTCCTTCACACAGCAAATGAGCTGATGTGGAACAGCTCACAGCTGCCAGGCAACAACTGGGACACTTTGCTTAGTATTGAATCGAGGACATCTGGAGCCTCAAGCTTATGATGCATCAGATGAAAGTCCAAGGCTTACTGCAGAACCGGAGCAATCATTTTTCATGGGATTTGCTGGAGGCTTCGATAGTGTACATGTGTGAGGCTCTTTAACTACAGTAGTGCTAGAAGCTTGAAATCCTGACTACAGCAAATCTGACTCAGGACGCTTCAGTTAAGCTCACTTAAACATTAATCATCAATCAAAGCAAACATCGCTGTACTCTAGTTATTCATTCTGTTCATTTTTCCACCTTTTAAGTATTTTCCTCAGTTTTGTTTTAAAAATGATAAAGCAGGTCGAGATTAGAGAAGGACTTTGAGGGTGAGGGATTTCTTTCTACATTTACAGCATTTGGTAGATTTGCTAGAGATAACTTATATTTATATCATTTATACAACTAAACAGTCGTGGACCTTGCTCAAGGGCCCAGTAATGGCAGCTTGGTGGCCCTGAGAATGAAATTCACCACAGTACTATTTATAGGACAACACTTTAATCACTGAGCTACCTCTTACAAATTTATAGTTAAATTATATTATTTTCTTAATAAAAATATAGCATACGTTTTATAGCATACATTGACCAGAATGTCGATTCTGTAGATAAAACTGCAGATTTAATAAACAAGCTTAATTTTGTGGATTTTGATTTAACTGCAAGCCGGATCCTTGGTAAATATTTAGACTATGTATGTCAAGGTCACTGCTCCACAGTGCCATTAAATCTGTAAGCTCATGCAGGAAGTGCCACCCTTATCTAAAATTCTTCTGCACTCCTTTTTCAGAGAAGACGCCCCAACTTGGAACAAAAAGATAATTGTCTATGATGCCCCAAGAAAGAAAAAATGCTGCCATTCTGCCAAGTCCCCACCAAAAATAATCCTGTTCTTCCCTGCTGAGATTCTGAAAAGGTTTGTTTTGATCAATAAGCAAACTCCAACACTAATTTATCCAGGTTAGTGTCTATGCATATCACTCTATTTGTTTTCGAAAGTCATCTGTAGCTTCTTTCACATCAGCGACTGGGTCACAAACCTCAGCTTATCACTGAATGGGGGCTGGTAATTTTTGTTAGGCATTTGAAACGCAGTGTCACATTTGTATTTTAATAAGGCACTCAGTAAACTGAAGCAACTGAATTGCCCATAATTAAAGCCAAGCACCACGGAGAGGAGGGGAGGCTTAATCTGTTAAAAAATAATTCAGTAAGCCATCACAACGGAGACCGGCTTTTCAAATCATTTTTAGTGACTAGGAGATCAATATAATGCTATATTATGGTAAGTCATGAGTCAGCATGTCGAAATACAATGCACGTTACAAGTACAGCCGCCACAGTTCGAAACACTGGCATACATTTTAAAAGGAAAACTTCTTTTCATAGGTTAATGTGAAACTGCTTCCTCCTGGTCAAAGTTTTGGTGTAGCTAGAGTCATGGGTGTGTTATTCACCTTCTGGCAGGTGTTTTAACAGTGAGAGAAAGTGGAGAATATCAAGCACTCAATGCAAACACATGGAGAACATGAAACCCTGGAGCTAGCTGTGATGCTACTTACTGCGTCTTCATGAATGTCCAGAGATGGACAAAGTACACAACTTCCTTACTTAAGTGAAAGTACAGATACTACTGGTCAAATATGTTTCAGTTACAAGTTTAAATACCGAATTTTTACTTAAATAAAAGTACAGAAGTTCTTTTTTTTTTTTTTACTTAAGTAAATGTCAACGCGTTGTTTTATTATTGTTGAATGTAATATTTACAGTACCTTATTCCTCTGAAGCAACCTAGTGAGTATACAGAACAGTTTGTAGTACGTGTGGAATGAATAGCTTTTAGTATGTTTTAC
>JAOUQX010000035.1:10389029-10420793 GCA_028566295.1 Liobagrus marginatus
TTGCGTGTTAACTAACCGCTTTAACAATGCGTTAGCCATGTAGCCGCAAAGCTATTGCATAGGCTGAGAGTATAGGCACATAAATACATTACAGATCATTTAAATGGCCATACTTCATACCAGCACTTAAACTCTAAACATAAAAAATGACGGGGAACCCCTCAACTTTACGAAATGTGACACTACAAGTGTGATTACTGCAAAAAGCAATCCCGTTTTAGAAAAGAAAAACAATCTTCTGATTACAGTAATTACAACCCAAATTCCAAAGAAGTTGGGACATTTTATAAATTTGAATAAAATGAAAAGTAAAAGACTTTTAAATCACATGAGGCAGTATTGTATTGACAATAGAGCATAGATAGCATAACAAATGTTACAACTGAGATATTTTACAATTTGCACAATATTACCACATTTCATATTTGATGGCTGCTACAGGTCTCACCATAGTTGGGACGGAGACATGTTTACTATGCTGCTGTAGCGTCTCTTCTTTTCTAAATAGTTTTAAGGCGTCTGGGCATCGAGGTAATGAGTTTCTAGTGTATTGTTGGAATTCGGTACAATTTTGCCTGATTTCTAGCTGATGGTCGTCTTTGACGTATTTTTTGGTTAATGTATTTATTTAAGTGTATGTATTCAATTCAATTCAATTTTATTTATAGAGCGTTTTTAACAATACACATTGTCTCAAAGCAGCTTTACAGAAAAATCACAATAAGAAAAAAAAAACAATTGAATAAAAGTTATGACATATATGTATGTATCTGTATGTATGTTTCATTTATTGTTATGTATAGGTGAAAGATCTGGACTGCAGGCGGCCAATTCAGCACCCGGACTCTTCGACAACAAAGCCATGCTGTTGTAATAGTTGCAGTATTCCGTTTTGCATTGTCCTGCTGAAATACACAAGGTCTTCCCTGAATTATGTTATCTGGAGGGGAGCATATGTTGCTCTAAAACCTTTATAAAGCTTTCAGCATTTATAGGGCATTCCATAGCATGCAAGAACACAGTCATGTAATGCAACAAGTGCAGACATTTCAAATCAAAAGTACAAAACAATATGCCACAGGACTGATACATACAATATAGCGCCGAGCGTAGTGTAACGTAGCATTGTACAAAATAATGATAATAGCAGTGTGTTAAAAACAGCAGCATTATTGACAGTATTTTTGTATTTAAAGTGGCTCGTGTATAAATGCAGTATTAAAGTGACTGCATGAACGGTATAATCAGTTGTAAATATATATTTACGTATATTACTGTGTGTGTTGTGTGTGGTGATACCACCACCATAATCTTCGTTAGGAACAATGGCTTCCAGCGCAGCACCGGATGCCAGCAAGGGTTCTTAGGAAAAACGTGGAAGTGCCTGTGCAGAGAATTCATTGGTTTCCATGGTCCGGCCAAGTTATAAAAATCACATGCAGTCTATAAGCCAAATAATGATTATAAACTCGTTTAATAAACCAAAGATGAAAGGCTGCAGTTCATAGCTCTAACAGCAGATGGAGACAGATGTTCGAAAAGAAAAGAAAAAATGCTGCATCATGTTGTATTTACTTTAAAGAAACGTTGATAAGGTAAAAGTAAACTATGTGACCAAGTATTTCTTAACAGAAATACCTTAGTTGGAAAGACCGACAATATTTGGTCTTTTTCATTTTAGTTATTTTTTATTTTTATTTTAGTTTGCTTTCATTACTGTGCTATAGAGATAAACCTTTCATGTTAATACTGACTGTTAGCAAGTATTTTTCTACGTCTTTTTTAATTTTTTTATTAAATTTTTTTTTTTTTTTACCATAAAACGCACATGAAAGTTTGTTTAAAGTCTTTAAAAATGTTCACTAATAAATGTTAAAATGTCGCTGGAACTTGACAGATGATGCAGTGGACTAATTTGCATATGTCTTGCCATTAAAACATGTAACGCTAAAAAGGATTTTTCTTTGTAACGGAATAGCTATGTCTTTCAGAGAAACGCCACGCTTGCATAGATTCTAATTTATACCCCATCTGCTGTATTCAAACTAGGTCATGTAACGCATTGTACCTTCTAAGAGCAAACCTCAGGGACATCAACACAAGTGTCTGAAATGGACAGGCACAAAGAGAGCTGATCTCGCTTTTGCTGCCGCCCCACTTGCAGCGGGCAATCAAATATGGTAATGCAACAAATTTTGGAACACAATTTGGAAATTTAGTACCATTCACTGTTTCTATAATGATGTGGTGCGCGGTTCTTGATGATCTTCATTGCCTTCAACCCCATTCATCTTCAACCCCTCAGGCTGGAGAAGGGCGCTTTGGCACGGACAAGTCCTTCACCTCACCTACATCCTCACTTACAGGAACTACCTGCAGCTTCAGGCCACCTTCAAATACTACGAGTCTGTGAGGAAAACCCACACACAGTTATTATTACAGTTTCAGATCAACAACATTATGTACTGGGGCTAAGAGCATAGAAGCTTGTGGCCACCAGTTGAACCTTATCCACATGTGGAAGGTTTAGTTTCAGCGATTAATGATTAATACGATCATGGGTGGGTTGTGTGTGTGCATGTGTGCAGATGTGTGGGACTGACATCATGAATGCCATCAGCAGTGAAGCCATGGGAACAATGAAGGACATTGCTGGTGGACGTCTTTATGTATTTTTACACTGATGTCATGGAGGTCAATCGAACATATCTGCATTCCATCCCAAAAACTTCTAAATAAACACTTTAATTTCCAGATTTCAGTTCTTGGTGTTGAGAAGCCTGATGGAGTGTGGATATAAAAATTGTTGGACAATCCGGTTGTGAGGGCCTGAATGCTTCAGTACCTTTTTCCAGAAGGCAGGAGGGTAAAGAGTGTGTGTGAGGGGTATGTAGGACAGCCAAAATGCTGGTGGCTTAGCAGATGCAGTGTGCGTTGTAAATGTCCATGCGAGAGGGGAGAGAGACCACGTTGATCTTCTCAGCTGTCCTCACTATGTACTGTATAGTCTTGCGGTCCAAGATGGTGCAGTTCCAAAACCAGTCAGTGATGCAGCTTTCTCAGGATGCGCTCAATGTTCCCTCTGTAGAACCTGGTCAGGATGGGGGTAGGGAGATGTGCTTTCTTCAGCCTATGTAGTAAGTGAGATGCTGCTGGGCTTTCTTGCTGATAGAGCTGGTGTTAAGTGACCAGTTGAGGTAGGTTCTCTGCCAGAAGGAACTTGGTGCTCTTGACGATCTCCCTGGAGGATCCATCGATGTCCAGGGAAGAGTGGTCACGCTGTACTCCTCTGAAGTCAACAACCATCTCTTTGGTTTTGTCTATGTTCAGAGACAGGCTGTTGACGCTACACTAGCCAGTTAGCTTCATCGGCATCGTCGGTGAACTTGATGTGATTTGAGCTATGCATTACTGCACAGTAGTGAGTCAGCAGTGTGAACAGCAGAGGAATAAGGACACAGCTTTGTGGGGCCCCAGTGCTCAGTGTGGTGGTGCTGGGGGTTGCGTCGTTAAATCACTTGCAGATGGTCACTGATGTTGTGTATTCCTCCGAGTCGATTGAATCGACATTGGTTGCAGCCTCTTGCAGTCAGTACACTCAAACAGTCCTGGAGAGCAGAGATAGCTCCTGCTGACCAGGTTTTCACCTGCTTTAGTGCGTCTAATACTGAGCCACTTCTCAATAAATACAAAAATGCAACAGTCTATAAACGCTTGCCATGTGGCCCATTGGATGTAGTCCATTTTATTATTCAGGGAGCAAACTTTGAAAGTAGAATGGAGGGTAGATTTGGCCTGGTATGGTTTGCTTTTAACCTTGCATGGACACTTGCCCACTTGCCACGCATCCGCTTTCTCCAGTACCGCTTCCGTTGTCCCCTCACCCGGTCACCGGCATCAGGCATCGCCAAGGGCTGAAGGCCTGGTCATCGCAGCAAACCGAGGTTACGGAGTTTCTCCAGCACATCATCATGCAGGTTAGTTTCTGCATGATTACTGAAATCTAGTAATATCTGGCTGCCATATACATGAACACCACTGTCTCCGATGCCCATGTGATTTCAGTAGTTGGGCTAAAGACGTAAATAGCACCATTTCGGTTCTGTAGTGGCTGCTGCGTGCTGCTGCCGTGCCGCCATCTTGACCACCAACTTGGTACTTGGAAAGTACAGTACTCAAGTAAATGTACTTCATTACTGTGTGACTGTCTCTAAGTGTTAGCCATGCAATTGACTGGCTTTTGTCCAGGGTGTACCCCGCCTCACACCCTAAGTTAGCTGGGATAGACTACAGCGCCCCCACAACCCTGAACAGGATAAGCACTAGATAATGGAATGATGGATGGATCTGTGCCACTGGTGTTAACAACACTGTTAACATTATAAACTTTTACTAACTTTACAAAACTTTCAGTTTTGTAAATTTGTTGCAAAGGGTTCTTGATACAGTAGTCACTATGTCTAACAGTTGATATATGGCTATTAAACTCAACATTACCTGAATGTGTAGTATTTCTGTTTTACCATCAAATACCAGACACATGGTGCATATCAGGTGGAAAAACTGAATATAGATGCAGTATACCATGACATATCATTCTGCCCAAACAGTTTCAATTACGTTCCTAAGATAATGTCTACATTCTGCCTTTGAATCCTTGACAGGTTAGATTCTCTCTGATTAATGGCTCTTACAGGCTGAATTGTTTCCCATCATGGCATTGGGAGCACATTAAGCAAGTAAAGGTTCTGAACAAGATCAGTTATGTGGAATAAAAGAACTGTTTATTACAAACATACTGTAACGGTAGTACTGGCCCCCGCCCAGTAGAGGGAGCGCATCCCCCTGAACCACGGGCACGAACTCACTTCCTGTTTTCAAGGTATAAAAGCCAAGGCTGTGCCAGGGTTCAGTTTGGATCATTGTACATTGTGTGTTTGGTGGCTGTACAATGTTCTTGCCCCCGGCTCGCTGACCAATACGCGAGTATCGTTCATGTGCTAGCTTTATGATTGTTGGTCCTGTTAAACTCATGATTGTTATCCATGCTAAATTCATGGTTATTGTTCATGCTTAGTCCTGATTGCTGTTCATGCTAATTCATGATTGTTGCTCATGCTAATTCACGGTGGTTGTTTATGTTAAATCCATGGTGGTGTTCACATGCTAGCTTAATGAATGTTGTTATCCTGCTAGCGTAACGAATGTTGCTTATGTGCTAGCCAACCTGTTTTGTTTGTCCTCTAACCGTTTGGGCTTTTTGTTTGTTTGTTTGTTTAGGTTAAGGCAGCCTCCCGTTGCCACTGGAAGTGCTAGCTCGGCTAGTGGTTTATGTTCTTTGGTTTCAGTGTTTACAATTTGTGTGTTTTCATGTGAACCCCTGTTGGGTTAATAAACTGTTTCCAGCACATGGTTCCTTCTCTTGCCGCAATGTCTGTCCACAGTCACACGTTACACATACAGACAAAAGCTGCTCACGCTGCAACTGTAGTTCTTCAGTATAGACCTATTGACTATTGATCGGTATATCAGTATTGAGAAACTGGATGTTGAGTATGTCTAACTGTAAGCAATAAAAAAAATTATTCTACAAGGACAAAACAATTCTTATTTTCTGCAACGTGAAGAGTTTAAATACTGGAAACCACACACACTCTTAAAATTTTTATTGACTACTTGCATTTAAATGCAAGTTTTAATTTGTGACAATAAATCACTAAACAATTAAACCTTTTCAGTGACATTTCTGCTTTCACTTTTCAACACAACAGCACTGAGCAGGTTCAGACTGTTTTTCCGACTAATTGTTGAGCTGCTTTTAAGTTGTCATCTCATTGATATGTCAGGTGACAAATGGCCCTTTTATTTGCCAATGCTAGACTTGTTTATAGAGCGTGTCTGATTTGTTTTGTTAAAATGTATGATATGTAAAATGTTACTATTTTACTAATTTATATTTTACTATTAATGTTGAACAGTAAAATATTTTTTCAAAAACAGAGCTTATATTGGGTATGGTTTAATGTTCAGATCTTGTTCCGCAATAAGGGTTTTACACTTTATACGTAGTGAAATGTATTGTCTCAAGATTATACATAACACAATATTATAAAATAAAAGTATTGATGTTATTTAAACATTGACGATCAAATAAATAAAAAAATTGACACATGACCTGGTACCACTTCTAAACATGCTGAGAATGAATGATTTGAACTCTGTTCGCTTGAACTCAGTTGAACTAAATGCACACAGATACTCTGCCTACACTAAACTTTCCCTTCTGGCCCCCAAGCTCGGCTCACCTTTCACGCTTGGAAAGCCCCTGCCATAGCTCGATCTTAGTCCAGCAGCTAATGGTCAGGGAAACGGTACAGAGAAAAGTGGCTTCATGTCCTTATGACCAAGTGACTCAGAGAGCAATTTAGAAAATAAAGAATTAATAAATGATATAAAGTAATGTGAAGGTAACCACAATGAAATTCAATAAGTCATGTAAAAAATGGAATGAGATGTGGAAATGTACAGTAAGCTAATGCTAATTAAGTATGCTGAGAATTTTCAATTAATGTTATAGAGACGTCTCACTCCAAAAGCTGACAGGGTTACTACGTGATTTTAACACATTGTTACACATATACAACAATGTAAACTTACCATAACTTACTGGCAGCAGGGTTATTGTGTTAACACACTTTATATCGTTTTATCAATAGAGTGTAAACCTGTTTTGTACGGAATTACATATTGGTAGCAGCCTTATGGCAGATCAGTGTGACTGATGTGATCAGTAGTTATGACGGTCCACATTCCCATAACTACATACATTTCTTATTGGTCTTAATATACTGTATATATATATGTCCAGAGGTTTGTGGACACCTTACCAGCACTCCGATATAACTCAATTATACAGTACAGTTCAATTCCTAGGACTACCAAACCTCCACTGCCAAGCCTTTTAACCATTAACCGCTTAACTGGATCAAAAAAAATGGTAAGCTCTAGATAAGCATAACCTGCAGAATGCTCTAAATATCTAGAATGACTTCGTGTTTTGAAGCATTCCATTACTTCTTATTTGGAAATTAGAAGCTGAAACAGGGTTCCAGTATGTGCATCTGTGCACAACGTCATGTAAAGATGGTTGGTGTGAAAATACCCTCATCTCAACCTTAATGAACACCTTTGGATTGACTTGTCATGCTGACTGCACCCCAGACCTCCTCTTCTAACTCATTTAATTTTAAATCATCTAAATCAAAATCTAGTGGAAAGCCTTTCCAGATGTGCTTTAACATGTTTAACATTTATTCATCCATTATCTAGCGCTTATCCTGTTCAGGGTCGTGGGGGCGCTGGAGTCTATCTCAGATAACTTAGGGTGTGAGGCGGTGTACACACTGTACAATCGCCAGTTAGACACAATGTTAACACTTAGAGACAGACAATCATTCACACACACATTCACTCCTATGGACAATTTAGAGTAGCCAGTTCACCTAAGCCCAATTGCATGTGTTTGGAGGCAGGAGGAAACCGGAGTACCGGGGAAAACCCACGGAAGCACAGGGAGAACATAGAAACACCCTGAGCAGGAATTGAGCCCATGACATTCTTGCCATAAGGCAGGAGTGCTAACCACTCTGCCACCATGCCACACCCATGAATAACATGAAAGAAAAAGCTAACATAATAACAACAACAACAAGAAGACAAAGAAAAACAATGGTAATAATTCAAAGAGGAAAAAAGACATTTGAGATTGCAAGAAAAAATAACTGGTATGAGTTTAAATAAGAAATAGCACTATAGCAACAGTAGTTTAGATTTACATGATATTAAGAGGGCACACACGCGAGTCTTGTCAGTGGGCAACACACATTTATAAAAACCTGCAGCTGTTGCTGTTGGGATGCAAGAGTCTAACAGCACTTGCATATCTTAAGTCTCCAGTAAGCCAACTGCATACCATAAGACTGCAGTAGGCCAAATTCTATCACACAAGCCTAACTAACAATATATACAAAGCAATAACAATACACTGGTATAATTCAAACTGCAGAGTCTTGTATTGCTGATGAACCTCAACAACTTTCTCAACAAAATCTATTAGTTGTTAATTATATTACTACAAACTGCTAAAAACATACACTATCAGCTGCTTGCCCAAGCCTGTTACACTGTTACAGCAGTGACACATACTGTATTTAGACAGTAGATAACGCACTGCTTTGCCAAACACATGGACCTCCACAACCATACAGAGACCCTATTACGCACCATGTGCAGTTCAATTCAATTTTATTTTATTTTTCAAAAAACCTTTAACAAATGGAGATTGTATCTGAGCAGCTTTACAGAACATAATTATAGGAAAGAAACAGTTAAAAATTAATATTAAACTTATGAACTGATTGTGTGATTTTTTTTACACCTAATGAGCAAACAAAGGGCGAATGTGGCAAGAAAATCTACCTTGGATGGTATGAAGAAAAAACCTTGAAAGGAACCAGACATCAGAGAGCACCCATCCTCATATGGGTGACAGCGGAGAGTGTGATTATAAATCATTTTACACTTTCTAAACAATGGAGAGTGTGATTATAAAATATGTCATTTCTATTAACAGAAGCAGTTCTGAGCAGCTTACAGACCATCATCAACTGGTGCTGCTATGTCTCGGAATCCACATGGACAGAATCTTCTCCTTGATGGTCTGAATCTTCATGAAGCAATTCCTTCATGATATGTATGATGGGTAGAAAATAGAAGCAAGAGTAGGGGAATTAGCGCATCTGTTCTTTAATAATAATAATCAACACGAGATGATAGTGTGTAGTCTCTACGACTTCAACAATCAAAGTTAACCAGTAAACAGAGAATCCTAAAAAAAAAAGACTGCTTCTTGTAAGGCTGCAAAAAAAGATGCTTGGCTTAAGAAAAGTAGTGGTTGGTATTGAAAAGATTACCTAATATGGGCTAAATATGCTTAGAAATCTCTTGGCCTTTCTATATATTGCTTTCAGGACTAAGGTTCATTGCCTTCACAGACAAAGTGCGTTAATTCATTATGGTAGGGTGCTAATTTAAGTTAAATTGTTTACTCTTTTATAACATGTTACTAATTAAGCAATATTTATTAATTAAAAAATGTGACTGTGTATGCAAGCATAAAGAATATGAAATTGAAATAGAAATGAACGTAAACTCTTGTCACATAGAAAAGGTTTGTTTGCATCTGCATTATCCTAGTGCACATTTGAAAATAATATATTATTAACTTAGTATATAGTCATATATATGTGAATGTGACTATGCATTTTGCTCTCTCTCCTGAGAGTTCATCTGAGTTCACTTTGACATTTTCTTATACTTTCATAAACTCACCTTTCTTGTTACTGGAACAGTCCCGTATTAATGAACCATAATCCCCCATAATCTTTTGCACCATTTAGGAATCGTGCGCCTTTAATATGATTAATGAAACATACATAGACTGTAGTAAGGTTCTAGAGCAATTGATGCACAATGTACAATGTAAAAGATGGGAACCAACCCCAAAATAAGCAAATTTATATTTTGGTACCGTTTGGGCTGAGGGTGTAAACAAGTCCCGAAATATACCTGGATGTTCCAGCACGTCTGTAAATAACATTCTGAAAATGTCAAATATTACCCATTTTATTTTTGTTCACGTATGCGGAGCTGTCCACGTTCGTGGTGCTGAAATCCCTGCTAAAAATCGCTGGTTTTCGCTTGAAACGACTAAGTGTTTGGGCTGGATGCTTATATATTATGCTTATATAGATGCTTGTATATTTATTACAAAGAATTAACACATATTCACCCAACTGTTTGTGTTTTTAAACTTCAGCAGCTCTCCTACTCAGCTAGGCTAGTTTGGAGTTCTGAGATTTGTTTACCTCATGTAAAATTCTTTAAGCGTTAGAATGAATCTAATTATTCTCCTGTTACCAGGCATTCGTTTAACGGGCATTATACCTCCATCTGATTCTGTTCTAAAAGGCGTGTTTTATGTTATGTGTTATTATTGTTGTTGTATTAAAAATGATTCAGGCCTTTAATGCTGTGATTTTCCGAACATTTCCAAAACAGTGCTTTGACGAGGATTTAGTCTTATCCCAAAGATGTAACAAAACACAACGAACCCAACATCCTTGATTAAAATAGCTGTTTTCACATTTCATCACCGTCTCTATATTTATTAGGTATGCGTATTAAAGGCAGAGCAGCCGAATACGTAATGGTAGTGAAACGCCAGAGCAGCTTACATAAAGGTATTAGGTTAGTGTATGACACTATATCCAGCAAAATGTAAAAATGACTTGTGTGTATAGTTTAGAAGCCCACTGGCTGGGCTGTGGAATGTCTGTTCTGTTCGTGTTACTATCTGAAATGAGAGTATGTAGCGCCACTCTGACAACTGTGGAGAGGAAAATCTATACAGAGTAACAAACTCCACTAGGA
Organism: Liobagrus marginatus; assembly: GCA_028566295.1. NCBI lineage: Eukaryota > Metazoa > Chordata > Actinopteri > Siluriformes > Amblycipitidae > Liobagrus > Liobagrus marginatus. Next base: position 10,399,521 of record JAOUQX010000035.1, read on the forward strand.
CTGTACAACAGGGGCGAGCAGTAGGGTTTCCTGGGGAATAGTGTCTCTAATAATTATCCATATAAAAGCAAGAATCTTCTAATCAGAAAAGTCATTTATCCCAAAATAATGGCAGCATCAGAGAAGACGCTGATATACGGCGGGGACGCGCACTGCGCGCTCTCGAGCAAAGTTTTACGCGTCATGGAGACTCCAAAGGACACGAATTATGTCGATCTGAACGAATTGCTAGGTCAGACACTGGGGGATACGAAAGTAAGATTTACCGAGCAGAATGACACTTTTCAGTGTGTCCGGCTTCCTCTGGTGGAACATTCGCCGAGTCTCGCGCGTAAATGTGTTCATCTGAATTGCTTGGAGAACGGAAAAAAACAGGGAGCAACAGAAATCAAAACAGCTGCTTCTTCTGAAGGACCACGGATCAGACATGAAAGTCATAAGGACTGTCTCGAGTTGCTCGAAGAGCCAGAATCCCAAAGTACGCCGCAGAATTTGGAAGAAGAGACCAAAGTACAGCACACGGATTTGTATCTAAGCGAGTCGGACGATGAAGGGAGTCTGGTGATCACGGATTACTGCATACACAAATTAGCCGGTGATGAGTCTCACTACATCACCACGCACGAAATTCAGCTTTCCGAACTCGATCACGACGTAGACAGCGACGTGGAAACAGCATCCACTAGGGATGTCAATAATGACCATCAAGTCTACTCGTTTGTAGACTACACATCTGTGGACGGCGATGAACCCAAAGGAGTACAAGTGGAAAGCAACAAGGAAGAGGCTCATAGGAACAGTGCATTGAAATGCAATCAAGCAGAAAGTGATCCTGTGGACAGGACCGCCACCGCAGACGAGAAAGCGCCTGGGTGCCAAGGCAAAGGCACCGGCCACATTCACCTGTCAATCAAAGCCACGTCCAGAGCTGTAAACAAACCTAGTGACGACCAAGGAAAGCATGGAGGTCAACATCAACATGGCGTTTTTACTGGCGGTATGAGCCAATGTGTTTTGAAGGACACAAAGGCTGAAAAGATATGCGATCGCGGAAAGTGTTTAATTGCTCTTCCCGGGCGTTTGCACTTTGGCGCCAAATATAAAGGTAAAGATGTAACAGGTTACTCCAGCGGCACATCCAGTGCTGTTAGCGAGTTGGATGATGCCGACAATGAAGTGCGCAATCTCACGGCCAAAGCTTTCAAAAGTCTGGCCTACCCGTATCTCGATTCCATCCATTTCAGCACTTCTAGCGAGTCCTCGGCTTCAGAGCGCAGCAAAGGGATCAACAGGTGGTCAGCACTTGTTGATCTAAAGTATGGCAACGTGAACTTGTCCAACGGAGGCGGTCATAATGCAGTGACCCATCAAAAAAAGATCTCGTCTAATTTTCAGTTGGCAAAAAGGAGAGAGAGTAAAGGGATAACGGAAATAACTCTGCCCAGTAGAAGAGCGCCCCCAGTCGAGATCTTTGCTTTGAACGGCAATCTGGTGAACTTGAAAAACGCATCGTCAACACAAAAAAATGAGTTCATCGGGAAAAGTGGCCAGGGTCAAGGCGAGTTAATACGGCTCACTGAAACGCTTAATTTTCGCTGCAACGTTAAAGAAGGTCCGTCTGCAAACGACCGTCGCGTGAAATCCGGCCGAACCGCTGAAGGATCACATTCCGCAGATGAGGTTACAAACTCTCGGCAAAACCCGCACAACAAGCCACCGTGTAATTCAGAAGACGCCATGGAGGACGTGCACAAGAAATCCATATTTGCTTCGAGCATACTCAAAAATGTCATTTCGAAGAAAATGCAGTTCGAGCAGGAGCGTAAGATGGAGCGGGGAGAGATCATCGATCCGGGCAGTCACGAGCACGAAGCGCACAGAGACAAAGCTGCGCGCGCAGGACTTTACACACAAAGCTCGGACCTCTCCGATACAGGGAGCTCCGACTTTAGTATCGTTTGCCTGGATGAACTCGGAGACTTCGTGGATAGCGGGTCCTGCGATGCCAAGGACAGCGAAGAAACGATCGCTGTCGAATCGGAAACTAATATAGAGTCGCAAAACTGTGCGGCATTCGAGGCTAAAAAAGGAGCTGCGAACGCATCCAGAAGCGCACTGATTCGGAGCCAAAATAGCGCTTTTAGAAGCTGGAGGGACGAACGGATAGAGGTTCAAACTGAGCGGGAAAACGAGCAAACGGACAGCAAGCTTATAAAAATGTCACGCTTATTTGTGCCAAGCATCCAAGTCGTATCCGGTGAGAGAAAGCTCGTGAAGCCTGAGCCGAGCGCGGATACAAATCGAGAAGTGACAAGTATGAACACGCTGGATGTGTCAGGCGCCGGACAACAGCCACGAGCGTCGAAGTCGCCGGATATTCAAATCAGTTTAAGGAGTCTAAGGGACAACCGGAGCGACCCGTTCAGCATCTGTAAGCTCCTCGCTTTCCCCAACACAGCATGCAGTGCGGCCGGGTTAACAAAAACTAACGATGAGCCGAAATATCAAGCACTCACAGCTGCACTGAAGAGTGACTCCTCAGACAGAATCCCACACTTTACGGTTAGAGATGTTCGAGACAAGGCAAAGTTGCAAGCGCCAATACACCAGGTTAGAGACGTGCGTAAACTGGTTAAAAGCTCTTATCACTTTGTGTCTTTGGACAACAACAGCTCGGACATGGAGCACAAGCCCTCCAAACCGAACCCATGCCACAATCCGACAAGCCTTCCTCCTATCGTGATTAAGTGCCATTCAGTGAAAACCAATAGCAATGCGAATCAGTCAGAACAACGCTCAGATTGCTCAAATGATCAACCGGTCGAGGATATCCAAGAGGCTGGTGGATCACATCCTGAGCGGTTTGTAGATGGCATCGATAACGGGTCTGAAGAAAAAAAGAAACCATCTGACCATATGCCTTTAACAAACATAAAGCAGGAATCAATCCCTGAATTAAACATTGAGACTAAAACCACCAACAGGAACCAAGAGAAAGTGTGTGACCCCGGTGAGAAAAGGGCTGATCCCAAGATGGCTGCGCTGGAGAAACTACAGGCTGCTGTTAAGACAATGGAACAACTTTATGTATTTGACAACAATGAGTGGAAGAGGAAAGCCAAGCTGCAACCAGTAACAGACAGTCATGTGCTTTCACTCCTGAGTAGTGCACATCAAGGATGTAATGAGCAAGAGCAGGAACACACTAGTTCTTCATTAGTCACCATGAGGCGAGACTTGTTTTCTAACCCTGAAAAGTTGATAACAGCTGGACAGCAAACAACACAAAGAGAACAGAAGGAAACGTTTATACTATCACACACACCTGTCATCCATGACAAGCAAAAGGACAGTAAAACACAGACCCACTTTGGTGGAACTGGTAAAAAAATCTCTAGCCTAAGTCACACTCAAAAATCTGTTGTCCCTGTCACAACAAGTTCAGTAAAAGTCACGCAGATGGACAGCTCATCCTCAGCATCTGTTAGTTCTAAATCTACGAAGAACACTAAGTCTGCCAAGCAACCACTGTCTTTAAATATTACACAGTCAAAGCCTGTCACAGAAAGGAAAGAAAATGTAAGCAGCAATGTGACCAAATCGAATAAACCAGGATTTACCCCTGTTCAGCTCATGGCTTCAGTAGATTCTGATAATTACCTAACCATACCTGTGAAATCTTATGCCACTGATGTCCAACAACCTCACATGGTACACAGTAGTAACACCAAAAGCCCTGGAGAAAGTCATCAGCCCCTTAAACAATCAAGTACCGTCATGGAGACACGCTCCCCAGATACCCCTACTGCTATGATCTACCACCACCCCATGCCCATTACTATGCATGCAGCACAGCCACAGGTAATTTGTTTTTCTCCTACAGTACCGCCATCTCCAGTGGCTACAGACCACTTTCAGTCTACACAGAGAAAAATGCTCATGGATCCCACTACTGGAAACTACTATTTGGTTGACACTCCTGTCCAACCAGCCACAAGACGACTTTATGATCCAGAAACAGGGCAGTATGTTGATGTCCCCATGCCACAATACCCGCCCATGACCCCTGTACCTGTGCCTATCTCCCCTCTTGCCCTTAGCCCTGGAGGTTATGGTCATACCTACATGTTCTACCCGGGATACATGCCCTCCACAGTGATTCCTGCCCGGACTATTCATTCTCAGCTTTCCATGCAATCGGAAGGGGAGGCAGGTGACAAATACCCGGCCAGGCAGCAGGAAGATGGGGCTTACACTGAAAGTCCATATTATGTGCCTTCTGGGAAATCTCAGCCGTTATCTCCAGGTGCAGTTAGCAAAGTGCCTGTCATTAGCATCACCTCCCAGCAAGGGCCCAGGATCGTCGCACCTCCCTCCTTTGATGGTACCACCATGAGTTTTGTTGTGGAGCACAGATGACTGTTTAACCACTTCCAATGTAAAGGTTAGTAGTTGATTTAGTCTTCTGTAAACTTGTTTTGAATGATTTAAGTCACTCTCTATAAGGCCTCTGTCTCAGTGATGTAAATGTTGTGCATGAGCCTTTAACCTGGTTTCCATGTGTTCCCTAATTTCTAAACTGTACTGTAAAGTTTTTTCCCTTCCAATGTTTAGGGCCAACTTACCTTATGCGTGTAAGAGTAGTTGGACTAACGTATAGAAGTCATTAAATGAATCCCAACAGCTGGTTGTTCTTAGTGTTAAAATTGAAAAATGAAGTATTAACTCTGCTAAAACGTATGCACCTGCACTTTTTATTCCTGCTTTAACGAAAATGATATATAATATTCAAATGCATTTAAATGATCAATTGCCATGAGTTCAGATGGCCTAACCCTAACCCTACAGGGCATAAGACCTTATCCTCATGGCCCATTATAGATTGTATTTGAGCTTCCTAAGCCTGAGGCAGTTAACCCAGCAACATTTAACTGATGATCTAAGGTGTTTTGTGTTGTAAATATATATGCAGGCAAGTATATGGATGATTTGTTCACTACATGGTTTAAACCTTTTAATTCTTAGCCTAATATTCAGCAATGAATCAAACAGTATGTTGCTAACCACTAGGAATTATTCAGAAAAAAAAATAAAGCTAAACATAAAAAGTGTGTAGAGACAAATACTGTACTAAAATATCAATTTCAATTTTAATTGACATTCAAAAAATAGACACAATACATAAAGCTTGTACTATGAGGGAATTAAATAGTTGAAGAAAAAGACTTAACTGATTTAAAATCATGCACTCCCAGAAATTGGGTTATTGAAATGATTCGTATGTACACCATATATCCAAAACTATTGAGACACTTGACCATCACACCCATATGTGCTTTGAACATTCCAGATGTATTCCAAATTTACTCTCCTATAATAACCCCCAAACTTCTGAAATGGGTTTCCATTAGGTAGTGGAGCATAGATGTCTGAATTTGTTCATTTAGCCCCAGAATGATTTGTGAGATCATGCACTAACATTGTGTGAGGCTCTCTGGGGTGCAGTTGGTGTTACGGTTCACCCCAAAGGTATTCAGTTGCTGTGAGGTCAAAGCTCTGAGCAGGACAATCAAGTTCTTCCACACCAAACATAACACACCATGTCTTCATTTAGCTCAGGGGCATTGTGCACAGGGGCATTATTAAGCTGGAACAGTGTTTCTACTAGTTCCAGTAAATAGATATTTCAATGCTACAGCATATAGAGACATGCTAGACAGTTGTGTGATTCCAACTTTGTGGCAACACTTATGGGTGTGTTGGTAAGGTGTCCACAAACTTTTGGCCATATAGTGTATTTTTTAAATAAAACTGTAGTTATGGTTGACCTAAGAGTCATGTACTAAGAAAGAAAGTGGTGTATCATTGAAGATATCACCATAGAAACTCTTGAAAAATGTTAAACTTTTTTTTTTGTAGAGAATAAATGGTAAAATTCACAGTTAGCATGCATTATGTATCCTCCATATCACTTTTATAAAAGCATCAGTTAGAGAAATCACAGAAAAACCTTTGAATTAACCATAATGTAAAGAGTTATTAAAAATTGAATTATTTTATAAACCTGTTATAAAAGCTCAGAGATTCAGTGTGCTCAGGCTCATATCCCTGTTTATATTCACAGCTACAAATTGTAGCGGGTGTCTATTCATAGTCAAGTAACCACTCACCCATGGCTGCTATAAGCTCCTGTTATTTAGAGGTTGTATTTTAACCTCGGTTCATTGTAAATATTAAAACATGGCTGTACTAAAATGTCTGCCTTTTTTATTTGGAACTGGTCCATGAAGACTATTGCTTATTTATTACATATAGTTTACCGGTAAGGGTTAGGGTAACAATCTGCTTCTATATTAATTTCATAAATTTAAAAAACTTGTAAAAAGATAATAAATTTGTCAAATTATAAACTTATATTAAAAGATCCATCATTATTCTAGTGTTGTCGTATGCACAGGGATTGAAAGGTCAGAATTTGTGCTGATATAGAGCTGGACCAGCTGCTACTGGATATCAAGGATGGGAGGGGACGAGATGTGTGAGACTTTTTATAGGATACACTTATGCTTAAGGGAAAGAACCAGAAAGCAGGCCAGAAATCACATCTGCACACCTCAGGGAAATCAGATAAAACAAAAACATCCACTCAGTTAAGACTGTAAAGTGATAGGAGCTTAAAATGTTAAATGACCTATAACTGCCAGAGATAATCCTGAGGAATGGATTGCTTGACTATGATTTCCAGGTTTGGTTTCGAGTACAAGTTTAAAGGTTGGCACCAACTAAAGCACTAGGTGATATAAAGATTACCGTGGTATGTGGTAATATGTCTCTGCTTAACATATGCGTCGAGGACTGGACTAAATGAAGTCGTATTTGACACTATCTAATACTCTATTTTGTTTCATGCAGGAGCTGCATATGATACATACGTCCAGTCAGCACTTCCCACATCGAATGTGTCTATTTTCTTTTATCACATGTATCACATGACATGTGTAACGCTTGTCCATGGTATCCTTCAACAGGAAGAATCCTACCATTATCATTCACCACATGCTTCATTATTTAATGTAATTCTGTTCAGTTTTCCTCCACTGTTTGTTATTGTCTGTTTCTATGTAGAGTTCTTTTGCACCTTTGAAAAAGTGGTTAAAATTGCTTTAAACTGAGAGTGAGGGGTTAATGCTATAGCTTCTCAGGATAAAGTGAAAAAATATATATCTTTGGGTCACTACAAATAAAGTATATGGAATCCTAAATCAAGGCATGTTTTATACTGGAGAATTCGATAAGAAATTCTTATAACCCTAATCATAAATCTTTCTTTCTGTCTAAGAGTAATTCACAAAGCATTCATTTGGTGCCAAAATCTACTGAAACAAAATAGAAATGATCCTAAATGCGTACTGCTGGAAATGAATGGCCAAATCAGGCTCTTGTATGCGAAAGGACAATGACGTTTTGAATAGTGTCATATGCAGGAGTGTCAAATTATTAAACCTTTTGAGTTATTGATAAACCGCAAGTATCATCAAACTCATCATAAAAAGATTATTAGTAGCTGGCTGGTGTACAGGTCTTCCTAATTAACTGAAATGATGAACTAATGATTAACCAATAAAATGGAAAAACCAAATTCATATGTCATATACAAAGTCATAATATTCGAATAAATGTTAAGTGCATCCTTTGTAAAAACAAAAATGTCAGTGTTGACTATTGAAATATGTTTAAAATGTTTCTAATATTATTGAGCAATATTGTATGAACAATAGCAGTTGTTCATGGTGCAGGCTTTGTTCCTCAAATATTTAGTATAATCGATATTAAAAGTGCAAAAGTGGGTTTATAAACAAGACATTAATATTATTCATATATTATTAAGTATTGCACTTTTAGGGTTAGGGTTAGATTAAACTGTAGATTTCACGGAACATTGTCAGTGTTTAGCTAAAAGCAGGTCATTGAACCACATCCTTTTTACAGGTCTTGAGATAGTCAATCTGAAAGGGGGGAGTTTTATAAATACATACTTAAAAAAAAAATTCCCATTTAATATGATCTCTGAATCTTGACAAATGTTTACAGAATTCCAGAAAAGTTAGGGTTTTTTAATTTTTAAAATTTTAAATTTGAGTATAATGAAAACTAAAAGACTTTTAAACAACCCTGTTGCTATAGATGATGGTATGTTCAACCATATTCACTGCACATGTCTTTCAACTCACATAAGCCAATATTTTATTCAAACAGAACATAGATAAAATAACAAATGTTTAAACTGAGTAATTTTAACATTTTATGCACAAAATGCCTTAAATTGCAATTTTTCTGTTTAAACATCCCTTATGTTATCTATGTTCTGTTTGAATAAAATATTGGCTTATGTGATTTGAAAGTCTATCTAATATGCTGCACATATTTATGTGCAGTGAATATGGTTTAACATACCATCATCTATGGCAACAGGGTCAAACTCACCTTCCTATTGGTTTTGGAGTTCCTTTGTTACATTTTTTCTGAGATTTTTTTTAAATGCTTGGTTAGGAACTAATAAAGAACCTAATTAGAAATGGGCAAATACAAAAAATCACTGACAGACAAGTTATTAGGAACACCTGTACGCCTGTTCATTAATCCAAATATCCATTCAGCCGCAACAGTGCAATGCATAAAATCGACCCATTCTGATGTGTGTGTGTGTGTGTGTGTTCGTGCGTGCGTGCGCGTGTGCGTGTGTGTGTGTGTGTATGTATGTGTGTGTGTGTGTGTGTGGCAATGACACTGCCTGCTAGAATTTATGCACTGTGCTTTGTATTCAGAGTTACAGTTTAATATGCACAGTCGTATGGTGTATAAAACTTGCATTAACCCAAAATATGTATCATATCCCAACTGTAAGAGGGGCTGAAGGTTACATGTAGTAATATAAGATACAATTTCAACTTAACGTTTGTATTTATATAGAATTTGGGCCCTTTTCTTTCCTGTGATGCTCTAGCAAATTTGTTAATAGTTTAGTCACATATTACACCAAGTTCTTTAAAATCTGTACAGAGCTGCTGGTCAGTCTTCTGTGTTGTAATAACTTTTGTTTTGAAGTTTCTCTGAATATTTGGAGTTAGTTTAAAACTTAGCTTTTAATTCATTTCCAAGTTACTAATAGTCTCAACGTGGAATGTAAAATATTTTTTTTAATAACAGACTTGCTGCTAACTCAGTAAGCTTCTTTCAAACGGAAATATTTCATCAATTATTAGAGCCACAGTTTCTTATGTAGTGATTAAACTGAATGTGAGGATGGAATGACTAAGTTATGTTGAGATGGTATGTGGAAATGTGTCAGATGGGAAACAGGATAAACTGAGCAATGAGGTCATGTCCTCAGAAAGCAATAATGAATGTGTTACTAGTGAAATGAATGCAAAAGGAATAATCGTTCAGTTTCAGAAAAACTGAAATTAAAAGTGGGGAAAAAACTGAAATTACAGTTTCAGAAAATGATGAGATTTTTCTTGGAGTGATTGCTTGTTTTTGAGAGCATACAATAATGTGTTCAATAAAAATAATGCAGTTTTCCCAAAGGTTGTCTCAGTCAATAAATGAATCAATGTATCTATGTGTTAGTTAATTAAGTGATTCTGCCACAAAAAAATCAAATGAGCTACAATCACTCTATGGCCTAAATCAGGGGTCTCCAACCTTTTAGAAACTGAGAGCTACTTCTTGGGTACCGATAAATGCGAAGCGCTACCAGTTTGCTATTCACTTCTGAAATAACAAATTTGCTCAATTTACCTTTAATTATGTTATTATTTATAATGAATGTTATTCATATATGTGAAGGCACTGATCATGTTAATGATTTCTCACAATAATTATCAGCAATGATTGAACAAGGTAGGAAACGGATAAATAGCAATATGCAACACTTTATTTCTATAAATCTTTATAAGTAATTATATTTTCAAATTTACATTAATGCAAACCTGATTTAAAAAAGAATAGCAACGCAAAATATTCTGTATATGCAGCTCACTGGTAAGTGGTGCTATGGTGGGCTATCTTTAAAACAGGCCCGTGGGCAACTCATGTGGTCCTTGCATTGGTGACCCCTGGCCTAAAGTATGTGGTCACCTGACCATGATTCCAATATGTGCCTGTTGAACATCTCACTCCAAAAGTGCTGAAATGTGAAGTTACAATAAGTTCCACTTTTCTGTGCAGGCTCAAATTTTAGAGCATGGATATTCAGATTTCTTATTCAGCCACAAGAGTATTAGTTAGGACAGACACTGATGTTTGAATGACACAGTCAGCATTCTAGCTCATCCCGAAGGTGTTCAGTGGAGTTGAGTTCAGGGCCCTGTGCAGGACACTTGAGTTCGTCCACATTAACCATAACACACCAGGTCTTCAAGGAGCTCGCTTTATGCATTTCCATTAAAGAAAAGAATGCAACAGCATACCTTCGAGACAATTGTATGCTTCAATCATTGTGGCACATGTTAGGGAATGCTCTCATGGTAGTGATAGTAGTAGTAGTAGTAGTAGTAGCCAGGTGTTCACATACTATTGGGCATACAGCGTCTTCCCAAGCATGTATGACCATAAACAACATTCAGTTCCTTAAAGAGTGTCTCCAGTGTTCAGTGAAGTAAAACCTGGGGAAAGAAGAGAGCCAGAATGCAAATTTGTAATTAAGTGCTAATTTGAAATACACAAGTGTGTTACTCAGCTTCATGTAGTGCTGTGATATTTAAAATATATAGTTTCATAGTGAGTCATCTCCCTAGTTTAATTACTAGCAAATAACTGACCATGACTGCTTTTTCTTCCTCTTCTTCTTCTCTGTTTTTTCCTTCTCCTTCTGTTAAATAAGTATACTTTTCCAATTATTTCTGTGCTATATAGGCAGACCTTTCGACTCTAAAATAAAAAGTATAACAATAAAGTGTCTGAAACCAACAAATGTACAAGAATATTTAGCTTAGTCCCTTTCATTGCAGGTAGCTCTGTAATTATGGATTCACAGATGCTGCTCATCTCAACATTTGCCTGTGCCACTCAAATTCGAGCATTGATCCAGAGTATTAATAACAGATCGAGACAAGAATAATTAATGGACTTGACACCCCAGAATCAAACCTCAGATATCTGAATGCATACAACTTGAATGAAATAATTTGTCTTTGAGAATCCATATTTTCCATGCAACTGAATCGTGCTTTCTCAATTTTATATACACTATATATATAAGGCGCTTACTAATTATTGTGTGTTTTATGCTTTATTGAATGGTCTAAAACACCACATGCTCTCATTTTCAGATCTATCCCATCTCCTTCAAGTTCAAAGTTTATTTGTCACATACACATTATACATAATACAACATGCAGTGAAATGCTTTGATGACTGACCAAAAGTTTGCTGTAAAATGGAGGAAGGGAAAGGAAGAGAGAAAGTGTACAGTAAGGGTTAAGTTGCCTATATATAGTATATACAGTAATTACAAATGTACATACAGTATATATACATGTGCAAACGTGTACATATACGTTACATATACATGCGGTACATTTACAGTGTACATATACATTTATGTGCAATTATGTGCTTCCTTTATATCTTCAAATTTACATCTGTAAAAAAAATGATGCAGGTAGCTACAATTTTTAATGTTAGGAATCCTACTTTTTGACTGTGACACTGGTGAGCACTTAAATGGGGGAAATGCATTTCAATTTGCAGCTTTCGCTTACTGGAATAACTTGCAAAATGAGATGACACTTAAGAGCCTGTCTTATTGTAAATGATTTGAAGGCAGAAACAACTGTCTATAAGAGTTTTGTCTGATTCAGTTATGTACTGATACGGATATTGTCTGCGCACAGTGTTGGGCATGTTACTTTAAAAAAGTAATTAGTTATAGTTAGTAGTTACTTCTCACAAATAGCAACTGAGTTAGTAACTAAGTTACATCAACATAAAAGTAACTAATTAGCAGGGGAAGTAACTATTGTATTCAAATATATCAAATAACTTGGATGCCCCTATATTAAATATGTTGAATGAAATATGAATGAAACGCACTCCTGGTTGCTGGTGTGTGTGACTGTGTATTAACTTGTGAGTGTGAACACCCGCACTAGCTACTCCGCCTCTGGTTGGCAAACAATTGAAATCTACTCTACCTAAGCCAATCAATCAGTTGGGGTTGTCAATACACGTACACACACACACACACACACACACACACCAATCATCAGTTTTGTGTCCCACTCCCCAAAAAACACGCACACACACACACACACGCACACGCACACACACACACACACACACACACACACACACACACACACCAGAGAATAAACTCAATTCTAGTAACGGCACATTTTATTGTCAATAACGGTAACGCCGTTGTAAGTCATTCGTTTCATTACTGGAAAAATAATGCCGCTAGTAACGCCGTTTATTTATAACTAACTCAAAAACTCAAACCAATTTTTATGTTCCATCTTGTTATTTTTGCAGATTCCGCAAATGCAAATTTATGACTTTAACTGAATATAGAAAAGAAAAGCAGTCTAAATGACTAAGCATTTACTTTACCCATACAGACACCAAAAGCATGTTGCTGTACGTGCTTGTTCCATTATATCTACATTAAGAAAATCTAAAGCCAAAATACAACACATTTCCCACTGAAATTCAGTATGACTCTACATGAAGACCCTACATGTAAATTCAATTCGATTTTAATTATAAAGCGCTTTTAATAATACACATTGTCCCAAAGCATCTTTACAGAACGTGAACAGAAATTGACACTAACTGTATATATTTCTTAGTACAGCTGATCATCATAAACTGTTATACTGTCTCAACCCATACATTATTATCGCTCCTGGCAAAATGCCCAGAGTGTAGCTGGATCATGTAACACACAGAGAGGAGAACCGAAACTGAGAACTAAGCACAAGTGTTGACCACACAAATCAGCTCAGAAGCTTGTCACAAGATTTAAGAGGTATCAAATTGATTCAGACGGCACCCACCTAATCCCTGAAATAGCTTTAATGCATTCCCAACAGTCCAAAAAGACAACCTTTCCTGTTCTCTTTTCTCACACGTGATTTATATAGAGATTTTAAAATATGTCAATAAATAATTTTAACTGCAGCTAAAACACAAGAGCAAGCGCAAAAACATATTGACCCAGTAATACAGATACATTACATAGCCAAATATTTAAGTTCACATAAGGACATCTTACCCATGAAAGTGTGTCTTTCCAGAACTGTTGTTGGAAGCACATGTCTAAAATGTTTTTGTATGCTGTTACATTATTTCTTTAGTGAAACAAAGAGGCCCAAACACTGTTCCAGCATGACAATGCTCCTGTGCACAAAGCTTCTGAGATCCATGAAGGCATGGTGTGTTATTGTTGGTGTAGAAAAACTTGAGTGTTCAGCACAGAGCCCTAATCTCAAGCCCACTGAATACCTTTGGGAGGAACTGAAACGCTGACTGCACCCCAAACCTACACCTTACATCAGCACCTGAACTCATTAATACTGTTGTGACTGAATGGGAATATTCCCACAGCCATGTTCAACAATCTAATGAGAAAAATTTCCAAGTGGAAAGGTTATTATAGGCGTAAGACTATATATGGGGTAGGATGTTCAAAAAACACATATGCATGTGATGGTCCAGTATCCCAAATGTTGTTTTCCGTGTGTGTACATGTAAATGCAAATATCACACTGAATTGGTTCATTATACTGAAATAATTAAAATCTATATCTTTATTATATAATCATGATAATTAGCTGATTACACAATCCAAACAATACATTTACATGCATCTACTAGTAATTCATCTGATACATAAATTAACTATAAAATATTTTGATGCCATGTTAAATATTAGTTATTATGTTTTGATCATGTTAACCATATTTTATTCAGGATTACATTTAATTAACTGCTTTTTGAGAATGTAATAATACAATTATACTGTAGATTAGTAACTAGAAATGTAAGTTAATAAAATATTTTTGAAATATGCTAACGCTGAGCTGGTTAGTTCAAGTTCAAGTTCACAGTTTATTTGTCACATGTACATCATACATAGTACAACATACAGTGAAATGCTTTGACGACTGACCGGAAGTTTACTGTAAATAGGGGTGAGGGAGAGAAAGAAAGTGTACAGGGAGGATGGTTGCATATAAATAATATTTACAATAAGTACAGTAATTACAGATTACAAATGTACATCTATATGCAATATGTATGACAATAATATAAATATATACAGTGTACATATATACATTCTGTGCTATTTTGTGCATATGTGTGTGCAAAAGAAAGTCCAAGAGGGAGTCCTGTGCAGATGTGTGTGCAAAACAAGTCCCAGGAGAATAAAGGGCAAGAAGCAAGAAAAAGCTAAAAAGGTTAAGTGTTATTGCAAGTAAAGCATTATTTAATCTAGTAGCTAGACCTGGTCAGAACTACTGGTACATTAGTACATATTTTAATGCATGAGGGTTAGGGTTAGGGTAGGGTTAGGGTTAGGGAATTAGTCTTAGGGAATTAGGGTTAGGGAATTAGGATTAGGGTTAGGGAATTAAGGTTAGGGTTAGGGTTATTCACAAGGGAATTCTCTGGATTCTCCTTTTGCTCCTCTCCTATGCCGGACACTTTTTAAATGTAAATGTAAATGTCACATTTTCACAAAAAGCAAATATATCTTTAGTGCAATATATTCCTTAGTTATATGGCTGTAGCAATCAAAAATAAATATATACCTCCAATTCTACCTACCGTATTGCAGTGTTATGTAACAATAAACAGCCAAAAATTGTTGTGAATTATTAAAGGTATTTCCAACGATGGGTAAAAACATAAATAATTGGATTAATCACAAGTCAGATCATTAGAAATATTTATTATGAATATTCAGTGCAATTGTTATTTACTGTACAGTAACAGACAATGTAAAAGCATGATGAAAGTAAAAAATAAAAATAAAGTAGATATAAAATACATATAAAGTGCAATGTACAGCAGTGCATAAATAATATGAGGTACTATCAATTTTAATTTATAAAAAATGATGCACAAAAGTCCATGTAGCCATACAGTGATTACACAAATGTAAAACAAATGATCTATAACCAATTGAATAGGTAAACAAAAAATAAATACAGCAGATAAGTGTTAACTTAGCTAACTCTGGTATACTCGAGGCTTGACACTGAGGCAGAAAACAGTCGACTCTTCTCTTTCTCTACAAAGAATCAGCTGTTAGAGCCGGCTCGTTCGTACCAAAGAATCGGCTCTAAGAGCCGACTCGTAGTAAACGTCAAGACGCTGAGATTTGAATTTGTGTCTGTATTGTATTTCTGTGAATGGCACTTTATACGTGTGACTATTTGTGTGCCACTTAAATTCAGAATACAGGTTTGTGACTATTGTTTGCGAGTGCAAATCACAACATTCAAATTCAGATGTTTATTTTACATGTTTTCACATTGGAGAGTGTAAATGTTGGTGTACAAGTACAATATATACATGGTGCTATATTCTATGTATCTGTCCTGTGGCGTATTGTATGGTACTGTTTGTTTTGCACTTGTTGCAATTTGTGTTGTTTGTAGCTCTTGTGTTGTTTTGTTTTGTGCTATGTTCTTATGTGACTCTCTGTTCTGTGTACAGTGTAGCACCTTGGTCCTGGAGAAACGTTGTTCCGTGTCACTGTGTATTCCAACAGCTATATATGGTGTAATGACAAAAACTCTTCTTGAACATTGAATATTTGATGTACACGTGCTACAACTCACACCTACATGCTCTCGAGTTTTGCTATGCCTGCTATAAAATACACGCAAATATACATTATCAAACTGTTTAGTCAATATTAACGAGATTATTTATTTGTTTTTTGTTCGTTTATTTATTTGTTCAGTCTTTATATGTTTTGAATCACAAAATTTAAAAAAAAAGTTAATGGAGGTACAAAAGTTGCTCCTCAGAGCATGCGCATTAAAACGTGAGTCCCAGTCCCTCACAAACATGGCGGACAGCTGATGACGCTCAACAGCGCCGGCGGTTTTAAATGACGTGGACAAGAAGCATGCAGCCTGCTTGGAAATAAGAAAGCTACCACAAGTTTGTACAAAGTATATATTTATTCATGTTGTATTGAGAGTTTTCATGCATGGGATATTCTGTATAGGGATTTGTATTATTTACAACTTAATGAGGTTTTAATGCGATTGTTATTACAGGATTCTTTTTGACACACGACGCAAGTCTACCTGTCAGGCTAGCGTGCTAAGTAGTTATTATAACGTACTGTACCAGAGATTTAGTGACTAGTGCTGTTTTGGTTGTTTATGGGATTCTTTAATCCTCTTTTTCTGGTAAGGCTTTTTAAACGTTTTATTAGGAAACGAAAAACACTTGAGAAAATTGCTGAAATGCCCAGCAAACCGAATTAACGTTGATATGCAATTTCAGCAGATTAAGTGATCAGTCAGGCTGCCTAATGTTTCTGTTTTTGTCAGATTTTTCAGTCATTTATCTTTTATTTTCAGACCTACTGTATCGTTCTTCACTAGGAGTGTCATCATGTCTTCTGATGCTGTCGCTGATCCCCGAGCAGATGGAAATGAGCAGGAGGTTCAGGATAGAGGATCTGAAACAATGTCAAAGAGACAAAGAAAGAAACTTCTTAAACAACAGCAATGGGAAGAACAAAGAGACCTGCGCAAGTAAGTATAAGAGTCTTTGTTAAATCTGTGATGAGAAGAAAATGGTTATTCAACAAACAGAAAACTGTCTGTTGGAGAACAAATGTCGGTGATAAACATCCTGTAAAAATAAACAACCAATCATGTGACGACTTGGAGAGTCCTAAAATGTTTCAAATTGTGTTGCATATTCATTGTACCTTTAGCCAGTGATTTGTGGGAGTGGTCTCTGAGGCTGATACAGCTGACAAAGGAGGCTTGTCTTTGAAGATTTAGTTTTCATTTTCTGACGCCAAATTTAAATTCTGACTTCTGACTACGTACATGCAGTATGCTTGTTTTACTACAAATTGAGACACTGATCACGCAGTCACTGGAGACAGGAATACACAATCTCTTTGTAAAATTCTATCTAATTCAAGCTATTTAAACTTATTTTTAAAAAAGTAAATACAATTTAAATAAATTGTTCAAAGTACATTATGGCTACATTAATGTGTACCTGTGACTTGACTGTACAACACTTGTGTCTTGTATGTTCAGGAAAATATGGTGAAATTTTTACGATTGAGACTGAGGGTCTGTGATTTTTAGATTTGATATACTTTTGGTTGCAGAATATTTTTTATAGCAGTTTTTAGGGCAGTTTTTTGGTTTATTCATTCATTGTTAAGCATTTATCCTGTTCAGGGTCGCGGGGTGCTGGAATGTATCCCAGCTAACTCAGGGCATGAGGCGGGGTACACCCTGTACAATTGGCAGTTAAACGCAGGGCTAACACTTAGAGACAGACAACCATTCACACACATTCACTCCTATGGACAATTTAGAGTAGATAATTCACCTGTGCCCAATCCCATGTGTTTGGAGATGGGAGGAAACCAGAGTCCCCAGGGAAAACATGGGCAATCATGGGGAGAACATGCAAACTCCACACAGAACACCCTGGATGGGAATCGAACCCAAGACATTCTTGCTGTGAGGCAGGCGTGCTAACTACTTGTTTGTGTGTACTATTACTTTCTCCTTATGTGTTTCATCCTTTCTCATACAGGCAGAAGCGCAAGGAACGGAAACAACAGAGGAAATTGGAACGACAGATGGCTGATGACAGGACAGACTGTCCTGACGAGAAGCGTTTTTGCAAAGAGGCAGAGCCCAGTCCTCTTCGTCTAGTCATAGACTGTAGCTTCGACAGCCTAATGATGCTCAAGGTTAGGCTGGGTTTCAAATGATAAGATGTGTATGGGAAGAGTTTAGAATTATATCTTTTGTCGGCGGAGTGGCGCAGTGGTAGCGCGCTGGCACCGACATATACTCAGCGCATTTGCGCTGCGGGCGACTCGGGTTCGAGTCCGGCCAGAGGTCATTTCCCGATCCCTTCCCCAATCTCCCTCCCACTTCATTTCACTCTCTGTCCTATCGATTAAAGGCATAAAACGCCCAAAAATAAATCTTAAAAAAAAAAAAACAAAGAATTATATCTTATACAAGCCATTTTAATGCTGAGATAAGAGAGTATTTGAAAAGAATTCAATTATTTTATTATTTGACATGACACAAGTGAGATTTACTAGAAAAATAATAATAAAAGAAAGTAACAACCGGACATCAAACTGGTTGGAAAAGCAATAACAGCTAACGACAGAAACATTGTGAGACCTGTGTAAAGAAAAAGCCTTAAATATCAAACAGTGACATTACCAACAACATCCAGGACAGGCGTGAAAGCATCACAATCAGTTGTAGGAAGACGATTTTAAAAAACAGTAATTTTAAGGCCATAGCACAAGATGCAAAGCCTTCATGAGCAGTAAGTCTCAGAAAGCCAGATTGGCAGTCACAAAAGAATAAAATGCCACAAAAGTTCTTGAGCCAGGATGATCCTCTGCCAATGTGTAGAGGATGAAAGAATCTGCACTTGATCCAACACATAAACCAGTTCATCTGTGAACATGGTGAAGGTACTATTATTGGGCTTGTATGGTCGCATCTAGAACAGACTCAGTTATCATTATTGTAATTGATGATGATAGCAGAATGATTCCAGACATTTACAGGAATGTCTGTCTGACAATTTACAAAGAAATGCATCCAAATTATTTAGTCAGAGCTTTATCAGCAAGACAGACCCAAGACCCACTGCTAATACAACAAAGGACTTCACCAGAGGAACAAATTTTAGACTAGCCAGGGAAGTGGTAGCTCAGTGGTCAAGGTTTTGGACTGCTGATCCGAAAACCGGGGTTTGATTCCCAGCACCGCCAAGCTGCCACCACTGCTGGGTCCCTAAGCAAGGCCCTTAACCCTCAAGAGCTCAGTTGTAAGTCGCTCAGCATAAGAGCATCTGCCAAATGCTGTAAATGTAGCCAACAAACCTTAATTAAACGCTGCAGCATTTCACGCTTTACAGAAGAATCCTGAATGAGGAAACCGTTTAAAACAAGCAATAGCTTAAAGTATTCACAAATAAAACAAATCCACATGGTGATAATAAATGAGTCACGTTCTTGATGCAGTTATTGCAAGCAAGTGATATGCAATCAAATATTAAGTTTTATTTAAGTGTTATGTATTTTCCTTATTTATTCCTGTACTTTTTCGACCTAAATATTAGCTTGTACAGAGGTGTCAATGTGTTAATGAAATAATTAGCCTTGCTGTTCCAATAGTTTTAGACGGGACTTTAGATGTTTTAATCCATAATTTGAATAATAATAATAATTTATGTCCAGGATGTGAAGAAGCTACATAAGCAGATACAGAGATGCTACGCAGAGAACAGACGAGCAACACACCCAGTACAGGTAAATGCTTATTTATTTTTCAAATGGTTTTGAAATACTTTCAGTGTAATTAGTAATGCCATTTTGACTCTTAAATTGTTTTTATACAGTTTTATATAACAAGCCATGGTGGGCAGTTAAAACAAACTATGGATGACATTAACAAAGGATGGGTCAATTGGAAGGTAAGGCCCTTGCTTGATATTATAGATGATTTGAATTTATTAAACCTGCACTGCATATTATTCAAAAAAGAAAATATTTTAAAATCCAAAAATGTATATAATGTGACCGGTGTTTGATATAAATGAGCATCATTAAGTGTTCATCATTGAGACTAGCTAAAAATGGCATCTTAAGGAGCAACACTTGAGTTACCGTACTAGGTTTTTCAAGCACATTACATTTACAGCCTTTAGCAGACGCCCTTATCCAGAGCTACGTACAAGAGTGCTTTAAATTCTCCATCAATGAATATTTCAAATCCCGGTTTGTTTGATTAGCCTAGAAAAAATATGATTAAAAAGCAGCTGATTAGGACTACAGAGGTTATCAGGCACATTAAAATTCATCGCACCTGAACATAAAAACACCTTATACAGCTTTAATGTGTTTATACTTGCAGCTGTACAAACTAGTACATCTGAAACCTTTCCTTTATTCATCCATGAAAAAATCATCAGGAAACAGATACTGGAAGCTTAGGGGGGATGAGGTTGTTGTTTTGTGTGTAGTTTAGTTTTTGCTCGTTGCATTTAGGCTTTAACATTCATAAGTTGTGTTCATTTGTAAAAATGATCTTTTGTTGCTCTTTCTATTGGCTTTACGTTGAGAGAGCCAGAGTGCTGATCATTTCTAGGTTAGCCTACAAAAAGATACATCATCCCTGCAGCACTTAATTCATTGTTAGTGTATAGAATGTACTCGCCGGCCATACCATGTATTAGAACTATTGTCTGTCTAATCGAAAAAAAATTTGGATCATCAAAACTGCACTTTTTGAGGATTGAAATGTTGACGCATTTGGCTATTAGTAGGATATTCAAAGTATTTTTTGAAATTCAGTTGTATTATGTTTAAGTTAAGTATAGAACTTTTAATAATATACGTTGTCTAAAAGCAGCTTGACAGATTTAGGGTTAGGGCTAACCCAAATTTTAAAATTAAACTAACATTTATTTTTAATTAGATTAGTGTATTTAAGGTAGAAGCTTGTGGAAGCTGTGCATTATGACCTGAAATTTGTCACAACGCAAAATTGAATGCTGGTTTCTTCATTTCAGTTATGATTGACAACACAATTGCTTGCCAAAGGTCATTTTAAGAGATCGAATAATACATATTTTTATTTCAACACTCACAGGATGTCCATATCAAGTCAGAGCATTTGCATGAAGTCTTAAACAAAGAGGATCTAGTGTACCTCACCTCGGATTCACCCAACGTTCTCAATGTGCTTGATGAGGCCAAAGCCTATGTGATTGGAGGGCTGGTGGACCACAACCATCATAAAGTAAGTTTACAGCGTTTGCATTATAATAATATTCTTGTGTAGCCAGAGACCTGGACTACATAATGGCTTGGCTTGACATGTAAAACAAAAAATCATAAATTTTTTTTTTTATTATATTACGCTAACAGTAGTATCTCCCACCCGCTAACAGTAATATCTCCCACCCGCTAACAGTAATATCTCCCACCCGCTAACAGTAATATCTCCC
>JAOUQX010000035.1:10535806-10549398 GCA_028566295.1 Liobagrus marginatus
CCCCCCTATACATGAAAATAGGCTTCAAATGCTGCTGAAATTTGTAATAAAAAGATGCATCAGTAAACCTGATGCATCAATATATTTCAACCATATAACTAAACTAACTTCTATAATACGTCATACTGTCCTCATTCAAAAAACAAAGTTTATAAAATACAGGCTGCAGCAATAAGGAATATTTAAGTTTTGCAAAAAAAAAAACATACCCAGCTTCCTACTTCTCCGAATCTTTATTAAAAAATCGTTTAATACAGAGCAGCAGTTTAAGAAAATAAAAAATAAAATAATGCCTTTTCCTTGTTATTAAGGGAACATGTACAATAGAACATTTTACATAGCACTAATACGACGAAGTAAAATGAAATGATGCTAAACAGTAACAAGCTTATCTTGCAGCTCAAATACGAATGAAACTTGAGAATAACCAGGAAAAAAGCTCCTAAACGTTGCTAACTTTGGCACGATGTAATTTATATTATATAATTATAAACAAAGTAAATAAAAAAAAAAAAGAAAAGATTTAGTTTACTGCCAAATTCTTTCTAATTCCAGTCCTGGTGTTCCTGCTTTCAAAACAAAATAACCGAACTTTTTAAATTTCATGACTACAGCAAAAAGGTGTAGTGTGTAGTCTTTTACGCTATACAGCTGTAATGACTTGAAGCAAACACCTATTTATAGTTTGGCAAGCATTTTGATTCATTCCAATTGTTCTAAATAATTTTGACCTTTTAAACAATGTTATTACTGTTGCCATCTAAATGTTTTAGGCAAATAAACAGACAGTGACTGGTTCAAAACTGCTTGTTTTAATTTTTTGAAAAGTATCTCAATCCCAGTGTCTAACAAAACTCTGTACACAATGTGCTGCCCTAGAAAAAACAGCAAACAGCTAAACGACACAGTGCTTTGGTTCTCAAGGGCTGGAATCACAATATCGGTTCATATTAAAAGTCAGTGCTGGTGCATGAAGGAGCATTCAGTGAGCAAACAGTTTGACTTGGGGGGGGAAAAAAAATACTGCGTCCTAGAGAATTGCAGGCAAACTGAGGTTTACTCAAGGTGACAGCAAACCAGAAAGAAATGCATCTCATCAAGAACATTCTAGAGAGTCTTGCGAGGGCGTTTCATGAAGGACAGGCTATAGTCACCGGACGGAGTGGGTTTCTGCCTTTTCATCTGAACTTGCGACTGGGCAGTGAGCTGCAACTTAATGGCACTCGAGTTGATCTTGGCTGCCGAGAGCAGCTCCTTCATGCCCTTCATCTTCTCACTGTGGAACGTCACCATGGGGCCGCCAGACCCGATCGGCACTTGGGTAGGGGAAGGAACTGGACTGTTTGGAGAAGATGCATCCTTCCCATCTGTATCTTTCCCTCGTCCACCTGCTGAAGACCGACGGCGGCCTCCGTCTCCGCCCACTTTTTTGGGCTGGCCAGTCTGGCAGGGTGGAACTGCAGTGGCAGCTGGTGGAGAGGGTCCGGCAGCTTCCTCAGCTCTGGACTCCCGCCTCGGGCCCCTCCTTCGGCCCTCTCGGGGGTCGTCACTGCCTTGGTCATCGTCCTCTTGCGGCTCCGACTCTCTGGTGATGATTGTGACTTTTTGTCTTATCTGAGAAAGAACATAGCACTTTTTGATGCACACAATGTGTAGGTTGTAGCACTGTAACGGGTATAAAAACACTAGAAACAACTTTAACAGAAAGTCTTTCTTGATGCTAATAAATGTAAATTATTTAATATTAACTGCAAAATTTTAATTGCTGTTCCTTTGTGCTCGCCTATCAATTTTAAAATGACGTTTTGGACACGCGTAGGAAATAATGAATTAGGCAAATCCACCTGGAAAACTCTCTCGTTGTTACGTGTTCTTCAGTTCAGATTGCAAATATGTTGTTGGATTTGGCAAAACGACATTCTTCTGGCACAACTTTTCTTATTTGCCTGTACAAAGAGTACCACTTCTAACCTAGTTTCACTCTGTATGAACTTTGGATTACTTTTCACTAAACAGTGTAGTTGTTAGTGTATCCCACCAGGATCAGGTCCGTGGTAAAGTTCAGTGAAAGTTTTAATTACTGATGCGAAATTATGATACTTAACTACTAATGTACTGTATCAATACATATTAATGTATCCATTGATAAAGGAATCAAAGCATGTTTGTACGTCACTCTGGATAACAGCGTCTGCAAAATGCTTTAAATCTAAACCTTACTGTCATAGTTAGCTTAGTGATCACAAACACATTGTTTAACTACATACAAGGACAAAGGTATTGGGGCACCTCTCAATCACATCCATGTGTTTTTGATTTGCTTTTACTCTCATAATAATCTTCACACTTCTAGAAAGGCCTTCTACTACATTTTGAAGTGGAACAATTACTATTGTGAATTCAGCCACATTAGTAAGACTGTATATGTAAGTGCCTTGCTAAAAATGGATATAGGAAAGTGCCTTGCTAAATTAACACCCCTAGACATCACCACCGTGATCTATTGAATGGAACACTAAGCTAAATTCCTACAGTTTATACCCATCTACAGCATCTAGCCCGATTTACCTGAGCATCGAAGCGGCTCAAAGACTGAACTAGGTAGGTAGCCCAGCCAACATGAAGAACAGGTGTGGGACTTCCTTCTTCCCATTTACAGATTCCATCATAGAAACGCAACAAGTGTGCAAAGCATTCTGGGTCCTGTAAAGCAGAAAGAGCGGCAGCCTGTCGCGGTTGTTCCTTAAGGAAAAATGAAAATATATAAAAAATCTGAAAAGTTGACTTTTTCTTACGTTTGTATTTATTTAAGAAATGTTAGTTCCTAGCCGGTCAGTTTGTATAGTAAACTTCTTACCTTATCTGCTCCGTCACTGCCTTCTCCTCCACTCTCGGCAGCAGTCTCTTTTAGAAGGGTTGGGATGACGTCATTCGCTATATCGAAGAACTCCTTATAGATCTCCTCATCCTCACGGCAGTAGTTGTAACTGAGTACGAACGCAGGATCAGAGAACATTTACACTCAAAATCACATCGAACAATAAATGTGACTACACAGATTGACACCGTGTTTTAGTTTTGATAAAGAACATGCATCTTCAATAAACATTTATTGTCCCGGAAAGGTATAGAGTTCTCTAAACACTGGCTTTGAGCTGTATCCTGCAGGGATCAGTGTCAGTGCATTACATTTCACAGACAATTAGAAAACAATGACAGATTATTAAATCATATACAAATAATTAGATTTTAAAGCTCTTGTAAAGAGCAAATGTACAGACACAAAAGTCTTAAAAAATAAAAATAAAAAAAAAGACTGTTTCCAAAATCATTGTGTACCACTTGTCCAGAAATAGAGGTTGGGAAAAGTGAAAGAGTGAGCACTCTGTGTCCAGAAGAAACAGGAAGAGAGGGAAAGGGAAGGGGCTGGGATTTGGGCATGTCCGGTGTAGATATCCTTTAGGACACATGAGCATTACGGATAGAACTATTTTTAGTTCTTCAGTCTGCACAGCATGTGCTTGTATAGAGAAACGAACAGAGGCAGAACCTCTCCCCGTCTTTTTCTTATTGCAAACACAGTGAAGATGATGGAAAACAGACACTGTCTGCCATTTCACACCACTAGCCCCATTTTTTGCCATTCCAACAGATTCATTCAGATGGAAATATTCTAGCCGACTGCTTACATAAGCCATGAGCTATTCCAAAATGGTGTTTACATGTGCCGACGTTTTCAGCCGGAATAATTTTGTGACACGCGCACTGCTAAATGTCACGTCAAAAATGGTGTTTTTAATCCTGTAAAAAAAAAAAAAAGAGCAGCGTTGCTTAATCTAGCTAGTTGTCAGCATCCTGTTGCTTTTAAGCACGCGTGTGTCATCACGCGCTGTTGATAATCTTTTATGAAATGATGCAGCACAAGAAATTGAGCTTTTTGGTAGTGGTGCTTCACTACAAGCCATCCATTTCCTGCCCCTCCCCCCAACGTAAAGAAGAAGCCTGTGAATGAAAGTTTGTAATAAGGACTAATGAGACTTGGAATGGAAATAAAACGTCCCCATGCCAAGCCGCTAATTTCCCGTGAAACTCACGTTAACTCCCCCTAAGTTACGTTAGGACCAGACATGCGCGGGACGACGTACTATCAAAGTATTCGGAATAACTTGTTTACATGGAGGAATTTTTCTTATCATCGGGTTGTGAAAAGGTTTATCGCACTTCTCTCAACTAGAGTGAAATTTAAGTTGGGTTGGGCACTTTCATTCAGTTTGAGGCATTCACATGGAGCATTTTCATTCCAGGTGTACTTTTAAACCAATTGTAACCGGAATACAATGTTCCATGTAAATGGGGCTACTGCTAAATAAGATAGTTCCAGCTATCATTATTAATATTACATAATACAGTGTCTTAATCACAGCTACAATACATGGATGTGGGATTTTGATTAGGGCGGACACAAACAATCTTGTGTGCTCAAACGTTGAAATTATTAGGAGACTGAAAATATTCTTGCAGAGTGATAATTCCTTGAAATTGAGCTCACTGTTAAAAAATAAGTATATATACACTTCTGTGTAATCACTACACTACTGACCAACATCGCCATCTGCTGTAAAAAAAAAATCAAAATAAAAAATAGCATTACTCAAACAAAAAGACAGTTACGTCATTAGTATGGTGTAATGAAGTCTAAACAAAACACTAAAATGTGCTGGGCTTGACACTTACTCCTGTATGACTGTGGCAGCCTCCGCCCAGGCCCCCAGTGCCTCTTGCACATTCCTGTGTCTGTAATGGTATCCAGCCAAGTACATGAAAGGGTAGATATGCTCATTGTTGTAGTACTTCTTGGCAGACTCCACAGCCTTGAAACAGGGAAAGGTAAAGAATGTGGTTGGTGATTAATTTGTGGTGCCCACAAATAAAATGGAAAATAATCTCAGCCCTAATCTCTAGCTGTTTTTAATCGTTGATTTTGCACTGATGTAGCCACATCACCTGACTCTAACTTGATAAAACACACAAAGGCACCTTGAGATGAATTGAAAGAGGGTCCCCTTTGCCAACAGGTTCTTGATCTTCAAGGTCAGCAAGCGTACCCATCGCCATCGGATACCTGCAAGACAATTAGTTCAGATAACTGAGCAAGAGTGTTAGTCACAAAGTAACTGAAGTTACTGTTTATAGCTTTTCTAACCCACCTGTCCAAGTCTCCTCGCTCATACAGCAACCAAAGCAGCCTCTGGGATAAAAGGAAAAGACATTTGCAAGACAAAATCTACTGAACAGGTTACTTTTACAAATAGCATGCTTCATTCTCTAGCTCACCTGCTGAAGCTGTAGCAACTCTGAGCTGTCTGTGTGTAAATCTAAAGATGGGTTGATGGCACAAACCATAAACGCTACCTCCATGTTGCGGTCACACTTCATGTAGGATCCTTTCAAATACAACCAGCTCTGCAGAGATAAATGACAATATGTAGTCAAACCGGTTTGTTTTCAATACATCTGGTAAAAATAAACTGATCAACTACACAAATGATCTCAGGAAAACGACCTATAAAATCCTGTGAATTTTTTTTTGCACCAAAGTTTCTTTTTAAATAATTAAATGCATAAAGTGTCAGTCCCACCCTCTCACTGACTCCAGCGCTGACGGGCTGGCCTCTCCTGTCCTCATTGCCCTTGCCATGCCATGTGACCTCAGCAGTTTCTTCACCCCCTTTGCCAAAGATAACCCAGGCGTGGTCCTCAGACAGGGCCAAGTGAACATCCTTCAGGCCGAGAACCTGACATGCAGCCACCACTGCAAATGCCACACCAGAGCTGTCTAACTTTGTGCCTGAACAGAAAGCAAAACAATGAAGATCAGAGGAGTATTTCACAGCAAGTTATTGGCTTGGGTATACACTGGTCAAGCATGTCTGAATGAGACAGCATATTCCTACATTAGAAGTAAATGCAACTAATAATTATGCGATAAACAATATTTGCTCTAATTAGTACATTTAATAACTACCATTTTTATTACACGGGCTTTAAGAAATTTAAATATTAAGAAATTGAAACATTCAGAAACTCTGAACAATCGTGTTTAGTTATTCATCTAAAGTGTCCCTGAAATATTCACTAGTGTAAGCATAAAGAATTTTCTCTTACAACAAACCTACATGCCTTTTTTTGGTGAAAATTTGATTTTTTTTTCACCACATAACAGAACCAAAGTTTTCTTACTGAAGCATAATATTCACTACCTGTTATTAGACTGAAGAGAGATTGAATGTGGGCTCGGTCTTTGAAGTATGATCGGCTCAGGCTGTTCCAGATCACATCAGAGACCTTCTTCACTAGTTCTCTGCTTGAACCTGCAGCCGGCCTGCGGTACAGCGACAGATCCACCGCACCCCGGATCTGAGCTGTGAAGCGTTCGTGCATTGCGGATATCAAGCTGAGCTCTACAGTAGGGAAGCAACAATTGAGGCAGTCACCTATAAGGGGTTCAAACCGCACTCCAGGGACATTGACAGGCACCACGCGGTTGACTGCCAGGAAGTGCTCGACGAAGCCCAGCACCAGAGACAGTAGAGCTAGATCAGGCTCAGGGTTTCCCAACTCGTACTCAAAGAGCTGCACAACACCGTCGATGCCCCGCAGGGGAAAGTGCTTCTTCTGAGCTGACCGCAGGCCCATGACTGGGTGCTGAATATCAGGAACGGACCTGTTGCACTTGAACTACCTAGTGGGGGAAGTCAAGACAAGTTTTAAAAACAAGTTAAACATAAGTCTGACTTTTAAATAAGTTTTACGCATAAACAGAAAAGGATGACATCTTATACCCATGTGTGACGAACTGTTAAATTGACATTATTATACAAGACCACGTCTACAACTTACGAAAGTAAAAAAAAAAGAGAACAGAATTCAATAAGTTATCGGATTAAAGACACTAACAAAATAAATTCCAGAAAGTACCCGCGTGCCCCTTACTTAAACACGTTTAAACGCGTGACGTTACATAATCTGACACCACCGTCTACACGGTCATTAGCAGATTAGCTAACTCCTCACACGATAACCGGATGCTTTCTTTGACTGCACGTTTAAGTCATAATTCAAAACTAACTGTAAAATAAATTACACGAGCTTGTGGCTAGCAGGTTAGCCGTCACACGCTCAACACACACACGTTAATAACCGCCATTTACTATTAAACAAACATTTTCTATGCTTCGTCGGCAAATATCCATATTTAACTGTGTTGCCTTCCTAATATTTTTGTCCTCCGTTACTCTTTGAACCGTGTTTGTCATACACACCTGAACTGAAAATGATGTTCACATGCTTTTGTTTTGCTCCCTCGCTTTTACCGCGCACCACAGCGAATCCAAGCTAGAAAAACATTCAAGCGACATATAATACCCCTTCGACACGGCTACACAGTAAAATACAGTCAGTCCTATCCGTTCTACGCGAAATCAGTTAAACCAAGATGGCCGGGGAAGAGCTAATATACTTCCGGTTCAAATGACGCAGGCTGAGGAAATGTATTATTCTGGGTGTGGCTGGGTATTGCTTATTCTTATCAATGTTGTATTCATTATATTTGTGCAAATAATATCAACCTAAATCAATATGCTTTAATTATATTTATGGTGATATTATTATTATACTTTTCAAAATACATAACAAAAAAGTACTCTAATTAAACTCAGAAACTATTAAATGAAAAATAATTGAACGTTATTTTATTATATTTCCAGAAAAAATAATTAATCTTCATATATTTGTGTGCGTATGTATATATTTACATATACATTCATTTAATTAGGCAGCAGATGGCACCAAAGTCCATAAAACGTAAACGCTGTCATTTGTCACAGTATGAATCCTGTGAACACTATATAGTTTCACCACGATCGAGCGCTTATGTGGTTTACTGTAATTTTTGTATGCTGCATCATTACAATTTTTTATTTTCACTGCCACTGAAGGTATGCTCCAGCATGGCAATACATTTGTGTTGGCTGTGGTTGCTGTGGAGGAACTCAAGTGACATGCAAAGAGCCCTGACCTCAACCTTGGAACATAGAACGTTGACTACTCCCTGGACATCCTCGATCCAACATTACTGCATGACCTCACTAATGTTCTTTTAGATAAATGAGTAAATCTCCACAGACATGCTCCAAAAGCTAGTGAGCTGTTGTCCCAGTAGCGTGGATATTTTTATAATAGCAAAAGAGACTGCATCTGAAGTGGGATGTTCATAATGCACATGAGTGACAACCATTCACACACACATTCACTACTATGGACAATTTAGAGTAGCCAATTCACTGATGCCCAATCGCATCTGTTTTGGAGATGGGAGGAAACCAGAGTACACAGGGAAAACCCACGCAAGGACAGGAACATGCAAACTCCAGTAGAGGACTCAAATTCCTTTATTGTATTAGATATAGGAGTGCCAGTTCTATGTATGGAAACACGTTGTGGATGAAATAGGTAAATAGAGAATAGACAAACTGGTTTAAGATAACAGAAAGGCTACAGTAACTCAGCATAAATCCTGTGATTGGAAAGTAATTTCACCTTTAGGTAGATGGGCTACAGCAGCATAAGAATGTAAAGCTAAGGTTGAAGTGAAAACCGACTTACTAAAACTAGACAACACTTGAAAAATGAAGGCTGGTCTGATGATTGTGATTTCTGCTAAACCACACA
Organism: Liobagrus marginatus; assembly: GCA_028566295.1. Taxonomy (NCBI): domain Eukaryota; kingdom Metazoa; phylum Chordata; class Actinopteri; order Siluriformes; family Amblycipitidae; genus Liobagrus; species Liobagrus marginatus. The sequence goes on from JAOUQX010000035.1 coordinate 10,544,537, forward strand.
TATATGGTCTAAATTTGGTACCAACAGCATAAATCAGTGAATCCAATCTGCCTTGTCAACAGTCCAGCTATAATGATGTGGGGAGTGTATTCTTGGCAGTTTTGGTCTGTTATTACCAATCAATCACTTCTTAAATGATACAACAATTTTGTGTATTGTTGCTGGCCATGTACATACATTCATGACCACAATTCATCATGTATTAATGCCAGAAAGAGGACACACAAAGAAAAAGTCTTTTTAAACTGATTTCAGTAACTTGCCACTGCTGGAATGTGTTATATTTTTTTTTACACTCACCAGACTGTAAAATCCAGTTAAACTCTTTTGAGGATGTGGTAAAACATGAGGTTCACTAAAATGAAAGTTTCTAGCCAGACTTGCCTGGTGTAGTTAAATCAACATGGACCACAATCTCAAGGAAATGTTTTGAAACATTGAAATCCATGCCATAAATAATTAAAGATATTTTGGGAGCAAAAAGAGGCTAAACTCAGTATTATTAGTGTTTTTAAAACATTGTTTGGTAAATGTTACTTAGTAAACTATTTGCTATCCTCGATGACCACAAGCATGGAAAAACTAAAACAGGTTAACAAACATTAGTCATTGATTGAAGGTATATGATTTTTTTTAAATCAGGCATAAGACATATTGGTAGTTTTTAGCCATTTTAGCAATGTTATCACTATTATACCCACCATAATTGTGACCCCAATACAGTAAATGGGCCAACACCTGAATGCAACGTCTGCCAATGATTCCGCTACATGCTACATGCTATTGTTACAAAAGCTGTAGATTTGGTAGACAACAACGTGGTACATTTATTTAAGAAGGTAAATGGAATTTTACTAACGATATCATTTAAAAATGTTTTAAGACATATGCAGTTAATATATCGTACGCAAACCAACGAGTCTTCAAATGCGAAAACAGTATAAAGTTCAGTAACACGTCAGCTTTCAATTTACTGTTCCTTTAAACCAGTCAGCGACCTCTCACCTTAATAAACTAGTCTCTCTCTCTCTCTCTCTCTCTCTCTCTCTCTCACGCTCTCTCCCCGCCCACACCGCTACCGCCTCCCCGTTCCCCCCCCTGTTGTTAAGAAGCTCCACATGCGCGGGTACTCAGGCGTCTCCCGTTCTTGGTCTCTGTGAGGTTGTGTTCCGCTCTCGGGAAATACTCCGGTGATCCGGGCCTTCTCACATACACAGCGTTACTGAGGCTGTTGTACTTGTGTTGCACTTTCAAACGTAAAATCCTGCAAAACAACATGGCAGATCCGACGACCCAGTCTCGTCAGATATCGTCGTCTCAAGGGCTGAACGATGGACGCGCCAAAGACTCGCAGTTTTCCGGTAAGAGGATATTGTTAAAGTCGGTGTAATAATGTTTCCGTTCTGAATGAAAACAAAACACTAAGTGATTTACTAACTCTGCGTCACTTTGAGTTCTAGCAACAAGATCGATAGCTGCAGTGTTAAAGTCTGTAGGGTTTAATGTAACAGAACAGAACAGGACAATGCTCCAGGCTTGGCTTTGAACTTTGATATTATTGTTGTCATTATTTTCGGGTTCAGTCCTTTATTTGCATCATATTCAAATTTAATGTAGGTGATCTTCCTGTTGCGTAGTGGTACACTTTGGCGGTTTGTAGCCTTTATTCGTTATAGCAAAAACACCCTTATCTTTTACTTAAAGTTTTAGCATAGCTTCGGGAAATAGTTATTGACTTGTGACATATTTGAGTTGTTGACTTGTGACATATTTGAGTTGTTGACTTGTGACACGTTATTTATGACCTCAGAGCTTTGTACTGCACTGCACTGCAGAGGGGTGTTGCATGTGTGTGTGTCTGTGTTCTACAAACGTACACGCTGTAGTTATAAACGACTATATTCTACTAAAATACACGTGGTTACGCCTGCAAATGCCCTCCACAAACGTGTTCCTTTCAGTTTTAACGCTTATGTAAACGTCGGCTAGAAAAAAAGACTCGTCATACTAACTACTTTTCTTCATACGTCATCTTAAACACAGCACAATTTCCTCCTCAAATCCTTAAATAAAACTTATCAGTCTTATTTACATATTTTGTATATTGGGACATAACTGCATATTTGAAGAGCTCATTGTATTGTAGTGTAGGTGGCACCGAGTATCAGTGAAGCTTTTTTTCCAAAATGGCCGCCCATCCAGTTGTCAATTCTTTTGTTAAGTCATGACAGGTGTTGGTTTTGGAACGTTTGTTTAAACTCGATAACATTGTTTCCTTACTATATAATCTCAGACACCACACTGTGATTATACCACAAAATGTTACATTTTTGTACTTTCAAGATATATGTTTACCTGAAAACAAGGTATGGTGTACATTTAAAGAATAATAATGTAAGTGAATGAAAAAAAGTCCACCGTAAAAAACAATAAATGCCTTTATGTTAAAGTGTTGTAGATTTGTTTAGTGACTTGCTTATGTTTTTGTTTTGCTTACTGTGTGGCATGCTGACATCACAGAGTACATTGCAAGCACCGATTGTGTTTACACAATGTGTAAACTTCATTGTTTGCACCATAGAAGCAAAAGTTTATTCCACATGATATTTAAGAGAAGTCCAAACACTGGATGCAAAGTTTTAGACTGGCGTTATCCCGGAGTACAACAAAAGCTTAACTCAGATTTTTATGAATCTATAAAACACAGAATACATAGTACAGTTGTTGATGCATTTACCATGAAATTTGAAGGCTTTATATCTGACAAGTATACAGATGATTTGATGTGAAGACATTTGGTCTAGGTAGAGGTCAAAAAATGCTGCATCACTCTCTGTAGGTAGAGATGAAGCAAGGGCTAAATCCCACTGCTCTCGCCAGCTCAACATGCTAACCAAAGTGGCCATCGCATCAATTTTATTTATCTTTTTCTCATTAAGATCAGAGTTTTCCATGGTGGGCTTTTCCTTTATATACCACAATAGTACACAGCATGTGAATGGCCAATAAAATACAGAAAAAGCTCCTTTTGTGCTACACCTACAATGAGGAAAAGTACAGTCACCTTTTGTGAGAATGGGCCAGATCAATTCAGCTAGATATTTTTAAAGGACACAATCCTTAATGTGTCATGTAAAAACATTTATTTAAGGAACAGTATACTGACTTAGTAGATTGTGTTGTTTATTAATGTTTGTTTTGTCCATTGTGTTTATGATCTGTTGTTACCTTAGTGTTATTATATTCTCTAGTACTATTTAATGCATTACATTAATGCAGAGATGTACAAAAATTGTTGTGGCAAATTGGCAACCCCTAAAACATCTTAAATTAAATAAACTAAATTGTAGTGTACATCTAAACGTCAGGATGTTTTGTTTGGATGTATGTAATCAGGTTTCAATTGAGTCAGATTAATTTGCGTAGTTGGGTCTGACTTAATTTACTACTTGGAAATAAAGCTACTTTTGTTGCCATGACAACTGCCACTCAGATCAGGCACTTTTCAGATTACCCTTTGATGTAGCCTAAGATTATGATTTGTCTTGCCATAAATTTGGTAATTTGATGAGCATTCCCTTGTAAGACATGCCGCAATATGCATTTTGTCAATAAACTTTCAAATCAACATAAACGTCTCCATCTACAAGCCAGCAATTATGCACATGGTCTGCTTTGAAAAATGTTTGAATTGTCATAATAAGCCTCAGGAATTTGGATTTTTATTTGTTTGTTAAAATGAAAAAGGCTTTGAAATGCTTTTGACTGTTAATGATGAAAAATGATATCAATATTCTTTTACCTCTTAACTAGAGATCATAAAATCCAAAAATATTTTTGCATTTGAGAAATTATTTATCATAGGAATATTTGCTGACCAGACTGCTAATAGATAGAACGCAAAATAAAGTTTATACTTGGTCCTAAATTGTTAAAGGTCAAAAGAGCGATATTGATAACACTGTACTTAATATAAAATTAACAGACTCCATTCAGGTTATTACATTTTATCCATTTTTCAGCAGATGGCTGAGAATACTTTTTTCAAAGGAACTATGCACATGTTTAACGTTATTATTGTTATGTATCTTATTTTCACCTGCTGCAAAAGACTTAAAAATAAATAAATAAAATAAAATGTTCAAAAAAAATTCTTTTTAAAAAGTAATTTTAATTACTTTTTTTGCATTGTAACCTTCAAGTTCTGTCAGAGTAGCTAACCGTATTGCTAAATCTTTACAATTATATGCTGATATCTATTAGTAGCACTGACATAAAAAAAAAAAACATGTAGGACAAAAATTTAACCAATATCATTGGAAGACCTCTGTTGAGCACTGTGTTGTATGTGGACTTTGTGTCTGCAGGACCTGTGTGTAAACATTGGCTAATGTTGGTGTTCACCAGGTAGGAAGAGAGGGACAAGTAAGTAAAGGTTTAAAAAAAAAAAAGTGCTGACCGCTTTTCTCAACTTAGAAAGGAAGTGTCACTGCAAATCAAAGCAAGTTTTCTTTTAGAGGGTGTTTACTTTTGTTCACTGATATAACATTGTGTGCTTTTCCAGTTCTTATCTATACTCCCAGAGACTTGTAGAGACTATACCAAGGTGTGTTGAACCTAAAACGGTATCTTATTTGGGTCAATATTTCTGTGAAAACATTTTTAGTGTTTTAGAAATAGCTGTTGCTGAACTGGTTGAAGTCAGTTATGTTACATAACTGTTCGGGTGATGGTGGCTCAGTGGATAAGGCTCTGAGTCAGTGATCAGAGGATCGGGGGTTCGAGCCCGCTCCAGACATGCTGCCATCATTGGGTCCTTGAGCAAGACCCTTAACCTCACTTGCTCCAGGGGTGCCGTTTGT
>JAOUQX010000035.1:10560166-10573335 GCA_028566295.1 Liobagrus marginatus
GGGGGTGGTCTTATACAGCAAGTATAGCACAAAACCCAATTTTTCACCCGAAAAATATGGGGGGTCGTCTTATACTCGGGTCGCCTTATACACCCTGGAAAATACGGTACTTTAAATTTTCTAACCACAATCGCTCTTGAATAACCCCAGTATTAGAGAATTTCTTTTTTCATTTTTTATTATTGATTGAAAAACAAAAGAGCCAGTATAGTTTAGTTGTTTTGTGAGTCATCATTCCCCAAATCTAACATTGGCTGTAAGCCGGAAAACAAAGCCCTCACAGGGTCCTTCAACCGTTCTCATTCGTAGTCTTTCAGCAGCAGGCACTTAATGGAGCGATGTTGATGTGGGTCTGGGAAAATCCCAAGATTGCCACTTTTATTTTAACCTTTTGGAGTTCAAATCCACTTTGTATAAGAACAGAATCCTAAAAATGGATCAGGTTGGTATCCCGAAGGAATCTTGTCCTTGATGTTTCACCTCGACCGCTAACTGTATGGAGGCACCCCCTTCACATCTGTACTGGTACTGCAGGTAAAGTGACACAGAAAAGGGATCACCCACAAGGCCTGCTCCAGCCTTTCTTCTTCTTCACGGCTATGGCTGCTAGCTAAACATTTCTGCTTATGCATGCAATATTTTACTGCAAGATAAGAATTTTTAATCCTTACCATTTAGTTATTGCCTTTTTTGGCTCAGGTCTGCACTGCCATTTATAACCTGTTAAATCCTAATGATGTTTCTAACGAGTAAACAAGTTTGAACAAGTGTCAAGTATTGAACAGTATTTTATCTTCGGTACTTAGACAGCATGCGCTTGTGGTGGTTCTGTGCTCATGTACATTGCTGTATATTAACTCTATCATTTAGGAAGACTTTATACCCCTGACCAATGGTTTGAATTATTTATTTATGTGGTCATTTTGCACTGTTTTAGTGTAGTTTCATTAAGGTGCACTATTACTCGTGTTGATGAGACACTAGTAAGGAGACAGCTTGTTCTTAATATTAACGGAGACATTTCAAAATATTCAATGTTTGAGCGTCACGTTGTAAACCAAGCATCTTCCATGTTTTTTAGATTTCCATAGCCTACATTATTCGACTGGCATGCAACAGATAAAGGCAATTCATTAAACCTTGCAATGCATGACTGCTTCAGCTGCACCAAAATGGATTGTCAACATCCTGGGAATGCTGTTTAAAGTACTAGTCTAACTGCCAATTGCTAAAGTTTTTGGGGCCTGCCTTTGGCTCAATCTAATCTCTGAAGAAAATGTAAATTTTTAAAGCATTGTAGATGGTAGAATGCAAATGAAATGCATATTAAGGTTAATGGTTTGATTTCACCAGAGCTGCAAGCATGGCCCTCCACTTTAGCATATCTTTATGAAAGAGTGTGCCTTGATTTGTTTCCTCCCCACTTTCCCTTTCTTCCTTCTTTCTTAATGGATGCAGACAAACGGGTGGCACTGGACTCTGAGAAGCCATCAGAAGGCGTGCCTACCTCACTTCGCTTTTCCTCCCAGCCAAGTTCATTTTCTCCTGCAACTTATGGGAATGATAACTCTGTTACCCCGACTGTAATCAAGGATCGTAGTTTCCAAGAAAAAAGGGAACTTTTCGAATCATCACTTGGATCTCAAAAACAGAACTCCTGCCCTATAAAGATATCCCCTGTGTCTGAGCGAATCAGAGCATTGGAAGCTTTAGCGGCGAAGCAAAATGATTCTGATTGGAATGATACAGGGTTTAATTTTAGAGAACGCCACTATGAAAAGTCTCATTCGGAGATACATAGCATCACTCTTCGTTCATCTGTTAAGAAAAAACCCACATCAAGTGAACAAGATTCTCCAGAATCACCCTTTGAGATACTCGGTGATTCCAGACGTGGAAGTGACTTTGAAGATACTGCTGACTGGATGAGGGCTCACTTGCCACCTGCACCTAATTTTAACATTACCGAATCTGACTTTGATGAAATTAAAGAGGCTTCTGTAATGCCCGAATGTCCATCTGAGACAAAGAGCAAAGATACCGAGCTACAGGTGAGTTCTTCATCCTTTGTGGGTGTACCCGATGAATTCATGGACAACACTGCTGAAGTGTCCAAAAAAAACAATGAGGATTCTAATCAGTACAAGCAAGACACCATTGAGGATGAATCTGAATTCGATCTCCGATTTTTACCTACAGCCTATATGTGGGGAAATCAAGAGAAACCTGATGTGGATACACAAGAACCACCGGTCCTTTCGGAAATTCAGAACATACCTTCAGCTGCTGCACCTCCTGATTGTTTTGAAGCATCTTCTTTGGAGTCATTTGCTCCTGTTCCCCAGACTGACTCTAATGTGAAAGAACAAGCAGCCACTGTTGGTGTTGGCGCAGAGGGGGTACAGATCTTTGAAGCTGACAGCTCTGGGGAATCTGATGATACAGTTATTGAAGATGAAAGTGATGTCAGTAATGGAGATGCTGTCAAGTGTGGATTTTCTGCAGACAATCAGATGATTCCAAGTCAACAAGAGAAGCTGGGTCTTCAGGTACCCATTATTAATGTCATTGAAACGGAAGACCAGGTTCTTAGTGATTATGAAGTGGAGGAAGAGGAAGATGAGGACGAGAGATATCAAATAATGCAAGAACCTGCTACAAAGGCTCCCCAGCTATCTGAGGAGCGTTCTGATATTTCACTATCAGAATTTGATAAGACTGCACCAAAAATGGATGACCTTACCTCACTGGAACATGCTTCAGATTCCGATAAAGAGTATTCTCCAAAACACGACCTAATCGATGATTTTATTACTAATGACCTTATTGACCAGACTTCACTTTCCTCCAAAATACATATCTTGGAGAACTCTAACACCGAATCAGCATTGCCACAGAATACAGAGAATACTGAATCTTCTTTCAGCATTGTAAAATCAAAGGAAACTACAGAAATTGTGCCTGAGCTTCATCCTAAGCATGAGGATAGCGCAAATGATTTTGAGTCTAGTGAAGTAGATACATACTTGGATCATTACATTAGCGATGAACTGGCGTTAGAAGGCCAGTTAAATTCTGGTGTGTTTGCTATAGATAATATGGATATAAATGAGACACTAAAATCTAACTCTCTTCAGACGAGTCAAAATAGTACGTCGCCTCCTCAGCAGTCAAATGAGAAAACTGACAATGAATTTGATGAGACCGTTAATAACTTTGAGCAGAATAATGTTACCGAACCTGAGCCTTTCCCTGCTAACATTTTAGTAGATGTCCCCGTGTTGCCTATTTCTTCTCAAAATAACATGCCACAACTTGAATTAGTTGATCAAAATGTAGAAATAAAGAAGATGATAACAGATTCAGGGAATTTTTCTTTGATTGAGGAGGAGGATTGTATGACTAGGCATGAAGTAGAGGTGTCATCTTTCCAACAGTGCACTCTTGCACAATTTCCATCTTTACATAATGATCTCTCCAGCAATGTTATTGAGGTGATCTCTGATTTTGTGCCATGTAATGTAACTGAGGAAATACTGATGACCAATACTGAACCAGATGAGATAATCCAGGTTAATGAACCACATCCACAGATATCTTCTGAGCCCAAAAGCAAGCCAGAGTCTGTTGAAGCAGAATCCAAACAAAATGAATATCCAATAGTCCAAATTGACAGAAGTGATGCTGCTGACACACAGATCTGTGAAGAGCACACAAACATACCTAAGCACATTGAAAAAGAATCTGAAAAAGGTGAAATGTTCCAGTGCCATGCTCCAGATACACAGATATCCCCAGAAACCCCTGACAAGCTTGAGTCCACTGAGGCAAAAGCTTCTCTAACAGCATCAACAGATAGTTTTGTGGAGTTTATGAAAGAGTGTTTAAAATCACAGCAGGATGACAAGCCTCTGACCACAAAGGAACCTGTATCTGTTGCTCCTTCCTCCCCTGCTATAATCATGCACTTGGAACAAGAATGCATTACTATCTGTACATTAAAAGCTCTTGGGAGTAGTTCTGATGAGCAGGATGATATCAAAATTCCTAAAGACATCTCCGCAAAGGATCCAAATCCACAACCTTTACAGTCTAAGCCTTTAATTTGTTCAAATCCTTCTCCATGCACTCTTCCACATGAGAACCAGCCAGACGCCTCACTAACCAAAGAGATAGAGGCACTCGACATCTTGGTAGCAGAAGCCTACCACCTTGCAGAGCATGTCTTGGCACTAATACTAACCCACCTGACAGGTAAAGTCTTTCCTTTAGGCTGTCAGCCTGCTAACCCTGCACTCAAAGATTGCCCCAATACAAAACAAACTCTCTTTACAGTTTATTGCCTACAACATTATCATGGTTAGTTGCATGTTTAAAAAAATAATAATAATAAATAAAAAAATAAAAAAATTAAGTGCCAGTACTTTTTCCCTCCTCCCCGAAACTGTTTTTGAGACCCTTTCCTGCACAATCAGATGAAGATTACTAACCCGACTGATTCGATAATATGGCTGTCCTTTCCCCTAATGGAAATGCAGCAGTTGCGCTCTTGGCTATGGCTATGTTCTCCAAATGGCCAAGCTATTATGCACTTTAACTTGCAATACATTATATAAAACCTAGCAAAGTGGTTCATCCAAAAACCCGTTCACTTGGTAAACCTAGCAACCGTTTGTACAATGTGTGAATAAGGGCAGTTCAGCTCTGAATTGGTGCAGCATTCTCTGGCCATATGAAGCGCTTTATTTTAGCAAACGCTAAGGAGGGGAAAACCCATCAGATGATGCATGTAGAAATGATGAATACTCTGAGAAGATCTATTCAGCACAGAGCATGCTGTGGAATCTCAAATGGACCCGTTGCTTTGGTGGAATTATCCTAAACCGTTGTGCTATTTGACAGATTTGAGAATTTATTTGTTTCTGCCGATTGCTTTGTCTGAATTTTACAGGGATAAGAAGGTCAAAAAGACCTTATTCGTTGGTTGGTTGGTTGTCCACATAACTTTTTTTCCTTTTGGTATACAATTCTTTTCTACCATTTACGCATCTTCATAAATGCTATGGCGATAAGTAGGCATTAGCACAGATGGGGAAAACCCCATCTGCATCACTGACCTTGTTTTGCCCTTTCAAGTATGTCAATCAAGCAGGCTTGGAAGATTTGTTTTTTTCTGTTAGAAAGATTTGCTTTAATTGCCATGCCAAATTAGATTTTTTTTTTGTTCTTGTTGAAAAACAGTGACTGGAAATTGGCACCAAATTCCATAAAAGCACCAATGGAAAATAAAACATTTCTGGCTAATACAAACTTGGCTGTAAGCATTGATATGCTCTTACTCTAATAACCAGTTTCAGTTTTTAGCTTCCACACTACTACATATGTCCGCCACAGCTGTGGGTTTTTAAATGTCTGAACATATTTGGCCATGCTCACTTAAACAGCCTTTGTGCCTTTTTAAGAGCTCCATAGTTCTACCGAAAAAGAGGCCACTGCAGTTTGGCTACCACTGGGACATGCTGGTGTATCTGGGGCCGCTTTGGAGAGCGGGAGAGGGAGGCATAATGAATGATTACTCTGTCCATTCTGGCTCCCTCTGGGCACAAGGCAAAGCATGTTGGGAACGACTCCGACCCCTGCAGAGAGTGAGAAGGAAACCCCATGCTAGTGCTCACTGTTATCCTCAGAGCAGCTGAAATGAAATGAGGAAAACAATAGTGTGCTTTCTGAAGCTGTGAATCATCGGCCGTGGTACATTGTGTTGTACTTATGTCATGACGCCCCTTTTTTGTAAACAGTTTTAGCATGTAGCTTGTTTATATATTTTAATCAACTTCTAAGTTGAGATTTATTGTCAGTTAGGTTATAAAATATTCAACAAAAAAGAGCAAATTGTTCTATTTGAATGAAAACAGCAACTCTTCTCACAGTGATGCTTTGTACAGTCTGTTTAGTTTTTACAGATATTAATTTATGGAATTTCAACAAGAAAACAAATTAGTTATATTTAGTATTTATGTATATTTACTATTGTACTTTAATAAAGAAAATGTGCTACTTAACCGATTAATCGATGAAGTAATCGGTAGACTACTTGATTACTAAAATAATCGAAAGCTACAGCCCTACTAAAGACCTTAAGTAGTTATACGATTTATTCCTTTAACCAAGCTTGTTTTTTCCCCCCTTTCTTAGTTAGCCGTAGATTATGTGATGTATCCATCTTATAAGTCGCTGAGAATTAATTGTTACTATAGAAATGATTTCCATTAGAAGAAGCTGGTTAATGTAAACATGTGACTTGTATTAGCAAATCTTATCAAAACTGCTGCCTATAACAAATAAATCATCAGTTACAAGTAAATACTTCAGCAGTGGTGTAGTATAAAATATAATTAACTCTGTCCAGCATGTCATGGTGTATAGACGCAACTCTCCATTTATGTTATGCAGTTTTATTGCGCAGGCTGCTGTATGATGTGTATCTGGATATTTGTCTTAACTTGAACTGCAGTAGGTGCTGTCATTATGTGAGTCAGTTCTTGTGCTGTAGTGTTCATGGAGACATCCCTAGAACAGTTCTCACTGGAACCAGAGATGTAGGTTGCAATGTTGTGGGGAATGTCTGCAACTTGCTTGATGGCTTGAGAATGTTACACAAAAACAGGAGCGACACGTAGGAACGTGCATTTCCCTGAAATGTTAAGACTTGCACTAAAGGCATCTCCGTACATACAGGCTGCCAGTTCTTTATGAACTTGCATCGAGGCCGTTTTGAGAACTTTAAAAAATGCACAATGGACTTCTTTTTATGTCAAATATAAAAAAAGAAAAAAAAAATTGTTTTATAGTACAAGTTTGTGCATAATTTGTATTAACTGTTTCTTCTCATTTCTCACCACACATCAACATGCTACACGGCATACGCATACCCACCTATACACACAACCATTCTCTCTTTTGCAGTGCATGACTTGGTGTACTGGCGGGACCCTAAAAAGACAGGCCTGGTGTTCGGCATTTCCCTCCTAATGCTGCTGTCTCTAGCAGCATTCAGCGTGATTAGCATCATCTCCTACCTGCTCCTGGCACTGCTCTGCGTCACCATCTCCTACCGTATATACAAGTCTGTCATGCAGGCCGTGCAGAAGTCCAGCGACGGACACCCCTTCAAGTAATACTAACAATTCTGACTTGTTTATGCATGAAAAACGCACTGTCCTCTGTATCTCATGGGTTCTAACGGTTAAAAGCTGAATTTAAGATAAAAACAGTACAACAACCGTTATAAAATGCTTAGTTTGGTTAAAAATGCTGCCATAAACGGATAGAGCTAAGGAGTTATTTGCACAGTCAATATCCCACAGCATTTTCTTACATAATAGTGCCCTGATTTTGCTGTTTGAGCTAGGCAAGGCGTTAAACAAACACTGCAAACACCCCCAGTTTAGTTTGGATTGTTTTAAGACTGGTTAAAAAAAAAAACTCAAGTCAGTTTGAGTCCACTGCAAAACCAAGACCATTTTAAATTCTCATGTTTGAGATTGTTAGAAAGCAGGTTTCTGGTCTGTACTTGGGCGTGTTTTATAACTGTAAGTCTGGTGTGGAGTGTGTAACCAGATTCGGGTAGGCTTCCAGAGTTTCTGTTCTTGCACTTTTGAGGGTGGTGTTGACTACTGGAATAATGTCTCTTGGTTCTGAAACATTTTGCCTGTGTCCCTAGCGTGATGTTTTAATTGGGCTCTTTTAGTACACCAGAGGTTTAAAGGACACCGTTTGAGACAGAGTTGATATTCGAGATAATACTGGTATTATTATATAATGTATCTTATTATTAAAACCAGGTAGCGTATTGGTAGTATTGCCAATATTATAGACGTTATGCCAGTGAGTAAAACTGGAATGTGTATTTGGAGGGTAAAAGAGCCTTGCGTATCAGTATCAAAAGGCCTTGCCCACAGTTAATATAAGCTAGTTTTTCCTCTTATCAGCAATTATGGATGGTATGTTATTAAATCAAATATACGTATCTATTTCATACTCCATTTTTCTCTGGACGCAGAAATCCGCCGAGATAATGGAGGGTGTGTCTGCACTCAGTAGAGTGTTGTAATGTAACTGCCAGGATAATTAGGTTGACCCGTATGCTTGTGGCAGGCAACTGATGGAGAAGGATGTCAGCTTACCCCCTGAGACCTTCCGCAAGCACGTGGACTCGTGTCTGACCTACATCAACTGTGCACTCAAGAAAATGAGCCGCCTCTTCTTGGTCGAAGACTTGGTAGATTCCCTCAAGGTCAGTTCATCAGAATATGGAAAGGTGGCACAGGTTTCCAGGCACATACTGTATGGTTTATTTATGTAGTTATTAGCATAAAGGGAAAATTTCAGCAAATGGTGGCTTTCATTTTGGCCATCATCCCTCTTACATACATAATTCTTACTGAAATGACACTGAAAAACACACACCCAGGCTGTATGGGTGAGATATGTTGATAGCCTATTTGATCATGTGATGGTGGCGAGTGGGAGCTGATGGTATTCAGAGAAAATAGCACACGGATGAAAAGAGCTTGCGGACTGACCTAGAACAGTCTACCCTCCAGAGGGAAAGAAGCGGTTCACACAATCTCTAACTGACCGCCTTTCCGTTATGTCACACATTTGTCCATAATAAAACTGTTCATAAACAAATCATTTTTAACCAGGTTTTGAATGAATCTGCTTTATTGAGTGTGTGTTTAACTAATGTTTTCTGGATTGGCTGTCTGTTGTTTTTAGCTGGCCGTGGTCATGTGGTTAATGACATACGTGGGTGCCGTCTTCAATGGCATTACCATCCTCATTCTTGGTAAGGTTTCACATCCTTGAAAAGCACTGTGCTGGGTTTAAGATTTTTCATAAATAAATTATTGATGCCTCAAGCTGAGTTTCTTAAAGGGTTTTTTTTTTTCTTTATTCTTTTTTTCAGTGGACATCCTTGCCTTTACTGTACCACCACTCTATGAGAAATACAAGGTAAGTGCAAGTTATTACATAACTCCTTTGTGTAGACTTATGAAATAACCGGCATCGGTTGCAGCAACAACATTAAATACCATCGGAAAACATTGTATCATTTGTGCTCGAACTCCACCTTCCCTTTTTTATAAAAAGTTCTGCTGTGACCTCAAATCCACGATGGCCCACTTTCATGTCCCTGTAGTGAACTGAAATGAAAGCCTGCAACACTTCAAATCTGGCTCAAAATGTGTTTAAGGAGACATTTGCTTATAGTCATATTGCATCTTTGTTGTTGTTTTGTTTTTTCCCTTTAGACCCAGATTGATCGCTACGTCAACCTTGTACGCACTCAAGTTAATTCTGTTGTGGCCAAGTAAGTTTTAATTGTGTATAATTCTTTTTGAAAGCAAAATAGCACATCACCACGCAGAATTATTTAGTAACAGCATGCCCGCAGCAAAAAATAACTATTAGAGAAGTTAATTATGGCAGCTATAAATGTCAATTGCTTCATTAACCTCCTTTCATGAAATTCTGGTGTTTAACGTGAACATTAACGAAGACATTTCACAGCAGCAATATGATTTAGTAGATGTTCCATACGATTAGTGGATGTGGAGTACAGCATGTTCCTACTAAAGAGGACAGTGTGAATGCTACTTTACATGAGATAGTCGGTTGATACTCATAGCAAGAAGGTCATAGGTTCAATTCTTGCCCAGGGTCTTTGTGTGTGGAGTTTGCATGTTCTCCCTTCTTAACTGCTGATAATCCAGGGTGTACCCCACCTCACGCCCCTAGTTAGCTGGGATAGACTCCAACGCTCCCGTGACCCTGAACAGGATAAACGCTAGATAATGGATGAAATAAAATTGTCTAATTTCTATTTTACTATACAATTATCAATTATCTTGGTGTTAGGAACTCTTAGACCCTAACCCACCAATGAAACAAGAGATCAAAAATGCAAACGTTTTTAAACATTCAGGTACACTTGCAGTAAAATATAAAGGAAAAGTAAAGCTTTTACTCCTCGTTTCTGTGCGCAATTGGGCTGATGACTGTTAGCAACATTGTTTTAGACATACTAATGCATACTAATTAATGTATATGTATAGTATGTTAAATGCTAGTTTAAACTCCTTCATTTCTCTTTTTATTAACTATCCAGGATTCAAGAGAAGCTCCCCAAAGCGGTGAAGCGCAGTAAAGCAGAATGATGAACCATCTCACACCTTCATGACCACCTCCAGAATCCCTGTATATCTAGCTTCTACCCCTCCACTTTAACCTCTCTTTATAAACCTTTTACCAGCCATGTGCACTGAACCAGCTAGTCTCTTTAAAAAAAAATCTCTGAAGCTTCTCAATATTCTTCAACGTTAACACTGAAGCTTTATTACAAGCATTCGTGAAGAGGCTTACTGAAGCTGGTAACTCAATGCAGGAAATGACATAATTCCACAAGTGAATGTCCATTTATGGCACACTTCGGGCAGGGTGTGTGAACTAGGTTGAATCGGTTAACTGGTGTTTGAGTGTCCTCCGAGTCGGTGAAATAAAGACTAGATTTGATTTGGAAAGTAATGTCTGTACTGAATACTCACACAGTGACTAACTAACAAACATAAAGAAAAGGAACAGAGGAAATAAGGATTGATGTCTTTGCGTAGACCACCACTTTAAAGCCCACCTACTGATTTATTATGAATGATAAATTATTACTCAACATACATATACAGGTCGATTAGGATATGGACACTGCACCAGCTGGGTGATTCTCTCTAGTTTGCTATACCCTATAGGCGTTAATGTTTGTATGTTTGTGTGTGTGTGTGTGTGTGTGTGTGTGTGGTATATATATATATATATATATATATATCACACACACACAAGATGACAACAAGCGTTCTGCTGTGAAGTAGTTTTCATTGCTTTTTATATTTAATATCAAATATCCTCTGGCGTCTGGTTAAGACTCCGGTTCTTTGTTCACATGGAAGTGTGTTTCGATTATGACAATTAGGTCACATTTAGGATAGCTGCTCTTTGCTCCCCAGGCTGGCAGCTTAATGAGTAGTATTATTTCTTATGCTTGAGTTATTTGTATGGAATCTTCAGAATCGTGAAGATGACTGCTTGGCCTGTTAGCGTTCTGACTTAAACAACGAAGAATCTGATAAGGTTTGGCACCCTGTCTAAGGGGGTCTTTTTGCTGAACTGGGATCAGCCTTCTGGTAACCGTGGCCTCAGCTCATCATTCAGACCAGCAGTAATGACACTATTTCTGTAGGTGATTTAGAATTGGCGTATTTAAACGGGTTGCTAATTTAACACATGCCAAAAGCTGGAAATGGGTCTTTGTTGATCACATTTGTTTATGCCGTTTGTTTCACAAAAAGGTGTGCGGTTAGAATACAGCTATAATAAAATGACTAAAGTGGCTTCGTACATTCACATCTATAAGGGACTTAAAGAGGAGAAACCTCAATGCACTTTGCTTGTTGCCTGTTATATATTTGGCACTGAATATTCTACCTGGGTCATGCTTTAAATGTACTTCGAAGTACTCGTATCTTAGGCTTCTGTGCCCAAAGTACACCTGTATTTATTAACGCACCAACATATTGAATGAGCACCGGATTAAGATAACTATTGCTAATACTACTACACACGTCTACCAACTGCTGAATGTGTCTTACTAATATTTATACAGAATTCTGACCGTCGCATGCAACGCTGCGCGCTCCTGTTGGAAACTTGCAGTGCAGTGCAAATTTACTGTGTGGATCGTTTCATGGTTTGGTTTAGTTCACACACTTTTCACCCCTTAAGCTTTAATGTAGTCTCTGAATCGCGATCCTGAATGTTTATTTAGGCCTTGTAAGGTAAGGTTTTTTCTTTCCCCTTTCATGTATGCATGCAAACAGCACATAAACACTCGGGTCGGGGGACTGCATCGTCCTCATGTTGCTTAACTGACGGGTGTTATGTTTTGGGTGCTTGAAGAATAGGATAAAAAAAAAAAAAAGTTCTTTTTTTAAGGTAAAGTTTATTCTGCCTTCTTTTCACAGCAAATAATGAAATGTTTTTTTTTTTTTAATATAGGTGCAAACTTCACTTTCATTCTAAATAGCGTGTTTTATTCCTCTTTAGTGTTTCTGTGTTCCTTTAGTGTCACTTGCTCCTCTACACTGTCAGAATGCTTGTTTGTTGAACTTTTTGGAGTTTCTCTTTTGGGGAGGGAGTTGCAGAAGTCCTGATTCTTTGGTTGTTTGCTCTCAAGTCTAGATGTGAATAATATCCCTGTTGAGTTTGTTCGCAATGAAATAAGTTAACCTGGGGGCTTTTAAAAAGAAAGGGAGGGTCCATGTAATTGTCAACAATAAAAATGTTAAAGAAATTGTCCGTTTATTTGTTCAGTATATCAGTTTTCCATTTTAAGAGGTTTTATTAACGATAAGTATTGGAAATGAGAAACTTCATGTAATGTAAGTTGTGTGTGTGTGCGCGCGCGCGTGTGTGGATGTACTGTATTTTAAATATAATGTTAATCTATTGCAATATTTCCTATGAGATTTGAGTCACTATGTTCTATACTATAAACATTATATGCTACTACACTATATCGCATTGGTAAGAGATAACTAATCAACATTACGTGATTAGAGGAAACTGTTCGAAGACCACAATACAAATGTGGACATTTGGAGAAAATCAGATATTGTTGATTTTTGATTTAAAAATAAAGATTATTAGCTTTCTGATTTTCTCCAGATGTACACATTTGTGTTGAGCTGCAGGATACACATCGTGCTGTAGTTAGTTTACTGCTATCACACTCCAGAGCTGATATATCAGAACTGTTCTATACATGGTGTCTTAAGTCAGTAACTATTTCTGTGACAAAATTTATAAATCGGGGTGCATCACACACTACAAGATTTATATATCTTGTATATACCGTGTGTGTGTGTATATATATATATATGTACATATACATATATATACAGTGCCTTGCGAATGTATTCGGCCCCCTTGAACTTTGCGACCTTTTGCCACATTTCAGGCTTCAAACAAAGATACGAGACTAATTTTTTGTGAAGAATCAACAAGTGGGACACAATCATGAAGTGGAACGAAATTTATTGGATATTTCAAACTTT
>JAOUQX010000035.1:10574948-10592052 GCA_028566295.1 Liobagrus marginatus
TTTCACTGCATGTATGTGTATGTGACAAATACGATCTGAAAATGTCAGTAATCATTCAGATCTTCAATTATTATTAATCTGCAATAATCAATAAAGCTCACTGTACATAGATAAAAAAAAGATCTGCAGGGAAAAAGTCCTTCATTCTCATTCAGGCCAGTGACATCATTTCTGTGTAGGAAACAACTTCAAAATTTTCCACCTCTAAACAGATCAGTGTTTAATAATAATAATAATACGCAGGTTGTCAAATTAAACAAACAACAAAGTGAACAAAAACAGCTGTATTAAGCGTTACAATCCAAACTAAAAAGCTGTGGAAATCAAATCATTTTTTTGGCTTGTTCCATCCATCTTCTTCCTGAGTGCAAGAAAGCATGCCATGCCCCTGCTGTCCATCAAACCTGCTCGAGCTCAGCGTTAGTGTTAGTTTGCACTATTTGACTGTGATCCGAGCCTGACGGGCAGTTGTCTGAGTGAACAAAATTCAGCGTGGCTTGGCTGTAGCTCTCCAGTGCCTGCTGCTTCTCCTCGGCGCTGTACTGCAGCGAATGAGGGTGGACTTGCTGAATATGCCTCTTGATCGTGCTCAACTTCAGAGTCGCCAGTGTGGTGCCGCACACCATGCAGATCAATCCGTGCCTCCTGCAGTCGTAGTCCATCAGGTACTCCAGGCGCCAGCGCACCTGGTAGTTACGCCGCTGGTCCTTGCCCGGGTAATGAACGTGTCGCCCGATAATAGGCACTGAAATGACCGAGTTCTCCCCATCTTCCTTCTGGATGCCACTCTGCCTGTGGAATGGTTTTATGGACAGCGTCTTGCTTTCGCTGTATCTGGGAGTAACTTTTTTCCAAGGAAAGAGAAGAATGATAAATTTAATGTTTATTATTGTTCCAAATTGTATTGCAGAATTGAAATTGGTCTATGAAGTGTGATTTTATGGATTAAAACAATAGTCGAGTTTCCCCCCAGACTTATCCCGATTTACCACATACACCAATCAGCCCGAACGCTTGAACCCTTTGACATAGTATTATTGATGATATAATTACACTTTCAAATGGTGTGACAGTACTTGACAGAAATTGAAGGTGTTGAAAGCAGAAATAGGAGGAAGTGTGAGATCTTGGGTCACTTTGAAGGGCCAAAATGGGATGGCTAGATGACTGGGTCTCTAAAAAGGCAAGGTTTATGGGCGTATTCTCAGTATGCAGTGGTTAGCAACTGCTAAAAAAATCGTTCAAGCAAGGACAAACGGCAACAGGGTCATGACAGCCCAAGGCTCATTCATGCATACGGACATTGACTTTTTGGCCCCTAGGCGAGAATAATAATACCCCCCAAATTCACATATAATATATAGTGTATGTGAGAGTTCAAGAACATGTTTACTCAAATCATTTATAATGCAAGCCAAAGGTCATAAGTAATGTTTATGCTTCACTTTCAGGAATACTTGAGTCAAATATATTTGTAAAATAAGCTCCAACTCAAAAGGAAAAATTTGTGGCTATTGGTTTGATATATAAACCTCTTTGATGAGCCATTTTCTATTGCTTGTTTAGCATTTATTGCGAGAGTGGTTTTAGCTTCGCATTCACCTATATAGTTTTACATTTAGAACACTTGCTTATGGAACTTAATGAACAATTGACTTCAATGGCACGGGCGTTTTGGATTATAATTAACAAGTTTTCTGTTCTTTATATCTATCTATCCATCTATATATGCTAGAAATATGGTGGCCATCACTTAGATAAAAACAGCTGTAGAACCACTTTAGCCTTGTAAAATCAGTCTAGGTTAGAAATAATTTCAGGCTTTTAAAATTTAGCTTTGAGTTTTACCCTCCTCCAAGGCTCCATCCTGGGTCCAGGCACTGGCTATATCTTCTTTCTCTCTTTGGCTGAGATTGCTGGTCTCAGGATGGCAGTCTTGTATGTGCCTACGAAAGCTGCTGACCCTCACAACTGGCAGCTCCTCGGAACACACCATGCAGAAGCAACCCGGCATGCTTGGAGGCCCAATAGCAACCAAATAGTCCAGCCGTAGATGCCACGGACAGCTGTTTTTTGACCCAGAGTTGGTAGACTGCTGTAGAGGGGTGTCTGATTTTCTCGCAGAACCCCCTGAGCTATGCTGGAGGGAGTCAGACTCTGGGCTGTTCATACTCAGATCTTTGGTGTCCGGCTCGGACTTGCAGTCTCTTGCAGAATCTGTGGTAAGATACACATGCAAAAGAAATACAAACAAATCTTAAGTCAGAATTATGATCCATAAAAACGAACTGATTCTGTCTACTGTATATTGGGTGCTCTCAACTCCAGAGCTGTAAGTTTAGAGATGCCACAGTGAATTAAAGACAGAGTGCAAGACTGGTATTGAGAAAGAAAGGGTTAGTTGAGGAACCCGATTAAGAGGAAGAAAAACAATTTGAATGGTGTGTGTGAGCTGCAGCAGAATGTGTAAATCAAAGCCAGGTTAAATAGCAATAAAAGCAGACAAACTACTCCAACTTCAATCAACTTTAGTCCTGGGATCAGTTGATCTGGATTTTCCAAAAACCTAATTCATGGCATAAAGAGTTTAATGTTTAGATAAAGATTTTGTGTCTTATTGATGGTAAAATCTGTGCAGTCTTGTGTCTTTTGTTGAAAATAGACTTTCTCCTCATGCATCTGTTCTTTCATGATCCTGTTTCTGTTTCTTCCCCACTTCACTTCCTTCAATTCCAGTCTATATCTTTCACTTCCTGTGGCTTCTCTACACTTTCCTGTCCAAAAGTTCCAGGTGGTCGCTCACCCTGGCTTTGGGCCCAACTCTGCAGGATGCGATGTTTCTCTTCTGCACGGTACACCAGAGAGCTGGGATGCTGTTCCAGCACATGCCTTTTGATGTGGTCGAGATGAAGTGAGGGCAAAGGATGGCTGCATACCATGCACACCAGTCTGCTTGCCTCTGCCTGATACTCCATTAGGAACTCCTGGCGGAACCAGGCGTGCAGCGAGTCGTTCACATAGCGCTCTAGCATTTCAGCCGGCACAATTTGAGCCTCCTGAGCCGACGAGGAGCTCACCATGCTAGGCTCAGACTTGGGCTCAGTTTTAACTATCACAGCAATGCCAGGCTTGTCTATGGGAAGTGGGGAGATTATATCATATATCTGCAGTGTATGTCTACAATAAGCAGTATAGTTTGATTTTTTTTTTGTATGACTAAACCATATTTATATAGGTTGAATGTATTAAACTTAAAAAAAAAAAAAAAAAGTCTCATCTTTAACTTTGAACTGAATCTTTATTTTCAAGTTTTTTTAGTGTGTTTTATGGTTCGGATTCTTTCAACACACTCTGCACTATAATGAATATTGTTTCCTCTTCTTATTACTACGTATCAACAGCCACACTTTACACATTTTACATAAAAACAAGTTATCGGCCCCCTGAGCCCACTAAAAAAAAAAAAACTATATTAAACTTGAGGCACATACCTGCAGAAATACTGGAGCATTCTAGGGTCTCATCCAGCTCTGAGGTGACGGCTGAATCTGGACAAGATGTCTGACTAGTCTCTAGATTGAGATGGCTCTCCCAGCCCGAACGGATCACCTCCTTATCAGACGCACTCCAAAGCAAGGAATCGGGATGCTTCTGCTGGATATGTCTCTTAATGGTGCTCACTTTTAGAGTGGCTAAGGAACTACCACATACCATGCAGATCATCCCATTTCTCTTGGCGTCAAAGTCCATCAGGTACTCGGTTCGCCAATGTTCGTGGTAGTAACGGCGGTGATCTCGACCAGGGATACGGCTGTGGCCAGTCCGTGATGCCCGCCCCGATTTATCAGGAGACGTTTTGTTTCCAGATGGCCCTGGAACCGGGGAGAGCAGGAAGGGTGACTCGGGGTTCTCCGAAACACTCCAGTAGCTTGTACCTGGTGAGTCCTCATGGGTGATCAGACCAGCTTGAGTCTCATCTCCAATGTGGCCATTAGTCATGTCGTCTTCATCTGGAGCAAAGCAAAAGGAAAATATATCAACCTTCAAGCTCTTTATACGTTGAAAACTTTCTCATGACCTAACTATATCAAATCTGCATTTGTTGCGGTCAGCCATGAGAAATGAAAGCAAACAGCAGCACAGTTCCCTGAAATAAAGCTAGGTGCCTGGACAGATGATGTTAGCTGATGAATTTACGAACGTAGTATTTCTGCAAGAGAAACACACAATTCTAATACAACGGAAATAAATTCGCTGTGGGCCAAATGTGAAAGTAGAGGGTTACGCGCAAGATTTGCTTTTGTAGGTAATAATCAGGTTTAATAGGTATATCACTAATCAGCATCTGGCTGTCCAACTCAGTTAATGATCTGCATGGGTGCTGGAATTTGCCCCAATGTCAGTTTATTTCACTGCCCTAGACGATTTGGTCAACTCACCCCTGCCTCCATGTTGTACTTTGGTCTGTTAAACCTACACAGTTTTAGGATGGCTATCCTATTCCAAGTCACATTTTAATGTTTTTTTTATAAACACTAATGAACACGTTGGTTTTAGTTTAAATGTGGGAGATTTAGTATGAAGAACACACAAATGAATGCCAGAAGGTTCTCCACACAGTGTGGCCTGTTCAAACAAGAGGCACCGTTTACTTCCGCAGGGCCAATCGGCAGATGCGCCAATTTCCGCTAGGTGGCGACCGCGCACCGCTGAACAGGCATGGCATGGCACTGGATTCCGCCTTTGTTTATAGCTGAGCCCATGAAGCCAAGGGGCCATGCTACTGTGCGCTATTGTTCATTAGCCGGATTAACGCAGCAAGCACATACTTCTCTTCGATCTGTTTTAACACTATGATTGTGAACACGATCGTGTTTACCTGCTGCGAGCTGTTCCGAAACGCTGCTAGGCGGAGTGGCCTCCTCTCCCTCATCGGTTATTATCAATGAGAGGCTTTCCGTCTGGACCCCGGGCTCCGAGTCTCCGGACTCCTTTTCTTCCATGCCTATCTGATGCGAAACCGAATTAAGTAAATGCTTCTCGTATCAAACGCTGTTACGAGCGAAGCATTTAGTGAAAGCGTTCGCTAATCGTTTGTAAAAACCAGCAGTAAGGCGCATTCGCCTGCGTTAGTGTAAATGTGCGCTATGTCGCGCGCTGCGCTGTGCGCGCGGCTGAACTTCACTCAACTTTTATGCGTCCACGCGACTTTCGAGCCGTGCTCCACTCCGGTCGAAGCGCTTATTAAATACCCATAAATGTTCTGCCGCTTCCACACGGCCTTGCGTGTCTGTATTTCAGAAGCTTCGCTTGTCTTCAGGGTGGGGAGCCGAGCTTTGGGGCCCCTGGGGCTCCTTAAGGGGCTCCTGGGTAAATTTAAAGAGACAGTACGCGGTCACGTGGTTTCCGTGTGGGGCCACTCAGCTACAGTACAACTAAAATCCAACGACAATTAACTTCAGATACAATACACCATGCAATTTACAACAGTTTCTCTCCATTATTATTGTTCTAACGCAATACAACAATTTATCCCTTTACTTATTGCTCTTTAATTACCTAAATATAAAAATGTTTAGTTTTGGTACAGTTCTTTCTTATATACTTCATATATCCGTCTGTATAATATGAAATATTGTAAAACGTTTGCAACATTGTATATTAACTAAATTGTTAGTAAAATAGCCGTTTCTTTGTTTTATGTCAAATGTAATTAAGTTGACTTTTATATGCTTATTCGCTTATTTTCCAGCCATGTATGGACAAGTGTTTAAATTCATGTTAGAATTAATTTTATATCATGGAATATTACATTTTCACTCACAATTACTTATGAAAACAGACGTGGGGCATAAAAAAATTCTGGTTTAAACCCCCAACCAGGATAAATGGCTTAACATATGGAATTTAGAATAAATGTCTATTAATTATCAGTTGTTACATAATTAAAGATTTAAATTTGTGCTAAATTCTCAGATGGATTTCTCTTCATTTTACAGGGTACTGTCGTTTTAAGAGTGCTCTTAGTTTCCGCGTACACGCGCAGCAGCAGAAGTGCCCGAGCTCTCACATCCTGGTACTTTGCACTACATGGCAGCAGAAGGAGAGAAAGGGTGATACGGGAAGTGAACCCCACTGTCCTAACTGGACTCTGGTCTAAGGGTCTGTACACAGTCCAGGAAAGTTAAGCCTGTTCGCCTGGTAATCAACATGCTTGTTTTTTTTACACATGTCTAAACGCTTTCTTTCGCCTCGTATTTTACTTCAAAGGCGGACGGAGAGACGGCAGACTGCGAGGACAAGAGGAAGAAGAAGAAGAAGAAGAATTGATAACATTGAGCGGTTAGGTTCGAGACAACGACCGTTTATTGTTATTTGAACGGCTGGCTTTTCAAGTCGTTTCTTCAACAAAGCGCATTCGTGTAGACATCATAATAACAATAACGATTAAATAAACAGATAAACAAAGAAGCAATGAAAGAGAGCCGAGTCAAAACAAATGAAACCCTGGCGGAGAGATGGAATTTAAAGTGACAGTGTCATGTGTGTCTCCTGTTCATCCTCCATCCCTCATTCAGGTTCACTGTAGCTACAGTTATTTATTTCCGTTTTTTCTCTCTATTTAATTTGTTTCCTTTTTTTATTTTATTTTTCTTATTATTTTTTTAACCAAGCAACGCTTATATAATCTAATAGCGCTATAAATTAGCTGTAAAGTTTGTATGATAATAGATCACGGATATAGCTTTGTATATTGCTTAAGCAATGAATTGCCGAGCCAAATCTATGGTGGATAAATAGCGGAACAACTTCCCCAGAAAATAAAAAATATTGCTCTTGAATAGCTTGACTGTTTTTCAGACTGAATCTTACATTAATCTTAATTGCAGTTGAATTCTATGATATATGTAAGTTGGCTTTCACTTCAGTGTACAATAATTCTGGTCACTCTTCATGACAACAAAACAAAAATCTGAATGGTGAGCTCATTATATGTTATGCAACCCTAACACTTATTTTTTGTTTATTTGTTTGCAGGTTTGCTATTGGACACCACCTTTGGAAGAATTAAAACTATGCTGCAGTCAATTTTCTATACAACTCCTTTAAAGTAAACACGTGGAGGTGAATGAAAACAAATGATATGTATATATATATATTGTCACCTTGTTGCAGAAACAGTTAATGGTGGAATTTGATATGTACATCAATAAACTGTGGTAAAGGGAGGAGAATCAGTAAGTATGACTAAGACAACGACCTTGATTAAGCACCGGTACAAGCCTGTGTCGGAATTTGATGAAGTGACGCTGGCATCTAAAAGGGAATACTGGAGGACTAAGAAAAGAGAGCAGAGAGCAAGGCTGTCCAAGGCCAGGAAGAAGGTTAGAGCTCCAATCACAGAAGTCTGTAAACCTGTGTGCACAGATGGACATGTTTCACAAAAGTCTAACCGTGAATTTAGTCCTGCTTCGCTTAATAGTGACGGTTCGTATCAGTCGACTGTTGCACAAAATCAGACCAAGGGTATGGTGATTTATAAAAAGATGACCAACGAAGAATCAAACATGGATGCTTCTGTCGACAAACAGAATGGAGGACCACTTACCAAGGGCTTACCATTGCCTGCAGCCTGCATCAAAGTACACTCAAACAGCATAACACCTCAACAGACACAAAACAGATCATCAGCCATTAATGGTAACCTCTTAAGCATTTCTGCATCAAAGCTAGCACCAAAGTGCAGCAAACAAGCGTC
Source organism: Liobagrus marginatus (assembly GCA_028566295.1). Classification (NCBI taxonomy): domain Eukaryota; kingdom Metazoa; phylum Chordata; class Actinopteri; order Siluriformes; family Amblycipitidae; genus Liobagrus; species Liobagrus marginatus. Next base: position 10,582,708 of record JAOUQX010000035.1, read on the forward strand.
TCAAATTAAATGCCGTGTAACACCCTCAGCAAAGTCCTCAGCATTTGTGGAATGCAAGTTCGATAATGACCAGCGCATCAGAGCAAGAACAAATACAACTAGTAATGCTGTTGCCAGTGGTCCTTTATGCAGTATGGTTGTGTGCAAAACAGCAGAAATGGCCATGACTGAAGAGGAAAGGGTTGCTAAACGGAGGGAGAACTGGCGTATCAAAAAACGAGAACAAAGGGCAAAACGTGCTGAGAAGCTGAAGATAAACAGAGAGAAGATGCAATGGTTTGAAAAAGGACGACAGGAAACAGGAAGGTTTTCCCGTGCTGCCCCAGCACATTCATTATCCTCTGTGAACACAATGGCTTTAAGAAAAGGCAAGCAACGTAACTCTGTGATGTCTGTTGACCCAAGACTGAGTGCTGGAAAACCATTCAATTATGGAGTTTCAGTGGAAAAAGTGAAATTATCACAAAGCCCGTATACACCACAATCAGTGGCTTTAAAACTAGCTGAACGGCAGAGGTTACTAGCCAAAAACCTTTCCTCTGTTTCAGGTTATAGCAGAAATCAGATTCAGACATTAAAACAAAATCATATTGCCATATCTTCAGCGGTTTCTATGCAACCTTTAAGGTCTACCCAAGCAATTGGGCAATCCAGAATACCACAACAGAAATTTGTCCGAATTCAAAGGATGCAAGTTTTACCACAGGGAAATGAGACTGCTGAGGAGCGACTTGCCAAGCAAAGGGAGTATTGGCGTATCAAAAAGCGGGAGCAAAGAGCAAAACGTTCTTTGGCACTGAAAGGCCGTTTGAAGGACCGGGATGCGTTTAACTGGCGTGCAAAACGCTACCAATTCATAATGGAGCAAATTCGAAAGACACCAACAGGCCTTCAGAAAATGCCACAATCAAACAAAAACACACTCCTTAACAACCCTAATTATGGTAATCACTTCATCAAAGGGGACGGGACAGTAAACGTGTCCATTTCACAGACTACAGCTGAGAAAGTTTCACCTGCTATAAGCAGCACTTTATCAGTTGTAAAATCTTCATCTGATTCACCCATGGCACAAAAGTTAATTCAGACCAGAGACAGACCTGTTCTACATAGCATTCCAAACAGCACAAATTTATCAGCAAATCAGCGAAGGACTCGAAGATCAACTTTTAAGGACATTACTGCTTGTGCTCCTGTGGTTGTGTCAAAACTAGCCAGTGATACAAAAGATGCTAAGATTCCTCAAAGGTCATCAGAGGCCACCCAGACTGAACAGTTCGTTCCAGTGTATAGGACAACCTTTAAAGAGGAGTTGGAGAGCTGTGATTCCTGTTCAGCTGTTAAGCCAGGTTTGGAATTAACATCATGTGATTCTACCAAACAAGAACAAATGTATCCCTCAATAGCCATGGTATGTTCTCTCACAGAACAAAATCAGACTGTGAATATTAAAGAAATAAATTCTGCACCTTCTTTTCCTGAAAACAACGGTGAGGCAGAGCCTTGTTCAACTAATGAGAGCCAGTCCACCACTCTTTTGGTGGTGGCATCTATGAAAAAGCTCCTGGAAGAATCTCTTAGCTCAGTTGGTGAAAGTAATGGCACATCTGTAGATAAAGGTGTGCTTTTGCCTTGTAAAACCGAAGGTGAATCCTTTCCTCTGGAGGAAAAAGAAATGGACAGAAAAGCTGAACTTGCACAACCTCAAGAATTCCCTACAGACACTTACTCCTCTGTAGTGGCCATACAGAGTCCATCTCCTTGCCATTCTCCCCTGCAGATGCATGACTTTTCATCTGACAGTCCTGACCTTTCATGCAGAGACGCCTTACTTCAACCTAGTTGTACGGCCAGTTGCCTCAATAAAAGTCCAGGAGATGAAAGATGTGAACTGCCTGTGGCTGCATGTGTGACCCCCTTACACACTGGCAACTCGGTCCTTAGTGGCAAAACTTCAGGACCGCAGTGGAATATTCCTCCTCAGGTTCATGGATTTCAGCAGCTGAATGAGAACAGTGAGCTGCAGAAAAAGAGAGAATACTGGCGAGTAATGAAAAGGCAACAGAGAGCAAGAAAGGCCAAAGAGATGGAGAAAGGAAAAGATGCTCTTCCTCCTTTTCAGGTATTAAGTCTTACTTAAGCACTGTGGAGATATTGCTTTAACTGTGAATGCAAATGAATTATCACATTCATGTTTTTTGTTGTCTTTTTTTAATTTTATTCATTCAATACAGAGGAAATATGGTAGCTCCCAAGTCAATCACCTGCCTGTGGCTCAGAAGATAAATCACACAAGCCTCGAAAATCCTGTTATTTTACCCAATGTCACCTCACGTCCTGCCCGGCCTGTATTAAGTCCCGCTGCATTATCTAATCAACAGCCATCAAATGAGACGAGGCAGTTATTGTGTGAAGTACAGAAGGGTAAGACTAAGTGTTCAGAGGTGTGTCAGGTAAATAAAAGGCAGCTACAGTGTCAGGGAAATGTTCTTTCTTCAGCCACCAGACCAGGTACTATGACCTCCATGCTGACGAATCATGTAAAGCTGTCAGACTCTCGAATACAGACTAGAGGGTCATCAATGAGCAAATTCAATCGAACTCCAAGCCAGTTAAAGATAACGCCAAATCAAGAGCTAGAGCTGGATGAAGCTACACAAAGGAAGAGGATGCACTGGAGAATAAAGAAACAGGAACAGCGAGCTCGAAAGGCCGCACGGGAAAAGGAGCTGAACCACCAGACAACATTTAACCAATCAAGACACAGCTGGTCAAACAATATTACAGATGTAGTTCAAAGGTAAGTCATTTTGTATTAGAATAATTTATTAATCCCCATGGGGAAAATGGGTCATTAGGTGTTTTATACCAGCAACTAATTCAGAAAAATGCAACGTAAACATGCACCACTGACCTTCTCCCTAGTTGCATAAAAGTACCCCATGTTATATGGTTATGCAGCATACAGTGAAATTAAACTAAATGTAGTTTTAGATGTTAATAAATTACAGCAAGTTTAAAGGAAGTCCAGAAATGTTTTGTAGAAATTTAAATGAAGGCGTCATGACTTCCTTCATGACATTTAGTATTTTTTTTGTATGTGGGTTCTGTTAATTAGGAAGTGGAAACACGCAAAGATGACGTGAAAAGTAACCAATTTTTAAAAATAATGAATATAAATTGCCTATTTTTTTTTTTTTTTTAAATGTGTGCTCTGCGTCCTGGTGTACTGAGAAAGACGGTGGAAATCACGCACCCATAATGTATACATATTGTATTATGATGGACAGGAACATCAGTCAGTCACACCTTCCGATATTTTTAATCACTTTTAGATTTCAATGAAATGTGCCAAGTTGTTTAACATTTAAATTTTACCCGTTTTAAAGGTTTTTAATATTAGAAATATGGTTTAATGTGTAAGAAAAATAACATAGTGTAACTCTGAATTAGGTGATCATTTTCAGTAGGAGGATAAGTGTTGACAGGAAGGCAAAAATTGGAACTGAAAAACCCAAAGTGTATAGTTAAAATAGCCAAAAAAGAAGTGTAAAATAAAATAAATAAAGCGTTAAAAAAAAGCTTCTTTTTGGCTCTGCAGCATACCACCAGAGAGACTGGACTACATGCCTGCTGATGAGTGTCAGACTATGCCAGTAAAAGGTACAGCATTCCTTAAGTTAAAGGCTTTTTTTTATGAAGAAAAGTGAAATAATTTGAGTCATTTCTTATAGTGAACCTTGTATAGTTCTATATCATTTAGATATTGTAAAATGAAAATATGTTTGTCTAAAAACCATTCATACTCAAATACAGGCACTACCAATCGAATTATTTCAAAAGCCTTATTTTACTTATTTTTATTAGTTTGAATTAATTCAGACTTTGTGCTTTTCCTGGCCTAATTTCAACTATTACTAATCAAATCTGCCCAGCAAATTAACTTTGCTTAGTTTTTTATAAAGCAAATATTCAACATTTACTGAAACAAATAATTTTTAGTTATTGATTGTGTTGATGATTCTTTCTGACACACGTCTAATGATCGAGTCTCTTTTCAGACGAAGCAGAAACGTGTTATCTTCCCGATGATGATTGTTTGGATGAACCCCTGTCGGAAGACAAGTGGAGAAGCATCTACCTCATGGATTTCGATCCAGTAAACCAGTTGCTGGTGTGCATGGTGTGTGGGGAACAGCAGTACACCTTTAGTGTAGAGGAAGTGAGAGCTCACATCGAGGAAACCCACCCTGGCACTTTGTCATTAGAAAAGGCAGAGCGTCAACGTATCCTAGAGGCCTGGGATGAACAAGTGGCAGTGAGAGAGCGATTCTTCACCAACCAGCTGTGGCAAAACAGCAGTGTCATCAAAGGTAATGAAATGTATTGATTGTTCAGTTTTTTTTTTAATTACTTTTATCTAAATTGGAAATCATTTGTGCCAGTCCCATAACAATGCTGGTTATCTTGTTTACAGAACAAAGCTCAAGACACACGGCTGAGATCGAAGTGATTCTAGGCCAAGATGATAAAGCCGATCAATTGAAATAAGTCTCGGTTCGCTGTCAGAAAACAATGTAGTGTGAGAATTGACTTTCTTCACAAGAAAATCTAAAATCACTGGTTTCAAATCTTATTTGTTAAGCTAAACATAAAAGCACAGAATGACATTGCCAGGCATACTCCAGCTGCTTCTTTTCATGGAAAACACTCAACACATGGGGTTTCCATCTGGAAATTCTTTTCTTAGAGAGGGAGCAAAGTAATACATCAAGTTAACTGCATACGAAAAAACCCATTTCATTTTATACATTTATATTTTATACATATATGTTACATACATGCATCTGTCTGCATCCAGACATTCATCTGATTAACGATAACCTCTGTAGCTGTTTGCTTTCTGAATCTTTCACAAGAGGAGTTGCATTTAAAATACTGTAGACCTCTTCAGTGGCATGCTGTTTCTTTCACCCTGGTGCTCATCATTTTATCTAAACATTGCATTCTTTTTTAAAACGTTACTATTTAATATTATACATTGACGAACACCTGTTAATTTACATAGTGGTTCTGTTTATGTTCATCATTTCTAATCATGAATTTGCTATTCAATTATTGTTTAAATATAACCTTTTGTTTATGAGAAAAAAAAAACCTTGAAATTGGTATTTTACTTTTTTGTCATGTCGGCAATGAACATATTTCTATATTAAAGTCTGTTTCTAAACTGTTTTTTTGCGTGGATTAATGGCAAAGGCTATTAAATAAGTGCAATAAATCAACTTAAATAACTTAGCTGGTTAGGCACCAGATGCTCAAAGGTTGATCTTCAAATAATTGATCTATATACAGTAAATCATTGACGTACATAAAATGCACTACACTATAGAAATGTATATAAATATCCATTGTGAATATGCAGTCACATTCTTTGTATCCAGACCTATATGTATGCAAGTTATATAATTCCTGTGTGCTTCCATCCTGTATGCTCTATAGGGCATAAAATAATGATTATATATAGGCATTAAATGTTTGGGAGGAAAAGGGAATAAAACAGAAAATGAGAAAAGCAAACTTCATTATTACTCACATGCTTCACAGTAGGTTGTGTGTATAAATATATTTTCATTAAAAGTTCACTCGTCAGGTTCCGTTTCTGTTAGCCAAGCTGAGGTCACTGATTCACCAAAGCACGACAATTGGAGAAGGGAGAAACACACGCTCAGACTCCCTGGTGTCACCAGTCTTGGTGGGGACGGTGTGGGGAATATTTGCTTGGCACAATTTTGGACGTTAATACCTTTTAATATTCGGAAAGTTGGAGCTGTAAATTAGAAGGGTGCTTATAACTGATATACATGAGAAATTGAAAATGGAAATTTACCCTTTGTATTTAAAATTAAAAATTGTAAACTGTTTTCCGGTTCCATCTTAATTTATAGGATAAGTTATAGCTAGCTAAAAAAATTCTTTGTATAGTAAAGAACAGTATCTAAAATGATACATGAAATGATCCTTTTTTTTTTTAAAAAACAACAAATAAATCCAAAAAAGCATTGGACTGGAATAGTGATACGGCTTGTTATATACAGCTTTTTAAAATGATATTTATATGCTCACTGCCTCAAATCTGGTAATAAAGATAGCAGATATCAGGACATTTTACTTTCATTTCCTTTTGCATCAGATGGAAACCAGATTGCACATCATTCTTACATTTGAGAGACTGATGACAAAATTTTCAACTTGACCTTTTCGTAAAATTCTGTTAAAATAAAAAAAAATATATATATATATAAATAAAGGACCATCTTAATTGTTAAAGAGTTCAATAAAATAGTCTCACTACTGTGTAAGAATTCATTAGTTGTTTGCTGTTTACAAACTTGCCCCCATTGTTTCCACCGCAGACTATGTAGAAACAGAACATATGTACAAAGAGAGCTTATTTATTGCATTGGTGCAAACTGTCACCAACAACACTATTCAATTACAGACAATATAATCAGTCCATTTTAAATACCTTCAGAACGGCATCTTTGTCAAAACTGATGTAAATAACAGTCTCAATTAAATATAATTTAACGTTATGGTTCATCTTGGTATTTAAATTGAGAGCTAACATCTTGCCAAGAAGCATCTTGTTGCCAAATAATCTGTATTTAACAAAAACCGTTTGGTTACTAAAGGGACAAACCCAAGCCCAAAGCCATTGCCTTTGACTAATTTCCAAGAACAAGTTTTTCCTTGAATGCGGCCTGGTCACCGCTTCATACCCTGCGAGTGCAACACTTCCTCGTCTATGATGTGCTCCTCTTCAGCTCCTGGGTGTTGATTTTGTCCTGAATCATTGCGAATATCTTCAACTTTCTGAAGTTTGTTGAATCCAGATTCCAGACGAAACACAGTGGGAACCTTCCCTAACATTGGGTTGTTCTCCTGCAGGCCACTGATCCACTGTGCTAGTGTAGCCTGGTCACCCTGTCCTGTCATGCACATGGCGTAGACCGCTCCTTCCACCACTAAACAAATGAAATTTAGCATCACTTAAACCAGTGCCTATAATTATTTTATTTGCTTAACTAGAATATGCTATTAAAGATAAATAGACTTAAGTGTATCTTGAGCATACGCCCATGGAGCATTTTATTAGGAACGACTGTACCCTATACATTTATCCATTTATATAATCAGCCAATTGCACAGCAGTGTATAGCATAACAGCAAAGCAAATATAGACCAGCAGCTCTATTTAATGTTTAAATCAAACACTTGAATGGTGGTCAAATTTAATCCATGGGATTTTTCCACTAGCACAGTTGACTGCTGGGAATTTCATGTACAACAATCTTTGCTCAAAATGCTGCAATAGATAAAATAATATGGAAAAAAAATTGTGAGAAGCAGTTTTGCAGAGCCAAAAGTAGGGCTGAACAATTTTGGAAAAGAATCTAATGGCGATTTTATTTTATTTTTTTTTTACCAGTATTCCGATTGCGATTTAATATGCGATTTATATTTTAAACTTTATATTCTTCTGTATTATTCATCAAAGACAACCAACACACTATTATTATTAAACAAACTTTAAAATATTTTCCTGTAGGCCACGCATATGTTATGATGAAATTACGTGAAGCATGAATTGATATGAATGACATTTTTTATTGAACTACTTTAACAATCGCCATTGTATATATACTTGCGCCCCTGGAGCAAGTGAGGTTAAGGGTCTTGCTCAAGGACCCAATGATGGCAGCATGTCTGGAGCGGGGCTCGAACCCACGCTCCTCTGATCACTGACTCAGAGCCTTACCCACTGAGCCACCATCACCCAAAGTTAAAGTTAAAAAAAAAAGTTAAGTTAAAAAAGTTAAGTTAGTTAACAATCGCCATTGTATACGTTAACGGGTCAAAGTAGAGAACTGTGCGGTAAGTCCCTGCTTGTTCTGAGTCTGCTTTGTGAAATTGCGATTAAATTGCCAGATGGGTTATAACAGCTGATCACCACATAGAGTTCCACTTCTTTCAGCCAAGAACAGAAGAAAAGGGCCTGGTCTGATGACTCTCGATTTCTACCGTGGCACACGGGGTTCATGAACCTAACCAGTGATGTATCAACAATTCTGGTGAATGGGTGAACAGTCCTGGCCCAACAATGGTGGTGCAATGATGTGGGGAATAATATTATGGCACACTTGGGGTTTCTTAACACCAATCAATCATCACTTGATTACCACGACCTATAGGAGTATTGTTGCTGACCATGAGCATCCCTTTATGCTCACAATCACCTTTTCGTTTATTGGCTACTTCTGGCACCATCATGATGATGCAATCATGTTCAGATCCTTTGAGTTCAAAAACTCAAGGGAACGTTTCTAATATCGTATGAAATCCATGCCATGAAGAATCAAGGCCAAGGGGAGTTTTGTGAGGAAAGCAAGACTCTGGCCACTATTAGTATAATGTTCCTAATAAAGTGCTCAGTGAAAGCTTTTGTTGAAAATAGATATTCTGTTATGCTAAACATTCTATTGCATGCATTCACTGTATTACTGTCTTTGTATTTGCTCACCATCATCCACATCAAAGCTGTCATCGTCTCCCAAGTCTCTCTTAAGGTTGAGGTCAATATACTGGGGATAGAAGAAGCTCTGCTCTGGACCAACCATCTCGGGGTCAAGCTCCTCTTCTATCTAGACAGGAAAAAAGTAACACTAATTAAAGTACTAAACTACTAACATCTCGAGTATAACAGGGACTTGTATTACAAATGCCCATGTAATTCGAAGACTAATGAACAGATTTGTAAAAGTAAACGGTCAAATGGTTTATATGAGAAACGTTTTTGGGAGGTGATTCATTCAGCATTTATAGAACTAGTGTCACAAATATAATTTTCATTCATTCACTGTCTACCACTTAGGTTCAGCGTCTTGAAGTCTATCACAGATAACTTAGTGTGTGAGGCAGGTTACACACTGTACAATCGGCAGTTAAACGCAGGGCTAACACTTGGAGACAGACAACCATTCATACACACATTCACTCCTATGGACAATTTAGAGTAGTTAATTCATCTACGTCCAATCACGTGATTGAAGGCGGGAGGAAACCCAAATATCATATCAAATATCATATTTAGCTAGGGCTGGGCAATAAAACGATAACGATAATTATCGCGATATAATTTCCCCCCCGATAAAACAATAATAGTTTGATTAATGCTCGATATAATGATTGGAACCATGTGTAAAGATGTACATGTGTTTAGCACACAGGCTTCCGCTATGGACTCTAACTCTTCTTAAAGCACTTTAACTTTGCATGTGCTGT
>JAOUQX010000035.1:10596472-10610087 GCA_028566295.1 Liobagrus marginatus
ACACACACACACACACACACACACACACACACACACACACACACACACACACACACACACACACACACGCGCCCGCACGCAACCATGCAAACACACAATCAAACAAACACATACACACACTTTAGAGGTGCCGATCAGCCTACAACACATTTGGACTAGCGTTGATGAACACAGGAAGAACATGCAAACCACACACTGAGGCTAAGGTGGACATGGAACTCCCAACCCCTGAGGTGAAAAGCAGACTTGCCAACCGCTAAGCCACTTTGAATTTACATTAATGGCCTTTAGCAGACATGCTTATTCACCGTCTTACAATTAGCACTTTTTAGACAGGGTATGAATTACGATGAAAATCTTTGATTAACGTTTATTTATAGTTTAAAAGGGCTTTGCAGTAGAAGCTTGGTGAACCTGGGTACTAACCTGCTGATCACCGGTCCAAAATCTAAAACAATGAGCTACTACATTCCTGAGATAATGTGTGCGATTTGTTGTCATTTTTTCCATAACGCTTGTTACAGTGTTTGCATTACTCTTTACAAAACATGATTTAAAACAGATTCTTCCGGCTTACGATCATGACCATACAAAATGTCATTTATCAACAACATATAACATGTCAATAAAAATAACATCCTCAGCACACAAAAAATTATCATATTTTACCCTATTATGAAATTAGGGTTTATTAAACGTAAATGTTTATATTTTAATAGTCACATACACACTTGTTGTCACTGCAATATTGAGTGAAATCCTTTACTGGAATTTAGATCTGATGTTGGCTGTAGTGAAAGGTAAAAAAGTTTACAAAAAAGTCAAGTTAAAAAAAAAACAACAACAAGCAGAAACGCACAAAGCATGGACAGGGAAGTTGTGATGGCAGTCAATGTCACAGCTGTCATTTGGATTATTTACTATACATTAAATTCATTAGTTAATATAACTGGGGGCACGGTGGCAGAGTGGTTAGCACTCCTGCCTCACAGCAATCGTCTGTTTTTGGGTTCTTTGTGTGTGGAGTGTGCATGTTCTCCCCGTGCGAGTTTCCCCCGGGTACTCCGGTTTCCTCCCCCTTCCAAACACATGCGAATGGTCATAGGTGAATTAACTACTCTAAATTGTCCATAGGAGTGAATGTGTGTGTGGATGCTTGTCTGTTTCTAAGTGTTAGTCCTGCGAATTATTGGCGATTTCACAGGGTGTAACCCGCCTCACACCATAAGTTAGCTAAGCGACCCTGAACAGGATAAGCGCTAGACAATGAATGAATGAGTTAACATAACTAAAGAACACAACAGGGAGCCTGTGGAGGGGCAGGATATAGTATCGCTGTTTCACAGCTCCAGACTACCTGGCTTGATTCAGAGCTCGAGTTAGTGTCTTTGCACAGTATTGCATTTTCTGCATTTACATCCTGTTTCCAAACAACTTCCATAAACACTGAGGTAGATGGACTGCAGGTATGTGTGCAAATGTGTCGGTATATGATGTGCTGTGATGGAGTGATGTCACTGATGTTTGTTTAGTCTAAGCGTGATAGGATCCAAATCCTCTGTACATCTGACCAAGATAAATCAGTAACTGATGATGAATGGATGAATAAATAAGTGGAACGATTCATACAGAAGATTGTTACAAGTTTAACAAATGAATCTAAAGAACTAAAGGCGCTGCCTAGAATATTTAAGGTGAAAAATGTATATAATACATAACTATATGTTTTAAATGATCCTCTGCAGCTAGGGGTGTGTGATTTCTGTTTAAATTAAAGAACACACTCACTAACCATAATTTTCCATTTGCTCCAGCACCTGCACACCACACTCCTGTTGCCTGGGATAGTGATTGAACATCCGCTGAATAAAGTTCCGTGGCACAAACACTTCTTTGGGAAACACATCCAGGAGTTTGTTGTAGACAGTGATGTCTCGCTCCACTCCAAATTCAGGCATTTTCTTCAGGGCAGCATAAATAAACTCCACATGCCCACGCCGCCGGATGTCCTTCTTGTTGAAGGTATCCAGCGCTCGGTTAAAACTGGCTTTGCTCTTTGCATCTCTGGCTGCTTGTTCAAACAAGTCATCATGTGTGACCAAAGACTTGTTTTTTGGCTCAGTCTCATGCTTTATGATTTCCTGAAGACGTGTACTGTCTGGGTTGCTCTTGCAAAATGCTGAACTGCTATGGAACCACCCCGGCATCTTAAAAACAAAGGAACAAAAAAAAATACAAGGTTAAAAGGGTTTCTTGTTTTCAGACGCCTCTGATGACAGATTTAATATCAAAATGTCCATTGATCGGTCACTGTGATCACTTACATGACCATATCCAAGCCGTGGGTTCAGTCGAGTAACAGCAGGGATAACCGTGGACGTGATGCACCCAGTGCGATAGAGTTGCAAGAAAAACCTTCCGGCCTTAATGATAAAATGACCATTTATACAGAGAAATTACCTATTGATTTGTCAAAACAATTGCACAATAACAACATAGGTCAACTGCATCAGTATTATTGCAACTTGTTCATTAAAGCCATTAAATGTACACCATCTCTTTACAAAGTGAGGATATAAGGTTGACACAGTGCACTGGATATTTTGCAGAATCAGTTATTTCACAGTACATACACACAGAGTTTAATGTTTGGCAACACTGTGGCATTTGGGATTTGAGAGCATTCTATGCAACATGGCGAAATGATATATTTAATAAGTAACAGCATGCGAAATTGCTTACCATGGCCATGTCAAATTAAAATATGCCTTGTTGTGCTGTTTGGAGTAAAAGTCCTACATTTAAGAATGCCCCGTCAAAATAAGAATCAAATAATTTAGCATTCGGCCACATATCGGTCAAATCTCCTTCAATCGGCACACCGGCAAGATCACTTCCTGGTCCGTCACTCGGGTTTGACAATGAGAAACATTTGCGCTCCTATCGGTTCCGCTTGAAGTTGGTTCCTCACAATAACATCGTGGTCTTCGCAGATTTGCCACTAGGTGGCGGGTCAAAACAGATACTTGTGCAGGAGTTGTCACGAGTAACGTAAGGTTTTAGCGGACGGACGGTGTGTGTGGGTGTATGCTTGTGTCTGTTCATGTCAACTTCATGTCAACTCTTTTTACGCGAATTAAACAAGAGCCTGTTTAGTTTATTGTGTAAAGCAGTCCCCATTTCCCCGGAAAAAAGTTTCGCAATTACATGAAGGAGTTTTACTACAACTTCATCCACACCTTCTGTAGTTTTATGTGCACTTGCCTCCGTCGCGCATTTCCTGCCTATGTGTGGTTTTGGACTGGAGTGGCGTTTTCATTCCGGCGCCACACACACACACACACACACACACACACACGTGCCTTTTCATTTTCCCGGGGTGCAGCAACAGTTTACTTTTACATTTAAACCAAAACATTATGACTCGAGTGGACTCTTCGCATGCAACAATGCGCCGTTTCAAAAAAGTTTAAAGGAGATCAAACGGAAACATGGATGGATCAACAAACAGTCTGGGTGAGTATCAGATTCAGTTGGGTTTGCGTCCGTTCTCGACTCGTTTGATTTGACACTTGAACACGGCACCGAGCAAAACTCCAAACACAGCCGCTGGTCAAAACTGTAAAATAACGTGTCGTAGATGAGAAAGCAGAATTGTCATGAATATCCTGTTTGGTCCCGCTGTGTGCTTATTTTTATTTGTTTTAATGACACACTGCACACGCTTCCTCCGCTCAAACTAGAAACTAGCCTTTCCTGTTGTTTCCGAACGCAACATGTTAGCCGTTTGTTTTATTTCAGCTGAAAAAGCGTTGCTAACTTTGTAAAACAACAACATTTCAGTTAGGTTACACTAGAAATGTTCAGCATGGCAAAGTTTCCAGTTGTAGAAATGAACCGAATGACTGGTATTAATGTACAACATGGGAGTTCTCCGACCCTGTCATAAATTAGATTGGATTAAGGGGGAAAACAGCGTCAAGAACGTGGAACATCTTTATTAATGCGTTATTACATACGGTAGCATTATTAACGTTACTACCATCGAAATGAGCTTATCAAATATCTGTTCTTTAGGATTTTCTGGCAATTTTTTTGCTTTAAATGTTAGAGGAAAATGTATTTGACATATTCCACATTTGGCAGATGCTTTTATCCAGAGCGACTTATAGAGATATCCTTTTCTTATTCTACTGAGCTGTTAAGGGTTAAGGGCCTTGGTTAGGGTGGTGATGGGAATCGAACCCATAATCTTCCGATCAGCAGTCCAGCAGTTAGGATTAAAGCCCTGTTCGCACAGGATTAGTATTATCTGGAGACCTCTAGTGAATTGTAATAATGGCGGAGTTTGTCTGTGATATTAATCCAGTCCTGTCGGTCATGTCTGTAAATTGTAAAGTAAAAATTCCCCCGCAAATGACCGACCATTTTAAGCCCAACACGAGGTCCTGTGATGATATTAGGCGCGTGCGAATCGGAATCTCTGTGATTTGGACAGGATTTGAAGTCGTTTATCTTTTTTTTTTCCCAAGGTTTATGTTTCCTTTGTGCGTTTTTATCCTTAACGAAGAGCGGAGGCTGTGTTGGAGTGTTTTGATAGCATTTTGGTTGCTGGGTCATCTCTCTATACACCATACAACTGTACAATTTGCAGAAAGAAAACCATAAGAAGAACAAAAACAAAAGGAATGATCAGATGGAGATGAATGACATGTATAGCATGGAATATTCTTCTATGATATGTCATGCAGCTAGAGCGAAATAGTGCATAATCAAGCAAGGTGGGGTCACATCATAATTCAAGGTTAATTTGTTACAAATAAATCAAGCGTAAAGCTTGAGCTATTCGATTTTGTACCGGGAGATGAGTCAGCAAATCCGAGTAAAATCACAGGCATCGCTTATTTCATGCGTCACACAGAATTCAGATGTGGGGATAATTTCTAAATCACATCACATGAGGTTGCCAGATAATACCAATCCAGTGATAATAGGGCCTAAGCCTTATTAATACCATATAACATACAACATGGAATTCTAAGCTCTTGGCAACTACAGCTTGATAAAGAGCTGTACAGTTTTTCAATGGAAGTACTTTACAAAAATATTGGGACACCTGTCCTTCACATCCATGTGTTTTTGAACGTCTATTTCAGAGTCCTGGAATAACTTACACACATCTGGAAATGCTTTGTAGTGTGACTGTGAAGATTTGTTCATTCAAACACGAGTGGGTTGAGACACTAATGTGGGGTTGGGAGGTCTGGGGTGCAGTCTGTGTCCCAGGGCTTCTCAAAGCTTCACACCCGTGAACACACTCAGAGGCTTTGTGTACAGGGTTAGTGACATGCTGGAACAGTGATTGCGCCTTTTAGCTGATTGTTTTCTACTTTTATCAACCATCTGGTTAGTGTGAGTCTATGTTTATAGTATTGTTAGTTATATTTTTTCACTTGGCTGACACGAGTGTACCCAGTTCTGGTCATTTAATATTGTAGCCCATCCACTGCAAGGTTCAGTGTTTTATTACATGCTGAGAATCTTTTTGCTGCTTACCACAGTTGTAGAAGAGTGATTATATACGTAAGATACCAGACATCCCACCTTTTCAGCAAGTTCCGGAGTCAAACACATATTCATAATGGCTCTTTGACGGCCTCAAGCTAGATGTAATATCCCGGAAATCGTGCAGGCAAAGGGAGCGAACGAGCAAGAGGGAAGAGAGCCACTTGAGCTAGAGAGAGACACATGTAGCAAGGCTCAACAAGAAGGACTGCCCGATGGCCCAGGGGCAGTGTGAGAGACGCTCGGGACAGTAGAAAGGATTGTCACTGGTCCGCCTGTGATCGTTTGTCAATATGCGTTTGTTAGTATGCGGATGAGAAACAGCTTCTGTTTTAAGCCTTTAAACAGTTAACTTCTCTATGAGGCTGGGAACACCATAATTGCTTTTCGGTTCCTCTTATCTGATAACAACCTGGTAACAACAGGCACCACCTCAGACCATTTACATAAAGGCCTGTCACAGTACAAGAAGCAATACTATTTTTATTGATATATTTGGCATATATTGTTTACAGTATTTGGCATACAGTTGTTTAAAGAAAAAAAGTATAGTTAACGGTGATGTTGGATCATCGAACTGGACAGACTGTTAACGTGCATAAATTTAGTTACATCACAATTGCAGTTATTAAAAGTACAATTAAGTTTGGCGTTTTACACATTATTTAAAATATGCGGCTAAGAAGTAACTATTTTCACCTTAACCATTTAAGAACCAACTATTTTCACCATTTGTTGAAGGGGGGGTCAGTGAATATTTTGGCAGGGCGAGTAAAAATCTTTACCGCTAGCCCAACCAGGCCAAAATACTTAGCGATGAACCCTGATGTGGTGATATTATTATTGAATAATGTGTGAGGTGAATAAAGGTGAAGTATTGAATTGTCACAGAATGTGCAACCTCTGATGATTAGACTCATATGTGTTAGGTAGACCAATCAGTTGTCTCTGTGGGCGGGGATTACAGTCAATCACATACTCTCTCAATCTCCTGTGAGACTTCCAGAATGTTGCATCTGCAGCCGCAGCTTAATGGCAGCTGTTGTCAGAGAAAAAGAAAATATAAAACTTCAGACTACAATATGAAGGTTCTGATGAAGCCAAGCTCTCTGCACACTTGTTTAAAACTCTAATTAAATAAATGAATAAAAACAGTACCGTGAGTCGATTGATAAGAATATAAGTACGTGTTTTAATGCATGACCGGTGTCATGTGGGAATTGTTTGGATTCTCCCTGTGCCCCTCTCTTTTCACGAATCCGAAAGTGGTATATCACAATTTCTAAACCTTAGGCGTCCATCACTCTCTCCCTTATTGAGCCACGGTGAACTTTGCTACAATAGTTTTTATAGTAGCAGACGGGGTAGTACCTCCCTGAAATGACTTTTTGCAGGGTGGGATGTTCTGAGACGCCACTGTATATCCTTCCTGACAGCTCAAATCAACTGGGCCATTTTCCTCTATTCTCTTTCACCAACAAGGCATTTCCACCAACAGAACTTTCACTTAGTAAGTGTCTTACCATAAGATCTTGACAGCCTGCGCTTACTGTACTTGGTGTTTATTAGCAGTGTGTGTAACACTGAAGCACATATGATATTCAGACTATTATGCCGTACCAGAATATTCACTTTTGTGGTTTGTTTACAGCCTTGTAAACCTCTTGAGCTGTAGCGCTTTGGGGAACAGTAAATATCACAGGGAGAAAAGCCTCAGGCATCTAATAGTATTGCTAAAGTTTTAACTGAAGTTTCGAAAGAAGCGTTAATTATTTGCCAGCTTTTTCTCTATGGACTTTTTTTTACATGGTTTATATTAAACAATAATAAAAAAAATATAGAAGACATATGGTGGCCATCTGTGGTATTTTTTTCATACTTTCCGAACAGTTAGGAGCATAAATAATACACCTGTATTGTTAGCAGCACAATAGGAGCATGTTTATAAATGGCGGTGGAAAAACCATCAATTAAATCACCTTAAAAAAAAAGTTGTGCACAGAAAGAATGACGAAAATAAAGAAAAAGAATAGCTTGCATACTGGGACAACACCCAGTCAGATACGTGGCCAGATAAGATGCCGTATCTTTGGACATTGTAACCCGATTGGTTGTTGTTTTAGGCTCTTAATTGCTTTGGATCTACTTGAAACATATATTTGGTCAGTGTTGTAGAGTGTTTCTCACAACAACACCCTCCAAATCATCATAAGGTTTCCTATAACTTACATATTCAACCTATCAATGATTTGGTATAATGACTGACCATTGCCGTCTGTTAATATTTTGATGTATAGAGATAAAGAAAGAAGACAGTGCTCGGACAGAAAGCTCAATTATCAATCCTTATTGGTCTTTGCTCTACTGATACTGTAAACAGCTGCGATAAAGCTATCCGTCATATAAATCGGTGCTTGCGTGTGTGTGCACATTTGAGAGATTCCATGTGTATTGTGAGCATTCTGAGTAACCTTACATGAACCAGATGGAATTGGTTTCAGGAGAAATAACAGACTGGTCTTGTTAAGTCATTAGTCGGTTTGCGTTATGCAAAATCGCAGTATGTAGAAATAAAATCGCAGTACCATTTCAAGTCAGTACTTTAATTTATGCATATAAGCAGCAAACTTATTATTTATTTGTTAGAAATTTGGAGTGCATCGAAAAGGAATTCCAGTATTCTTTGACTAAGTAAAGACACCCTGCAAGTCGAAAATGAATCTTTCATTTTCTTTTTGTTTAGCCAGTTCATTGATTGAGAAAAATGATTTTCACCAGTTTGAACAAATTGATTCTACTTGGCGTCTAAACAGCAATTAAACTATAAACGTTTAACACATTAAACCGGTTGGTCTGTAGGCAGTCTTAATTTATATGCATGTTACAGTACATGTAATCCAATCTACAGTTACTGTATGTGCCTCTGTGGAACAAGGTTTAGTGTTGGCACCCTGATAAAACGAGGACCACATGAATCCAGTCAGCACATGCTGCTTTAAAAAACCCCAAAAAAAACCTTAAACTTTCAGTTACTTTGCCTCAGCAAACCAGTATCCAGATGTTGCATGCAAAGCAAATAGTGTTTTTGTACAGTAAGATCGCATCATCCTTTGGTAAAATAGATACTTGTATTACCATGAAATAGACCTTTTCCCTTTTTTTAAATACTGCATGCATATTCTGCATCCGTACTGAATATCTGTGCTTAGCTAACTTTACTGAGGTTAGATTGCCCCCCCCTTTTGCAACTGTAAAATGTTAGTTTGATGCCTCTTTGTTTACCCATTCAATCGTGTGTTGTCTCACCGGGTTAGGGTTCTCACAGTGTACTAGGTCTAGGACTGGGTCTGGGCTCCATCCATTGTCTACCGCTTATCCTGTTCAGGGTAGCGAGGTGGCCTGACAATCGGCAATTAATCGCAGGATTAACACTTCGAGACAGACAGCCATTCACACTAACATTCACTCCTGTGGACAATTTAGAGTAGTTAATTCACCTATGCCCAATCACATGTGTTGGGAGGCGGGAGGAGACTGGAGTACCTGGGGAAAACCCACAAGCATGGGGAGAACATGCAAACTCCACACAGAAAGACCCTGGGCAGGAATCGAACCAATGACCTTCTTGCAGTGAGGCAGGCGTGCTGCCAGGCCTAGGGTCACTCCTGGAATTTGGTTGGCTAGCACTGGTCAATTCTGACGCTATGGTGTCAAGGAAAAACTCCCTAATGTGGTGCCAGGAAGAAACCCTGAGAGGAACTGGACTCAATGCAAAAAAAAAAAAAGATACAGGCTACATTTGGTGATACTGGCGACGCTACTCAAATGAGATATTTGATCACTCTAGGTGTAACGGTTTAAAGCTGCAGATCCGAGTGCTTCGCTCGAATTGCCGTCGTGTCCTGGACAATGAATGAAAACCCAATCGCAGGCTGCAATGAACAGGTTTCTTTATTTTCCCCGTGACAGAGATACATGAACCAGGACATCCAAGTTACAAATGTAACAAACTACGCCAAGCTAGTCTCAGTGAGTTCTCTTTATACTAGTCCCTTAACCTTTAAACTTAAATCAGCTGTACATGGTTAACTGAGGATACCTAATTAACATAACATGAACTCAGGCGTGCATAGTAAACTCAAGGCATGGTAGTCAGTGTGTGTGTGAGTGCAACCAATGAACATAAAGCATGAAAACAAGAACACATGAGCTAGAAACTTAACAAAACAGTGCAAACAACCCCAAATAGTGTCCGTGCACGTTACACCAGGTAACTTCTAGTGCTTCCTTCTGTAATTACCTAATATTTTAACTTCTTACACTTGAATGGCCAAGTACAAGTAGAAGAGGAAAGAAACCTTGACTATGACTAATATTTTACCAAAAATTATGAAATACAGTACATCAACCAACTTTCCCAAATTGCTGTCAGATTCAAATGTGTAGCTGAAAGGAGACAGATGGATTCAAGAATTTAGTCATCCATCTCTATTTTTATATAGACGTATGAAGAAATGAGTGTAACTTCTCTTATTACTGCAGCGAATATTCCGAGAAGCAGTACTGTCATGGTGGTTAGCACTCCTGCCTCACAACAAGAAGGTCATGGGTTTGATTCCCGCCCAGGGTGTTTCTGTGTGGAGTTTGCATGTTCTCTCCATGCTTGTGTGGGTTTTCCCTGGGTACTTTGGTTTCCTCCCATCTCCAAACACATGTGATTGGTCATAGGTGAATTAGCTACTCTAAATTGTCCATAGGAGTGAATGTGTGTGTGAATGGTTGTCTGTCTCTAAGTGTTAGTCCTGCGATGAACTGCCGATAAACTTGCAGTGTGTAATTAAGTTTTTAAAAAGTTGTTTACATTAGTTATTGTAATATTATGCCCTTTGTACTGTAACATTTCACTGTAACTATTCACCGGTGAATTAGACATGTGTTATAATCTGACTCTTTCTCATCTTCTGCTCTGCCTGAGCAGAGCCTGCGTTCATGTGTTTCGGAGGAGGCGTTGCTTTGGAAAGTGATTATGCAGGGAGAGCAGGCCTTTGGCATTCAAATCTAGCTTGCTGTTGTTAACCTCTCCGAAATCTCCTACCCTACCTTCAAAGTAAGTTATTGTTACGTTAGTTGTGGGTTTAATGTAGTAAATCTAGATTTACCTTTAAGTCTTAGATCTGATCAAATAAGAACCTTGCGTTAAAATGTTTTTATATTTATACGTACAAAACACCTCAATTTTTCCAGTAAGCCTTCTGCTAGTACAATATAGATGGTTTCCAGGCAAACCTGTTCAACAATTATATGCCCTTCTTCTTTAAACAGACTCAGTTACAGGTTGGCTATATTACTTACATCCTGTTGTAAATTTACTTAACAATGTCTCAATCATAAATGTGAAAGAAATAGAAAAGTATGGTGGCATCTTGATTGTCCATAGGACAAACCTTATCATTTTAAAGCCAGAAAAGTAATTGCGTATGTGTTAGAGCAGCATGTCATTCTTTCCCATTCTCAGAGGTGAGAACGTGTGTGTATCTTTTGTACCGTGTGGGTAGGAGAGTGAAAGTGCAGGAGAAGACAGCAGAGTGTAGGTTCTAAAGACTGACAGGAAATACAGCAGATGAGGGTGGGCGGCCTGACGGAGAGAAATATGATTCATCAGTCAAGTACAACTGTCTGATTTGTAGTAGAGTAATTAATCAGGCTTGGCTTGTTTTACGTTTACATTGACAGCATTTGGCCGTCGCTCTTAAACAGAGCAACTTACAACCGCGCTGTGGGTTAAGGGCCTTGTTCAGGGGCCCAGCAGTGGTAGATTGGCAGTGCTGGGAATCGACCCCGGTCTTCGGATCAGCGCTAGACAGTGAATGAATACTGTCATCTTCAGAAAGTCAGTCAAGGAAGGAAATGTAAATGTACAGAAACCTATAATGCATTACGAATAGTGGAGGTTTATGATTGAGTGTATGGAACTCAGTGTAGCGTTTAAACACTCACGGATGTTGAGGTGAGCCGTATGCCCCGGTAGCGGCGTAGAAAAGACCCGTTATGCAAGGCGACTGTGAATAAAGTCTCTTTATTTCCACCGTTAACATGAATAAAGGGAGCACGCTGAACCGGAGCTTGCGCTACGCGGTTAGGTTCAAATGAACACAAATACAATAACCAGCGATGAGTTCTCCTCATCGCTGCGCTTTTAAACATAACCTAATTATCACGTGATCGTTGTCAGCTGGGCAACATTAACAGAATGGAACAGAAGACGTGTGCATTAACAAATGAGAAGGCATGAAACAAAAGACACATGACAAACACAAAACACATGACCGGAACTGAATATAGTACGGTGGCTTCTCAGGGCCCTAATTCCCTCGTGCCGTCCCGGCCACGCCCCTCTGCCTGTAGCAGCCGTGGCGGATGTTACATTACTGACATTTTCAGATCCTATTTGTCACATACACATACATGCAGTGAAATGTTTTCTTTTCCACATATCCCAGCATACCTGCCAGGATACGCTGGGGTCAGAGTGCAGGGTCAGCCAGAACGAACAGCGCCCCTGGAGCAAGTGAGGTTAAGGGTCTTGCTCAAGGACCCAATGATGGCAGCGTGTCTGGAGCAGGGCTCGAACCCCCGATCCTCTGATCGCTGACTCAGAGCCTTATCCAATGAGCCACCATCACCCCCAGGTGTGGTGACCATCACACCATCACAACCAGGGGCCCCCAAATAACTTAGTCCACCCCTGGTTGTGATGGTCAGGTGTTCACAAACTTTTCCCAATATAGTAGGATAATAAAAAGTTGTCATGGCTGACAAATAATGAATGAATTATCAATATGCATTAATGCCGACAAATGCATTCAATAGTTAATGAATAAATATTATTCATTCATTCATAAATAGGCCTATATGCTATCTATTCTCTTTAATCAGTCTGGGATCCTGAAGAATTCTGCTGTAATCTTATTGTATTTATAGAAAGAGAGAAAATTCCCAAGTTGCTCATTCCAGATGGTATGATACGATATTCTCTGTGCCGTTTACTCAGTAATTATGCTCGGTGTCCACATTGATTATGTCTGTGCGCATAGTGTCGGTTCATTTTTCTTTAAAGAACAATACTCATTCTGATTTACTGTCACATCTTTCTACTAAGACAATCGACAGACATGTGGTGTTATACAAGTTTCTGTTTTATGACGGTCTAATAAGTAGTGATAATAAAGTAAAAATGCATTGCTTTTATACATACAGTTTTATGTAATATATGCCCTCTAGGAGCAATCATGTCCAAATCTTATTAACGTACACAAATGTTTCCTAAAAAAAAGAAAGGTTCAATTTTTTTATTCCTGTTGTAATTTAAACCACTTTGCTTGCACGGCATTTCCTAGTAGGCCTGTTCGCTTCTAAAGTGTCGCAGCAATATGGAAAGGATATTGTAATCTTTCATTCTTTTTGTTTTGTACGAAGCACCTGAATCCCACAAGCACATGAAAATGACATTCATAATTGCATTCATCTGCAGACCTGACAAATACAAAAAGAAATAATGCACAGATGTCTCAAGTGGCTGAATGGGCGAGATGTTGGTGTTAAATAACAATACAGCACATTTTGCCTAAGGTAGAGAGAGAACTGTTGTAGGTTCTTATATCAGCCTGTTCACCATCTTAATTAATTAATTAATTAATTAATAATAAAAATTTTAATTTAGACTGTTGTAGGATCTAATATCAGCATGTTCATTGTCTGAATTAATGAATTACTTACTTTTTCAATTTAGATTGTTGTAGGTTCATATATCATCAGCCTGTTCACCGGTTTAATTTAAAAAACTTTTTTTTTTAATTTAGACTGTTGTGGGTTCTCATATCAAGTTCAAGTTTATTGGTCACATATACATTGGGCAATACAGCATATAGTGAAATTCTTTGGCGAGTACCTGGGTGTTTGCTGTAAGTGGGGGGGGGGGGAGGAACATATATACATATATTTATATATATAAGTGGGGGGTGAACATATTTAAATATGTAAAAACAGCATT